>JAOWBL010000022.1:17763753-17802026 GCA_028564865.1 Zenarchopterus dispar
CACAGACAAACCTGAACAGCGGTGTAGACTAAGATACTGTTCTCCTGGGATCAGCTGCTAAAGTATGGATTCAATCAAACTGAAATTGTCTACATGAGCAGGAGGAAAATTAAAAATAAACTCCTAGAAATCTTATTTCAGCAGTTTTCAGACTGTCTTTGTGCCTCCATCTCCAGCGATCACGGTTGGTCTAGTGATATGTGTTCACTGTGGCGTAATGTGGATGTAGATCTTTTCAGACACAGAAGTGAAACTTATGTGGTGGATTGGTTTTGATTTTGAAACGTAGTTTAAAGACTAGTGCACATGGCTGCCAACTAGTCACTTTCAGTGTACATATTTTGGTTCGTTTGAATCAAAATATGTCACTCATGTGAATCGTGTGGACCTGAAGAGCATCTTCACAATAGATCTTTGGTGGAAGGCAACACGGGTACCCAAGGAAGAAGCTGTTCAAAATGTTATGATATAAAAATGTAGAGCTATTCAGCTCTGCAAGATTCACACGAATGACACATATTAATTCAATCGGTGGATCTTGCTGAAAAGTGACTAGTCTGCAGGTATGAATGGATATTTGAGGATTGTGGGGCCAGAAATTGAACCAGCAACTTTCAGGTTTGCAGATGGCTGTTGTGCCTTCTGAAGCACAGCTGTTTGTTATATTGAGCAGCCGTTCTTGTTGTTTTATTATTTTTTGAAGTGTCTCTTCTCTTTCTGTCTGTCAGATGACGGAGTGTCTCAGTGTCGCCCCCCGCTGTTCTCTTCAGGGTCTCCAACAGAGGTCTTCTACCAGAACAAAAACAGGAAAAGCTCGTTCCACACCAGGTATGTTCACTCTCCACTAAACAGCGTCCAGCATCTCGTCCTGGTTGAGTTAGTAATCAACAGCTAAGTTAGTCACATGCTGTCTGACAATGTGATTGGTTCACAGTTGAACAACAAGAACAGAACAGATCATCTGCCAGTCTTCACTGTTGCCATGGTGGCAGTTTCAGGGTTTTTGCTGACTGGGTTTTTGCAGGCAGGTTTTTTTTCAGCATCATCTGTTGCCCTCCATGAAAAATGGAAAAAAAAGACTACCAGCAGTTTGAGTCGTCCCCCACCGACTCACTCTTGTCCCGCCTTCATCCCCTTTTTGTCTTTCTGTTGTTCTGCCTTCATTCAGCTTTTGTCCCCCTGTGATCATGCCTTCTGGCCCCATTGTCTCAAACGTTGTCCTCCCTTGATGCCCAACTGGTCCTGGTTTCGTCTCACCTTTGTCCCACTTTTGATTACCTTCGCTGTGCCTTAGTTTCTGCTTTTGTCTAACCATTTTTGTCCCTTCGTCTCACCCTTGTCCCACCTTTGTCCCATCTTCAGACTTCTCACGCCCAATCCCCCCTTGTCCCATCTTCATCTCGTCTTTGCCCTTTGTTTCATCCTCGCCCCATTTTTGTCCCACCATTGTCCCACCTTCGCCTTTGTCCCACCCTTGTCTTGCCTTTGCCAAGCTTTCATTTTGCCTTTGTTCCACCCCTCATATCGCCATTGTCTGACCTTTTATTCACCTTTGCCGCTCACGCCACCTTTGTCCCGCCTTCATCCTCCCATTCACCGTCTCCTCATGTCACCTTCATACCACCATCTCGCATTTGCCTGCCTTCACTCTGCCTTTGTCACGCCTTCGTTTCACCTTTATCCCACCTCTTTCTCACCCTTGTCCCACCTTCAGCCCTCGTTCTACCGTTGCCCCACCTTTGTCCTGGCTTCGTGTTGTCAGGTCAGCTGCTGTCGGGGACTTTGAGAAAACAGCTTCTCTTCCATCTAATGGTTCTGTTCAGATTATTCTGAACTTTTTCTCCTGTTTCAGGGTAGATCATCTAACGACCCACAAGCCTCCCCCACTGCCTCCCTCCCACCCTCCCCCACCTCCCCCTCGTTCTCAGGACTCCTCCTCTTCCTCTGATCCTCCATCAGGGTGGGAGGGGGGAGGCAGGACAGCTCGTCGCAGTAATGGCTCAGATGTTCTCCTAGAACGCATCACCCCCCCACAGGAGGAGGGGGCGGGGCAGCAGGGGGCAGTTTGGGTAAACGGCCTGTCACAACAAAAAAGCACTGGTGGAACATTTCAGAGCTGTGAGACAGTGATGGACGGATGGACAAGGACAAATAACGGAGTCTCTGAGCCGGGAGACAGGGGGGCGGGGCAGGACAGAGGGGGCGGAAGGAGGGGGCCGGGGTATGGCGAGCTCCTACTGGATTATGTGTGGGGGAAACGGCAGCAGCTGCAGCGGCAGCAGTCCCAGTCCAGCAAACAGCCAATCACAGCACAGCATCTGCTTCTCCTCAATGGCTCCTCCTCCCAGCTGCCAGGAGCCCCGCCTACCTACCGCAGTCACATTGCTGACCAGCGGCGGGTTACTGTGACCCGCACAAAGTCCTGCGGCCCCTTTCTGCATACGCAACCGAGCCAGACTGATCCTGCCCCACCCACCGTTCAACCTGACCCCCACCCCCACCTGCTGCCTCCCCGCCCCCCCCAGCTGCCTCCTCAGCAGGACTCCCAGCTGGAGGAGGCCACCAGGAGTCTCCACAAAGCCCTGGCTCTGGAAGGTAAGCACCATCCAAACCGGGCCAGACTGGTCCAGTCATGCCCAGTCTAGTCAACGTAATGACAAACTGTTTTACTGGTGGACTAAAGACACATGGACCCCCACTGGTGGATGCTGAGCAGAGTAAACCAAACATGGAGTGACAAGTTTTCACATGTGTACTGGGAGGTAGTAAAACCTCCCAGTACAATAGTAGTAAAACTATTTGTATAACTAGTGTAACCAGTAAAACCAAAGTAACCAGTCTAACAGGAAACACCAGTGTAACCAGTGTGTGCTGAAACTCCTGTGTCTAATATACCTGTATTTTCACCTGAACCTGAGTTGCAGACTTCCTCTTGATGTTCTGTCTGATGTGACTGACAGGTCTGAGGGACTGGTACCTCAGAAACACCTTAGGCTCCTCCCACCAACAGAACAGTGGAAAAGTGATGGCTGGCGCCAACACTAAGATGAACCCCACTGTCAAAGGTCACACCGGAGGAGGCGGAGCTCTGCAGCGCAGACGGACCACCCATGGCGTCATCCAACAGTCAACCTTTCAGACGGAGGAGGGTCATGGTCACGCTGCGCTGCATCACAAACAGACGCTCCCACATTCGGCCACCTTCCACGGACACCCACTGCATGGCAGGTACGGTCAAATGATGACTCCAGCTCCCACATTGCCCTGCTTCATGCCTGTTGCAGCTGACAGAGGTGGGTACACCTGAACAGGTAACTGGGTCGTAGTGGTGGTGTGGTCCAGTCAGAACTTGGTAAAAGTCAGTTTAATCCAGAGGTGGAACCAGGCACTCCTGCAGGGATTTCAAAGCCATGACAACATGAAGTAGGTGTATCTCAGAGATGGATGCAGGTTAGGAGAAAAAAAAGAAACATGAAGTTTCAGCGAAATGACAACAGGAATCTACTTCAACAATCAAGAGAAAATATATACTTTTATTGAATACTAACTGTTGACTATTGCTGACTGTTGCTGACTGTTGACCCTAAGTACCCTGGGATCACAATGTCATTTGCAAACATCATAGTCCATGGAGATTCATGTCTAACCTGCCATTGTTACCTTTCCTGCAGAGGTTTAAGTGTCTTTGCTACTAGATAATGTCAGAATCCACAAGTCCGCTATGTGGGGCTCCTCAAGGTTCAGTTCTTAGTCTTATTCTCTTCCTTTTATTTTTTGTGCAGGGGTGATAATTAGGTAATATCCTGATATTTCTTAATTTTTCTGTGCTGATGACACAGCTTTAATGTTCTTTAGACCTTCAGATTTTGATAAGTTGTCATCTTTGATGAAGTGAAGCATCCAACAGTAGCTGTGTGGCAACTGCTTGAAACTAAATGCCAAGAGGACGAAAACCCTAATTATCGCCTCTGAAAGCCAAATCTCTGAAATAAAAAGGCTCATCTATCCAGCCAAGCCTCAGAAACCATGTGTTTGTTGGTTTTTTTTTGAGTCTGCTATGTCTTTGAAATGACATTCGCGGGTATTAATGAAGAATAGCTTCTTTCAGCTTAGAAAATGTTGCCAAACTTGGTAAATTAGCTTCTAAACCAGAGTTGGAGATGATTGTTCACGCTTTTATTTAATCCTGTTTAGACTATTGCAACAGCCTTTTTACCTGTTTAAACAAAAGAGCTTGACTATCTACCAGTAGACCATAATGGTGCTGTAACGCTCCTAACAAAGACAGGAAAGAGACAACATACAACCCCTGTTATCACCCCTTTGCACTGGTTACCGTTACATTTTAGAATACATTTTAACATTTTAGTTCTCACTTTCAGAGCCTTATGCGGTCAAGCTCCTGCATACATCTCAGACCTTTAAGATCTCCACATCACTTCTTGCAGTCCAAGATCATCTGGCTCAAGACTGCCATGCACTCATTTTAAAACTAGAGGTGACAATGCTTTTAGGGCAGTGGCTCCTAGGTTGTTGAAGGCGTTGCCTGTCTCTTTACGTTGCCTTGACTGCATTGAATATTTTAAAAACCAATTTCAGACCTTCTTATTTAGACAGGCTTTTAATTAGCCTTGGGCTTGGTAGCATGTTCTGTGCATTTGTTTTATGTTTCCTCTGTTTTGTGCTTGTGTCTCATCTTTTTATCTGTGGTTTGTGAAGCACTTTGTGGCTTTTAAGCTGTGAAAAATGATATATAAACAATCTTTACTAAGTTACTTATTTAACATCATCTGTCAGCCTGTCCATCACCATAGCAGACAAAAACGGGCTCAGAGCCGATCCTTGGTGCAGTCCCACCTCTACCTTGAACTGCTCTGTCACACCTACACCACCCTACGCCACCGTCTTACAGCTCCTATACATGTCCTGCACAGATCTGCCATACTTCTCTGCTACTCCAGATTCCTCATACAGTACCTGTGGCATCTCCTCTCTTGGCCTACTGTCATATGCTCTCTCAAGGTCTACAAAGACACAATGCAGCTCCCTCTGACATTCTCTCTTCTTCTCCATCAACATCCTCTAAGCAAATATTACATCTGTAGTACTCTTTTTTTTATTTTTTTTGGTATGAAACCATACTGCTGTTTGCAAATGTTAACTTCTGCCCTTAGTCTAGGGTCCACGACTCTTTGTCATAACCTCTTTGCATGGCTCATCAACTTTAATTCTTTATATTTGCCACAACTCTGCATGTCTCCTTTGTTCTTAAAAGTTGGCACCAGCACACGTCTCCATTCCTCAGACATCTTTTTACTTTCTAAGATCTTGTTGAATAACCCTACTGCCACCTCTCCTTGATACTTCCATATCTCAACAGGTATATCATCTGTTTCATTTTCCTCATTCATCAACTCTTCACAGTACTCTTTCCATCTTGTCAGGACTTTTCTGGCACCTGTCAACACATTTCCATCTCTTGATCTCCTAGCTTCTTAATCATCCTACCCTTCTGCATGTCTTTCCCATCTCTATCTCTCTGCTTCACCAACCTGTAGAAATAATTCTCTCTTTCCTTTTCTGTCCAACTTAGTATATAAATCATCGTATGCCCTTTGTTTAGCCTTTACCACCTCTGCCTTCACCTTATGCTTCATCTCCCTGTACTCCTGTTTACTCTCTTTCGTCCTCTGTGTCCCATGTCTTCTTTGAGCCTGTCTCAACTCATCTTTGAAAACCACACAGCACTCTTCCTTTGTCCTCTGCTCTGCTTTTGTTCTTTTCCTCTTCCTTACTACCACAGTCATCCTACACACCACCATCCTATGCTGTCTAGCAACACTCTCACCTTCTACTAATTTGCAGTCTCCTATAGGTTGCATCATTTACACAAGAATTAGGCCACCAGAGTACTTCTAACTCCACTCTTATGTCACCTTATCTTTCTGTCTCTTCTGTAAAAAAAAAAGTATTCACTACAGCTATTTCCATACTTTCTGCAAAGTCTACCACCAAATGTCCTTCTGGGTTCCAATCCTACTGCCTAATCACCTCTGTTTAAGATAAATTCCTTCAGCTTTTTCATGGCTCTGGTGATCACCTGCTGGTCATCTGCAGCTCTGGTTTGTTTGGAAAGTCCCTGAAGTTCTGAACCCAGCCCCATCTGTGTGTTTCAGGGCTGCAGACGGCTCGTTCTACCACGACTCTCAGAAGCACGAGGTTCCCCTCAGAGATCTGCCCCTGGACCAGCCATCTCCTGGGACTCTGGTCTGACTGATTGGAACACTGGACTGATCCCAGGCTGGCTTCCTGGGTTAGGATGGTGTCTAGGTGACTTCGGCACACCTGTGACTGGGGGGTGGAGCTTCTGGTCCTGATAGATAAAGGCTCCTATGTGTCCTTCATGGATGTTGGTCTTGCCGAACCAGAATGAGCTGCTGTCAGCCGTAAGAACGGGAGGCGAATATCAGACCACCAAACAAAAAGGGAGAACCTCCTATCTGAAGGATGTTGGCTGTAATGCTACAGAAAAACATTACCTGGCCAATCAGGGGCAACCAGCATCACAAGCCCTGCCCTGAAAGTTTTATGCACCTTAAAATTTGTTTCCATGTACATGAACCAACACCTGGATCTTAAAGGCCACCTCACCCAGAAAGATGGGGGTTGGGGGTTATCTGACAGACTCGTCCAGACAGTGATGAGAATCAGCTGATGGTGTGATGCTGCCATGAACTGCTCTACAATCAGCCAATCAGAACATGGAGCTGACACACTGCCTGCATGTTGTTTTTAGGAATAAAAACAAGATGGTTTTAAATACTTTAAATTTATTGTAAAGAACCCGCAGCACTGAAAGTGACTCCTTCCAGAGATTCATCAGGGGTTTGTCTCAGTGTTGTGACTCAGTCCCAGATCAGAACTCTTTGACCCTCTTTATCCCTGGTACTAACATCCATCCTAAGCAATCTGATCACTTGCATCACAAGCCTTAATAACAGCTGTAAACCCACCCAAGACACATTTAAAGACAGACTGAGATCCAGTCCCTCAGACCATACTGGGAGGTAGTCTGGGTCACAAGTGGTTCTGACAGACCCCATTGGGAGGTGGTGTTGGTCACACGTGCCCACATTCTTTTAACAGTCTAAAATCAAATCCTGGTCCTGGTTGAAGGACTGCCTAGCTACTTGCTGTTCTCTGTGTAGGTGGAAGGTCGTACTCATTCAGACAACAGTAATATCATACTGAAACAAGTGAGAACCATACAACCATGACACACCAGGTGTTTCTCTTTTTTTCTTTTATTGGGGAGGAGGACTAGGTGTGGTTCAGTGCATCACTGCTTCCTGCAAGTGAAAAAACACCTAAGATTTTGGACTGTGTGGGCAGACATCATGTACTTGCTTACTTGCATATAGGTTGGGGGACTAAGCGCTGCTCCCATATGGAGACTAACTTAAAACTGTTTGATTGTAATTGAATCACTCAGAACAGATGTCAGTTCCAGATCAAACCAGACGTTACCGTCAAAATATATAGTAATACAAGGATGAAACAGATGTTAAAACTGAATCCAAACAGATGGTAGTACTTGGTCTATACAGACGTTAAACTCTAAACAGTTATTACCAGTTCTAAGCAAATGTAAACATCTGGTGTAAACAGATATAAATATCAGGTGTAAACAGGTGATAATACCAAATCTGAACAGAAGATAAGGTCTAACAGATGTTAATCCCAGGTCAGAACAGATGTTGATACCAGGTGTAAATCATTTTTAAGGTTTAAACAGATGTTAATATCACGTCTGAATATATATTAAGGTCTAAGAAGATGTTAATACCAAGTTTAAACAGATAATAATACCAGGTCAAACGGATGACAACACTAGTTCTAAACAAATGTTAAGGTAAAAAAATGTTAGTACTGAGTCTAAATAGAAGTTAAAGTCAAAACAGATGTTAATACCAGATCTAAGCAGATGTTAAGATCAAAAAAGATGTTAATACCAGGTCAAAACAGGATCAATGAGACCATTAGACCTGCAGCTCTGAGACTTGGTCAAGGTATTCAGGCCTGCTGCCTCAAAGATTCCAGTTTTTGGCATAGTGCCCAAAAAGACTCTGTTTCCCCCGAAATTGATCACATGAACCCTGAACTGAGCAAATGTTTGTGGACCAACAGTTTCTGGTTCACACCCAGATATCCTCGTCTTTGGCCTTGTTTTTGGCTTCATCTTCATCCATTAATCAGACTGCTTAGACAATCAGACTCTTCATCACACTGAGGAACACTAGGATGACTCTCCTCTAAGAACAGATAATCATTCGAAGAGCTCTGCTCGCTGACATCACCAGCTACATCACCAGCTTAATGCAGCCAAATCATGATCATATCAAGTGGGCAGTTAATCCCTCAGGTGAGTCTGACAGGAAGTGTCAGGTAATCTCAGTTTGGACTCGATGAGTACGCACTAAGTTCCAACACAAGAGATCCATCCTGGAGCCAGCAAGACCTGATCCCTCACCAAGACCTGGACCTGCAAGAAGACCTGGACATGCAGGGAGACCTGCAGGGAGATCCACACCTGCAAGGAGACCTGGAAACACAGGGATACCTGATTATGGAACAGTGTTGTCCAGGTACAAAGGGTCAAGGAGTGTCCAGGCTGTCTGGTCCACACTGAGACCTGGTCCTGCAAAGAGACCTGTTTCTGTGAGACCTGGACTAAAATGTGCATCCAAGGATATATCAAGATCTAAGTGGAGATTCAGGTCCTAATTCAGGTCTAAATCAAGATCCAGGTTCAGACCTGGATGCAGATCCAGGTTCAGTCTGAAGCAATAAGAACCAGGTTTAAACTGCTTCAGGAAGAGAAACAAACGTTAAAACGACAATCAGGTGATGATGATCCGGTGTTCATTGATTGTTTTGTGATTAATCAATCGACTGAATTGATCTGTTTTTTACTGAACTCCAGAGGACTGATTTTGTAAACAATTTTATGAATGAAACAAGAATATTTTCACATTTGCAGTGTTAGTGTAAATGATGAGGATCCATGTCTGCACGCCTGTGCTCTCTCACACCTGTATTACACACCTGCACCACACGCACACCTGCACACTTGTCTCTTAGTTGTTCTCTGTTGTTGTGAATCGTTCAGCCAATCATGTCGCATCTCTGCCACTAAACCCTGTCTGACCGGTTTCCTCTGAAGATGCAGTGATCAAGAATGATTGGCTGATCAATGACTATCTTGTATGCCACCTGAATGAGAGCTTGGCCGGATTAGCAGAATCATTGATCAACCAATCACTGTGCAATAACCCTGCCCATTTCAGAACAAACCACACCCCCATGTGACACATGTGACAGTCGCCACTGGCTGCTAGCTGTGTTCGTCTCAGACTCCCCTGTCTGTTGCTGTTTACTGCCGCTGGTCATGTGACCACATCTTCAGACTCCCAGCATGCACCTTGCTCTTCAGAGCTATTGCACACCTGAGCGTGGAAGTACTACTGATCAGTACTACTATTACTACTACAGTACTACTATGATAATACTACTGCTATAATATTATCAATATAGTATTTATATAGTATTAGTATTATAAAAATGCTACTATAGTATTACTGCTATATTGCTACTGCAATACTATACTACTATAACACCACTACTACTACTACAACTACTGCTAGTTATTACTGTTACTAATATATGTTCTATAGTACTAGTATTGGACTAGTGCACTCTAAGTACTGTGCTATTACTGTACCATACTTATAGTACTACTACAATGGTACTAATGTAGCATAGCTACAAATCTAAAACTGCAGTGCTATTATAAAACTGTGTGAAGCAGAATCAATTCTTTGATGTCAACTCTTTCATCATTGGGAAGCCAAATTCATCAGGTGTACTAGATAGTACCCTGGAATGTGAGCCGGGTTCAGCCGTCATTCTAGGTCAGTTTTACTCTACTGATGATGTGTTTTTGCAATGTAATTCTGCCATTTTGTAATACTAGTAGTATTACAGTACTACTACAAATACTGCAGTACTAATTCCATGTATAGTAATGCCACTACTACACTGCCTAACACTATAATGGAAGTACTACGATACTCCCACTACTACTAGAAGTTCTTCTATAATATTGCCACAGTAACACAACTACTATAGGTATTACTGTCGTATTACTTCTATAATACTGCTATGACACTGCAGATTCAATACAACCCCACTACTTTGATAGTTCTACTACCATGTAGTACCACAATAGTACAGCAGTACCTGTATGTACTACCATAGTAGAAGTGTTAAAGTTTGATGGCGGTACTACAGTTACACTACAACTATTAGAATGCCTGGAATACTTCTTCAGTACTTCTCCATAATACTACGGAAATACTATATAATAGTACTGGGTCACTAACACTGCAGTTTTATTTTGTGCTACAGTACAGTACATCTATATAGTACTACTGTGCCATTTTGTAATACTATAGTACCACACTATACTGCTTTACTACTCTGTAATTCAACAATATCACAATGTACTACTAAAGTACAACTTTGTAGTACTACAATACTGCCTTTCAGCACTGCAGTACTGCTCTCCTATACTACAGTAATACTACAGTAGCTGTGTGTGTTTACTCAGTACCAGTACATAAAACTGCAGTGCCATTATTAACTCAGAGCACAGTACATGTAGTACTGTTGTAGTTATCAGAACCGTAGCACTACTGAAGTCCAGGTTCACAGCCGTTCTGGTTCTGACCAAACTGTTCAATTATTGATCAATTTAAGATTCACCACACACAGTTCAATTTCTGCTGTAGTACTGGTACTGGACTGTACTAGAGAGTCAGCTGTAGTTCTGTAGTGGTCCTGGACTTGCTAACAGGACCATAGAACCACTGGGTCTGGAGTTTGTGTCCAACCAAACTGTGTTGAGAATTTGATCAGTTTTAGAGTCTGTTGAAAACACTTTATCCTGAAATAAACTCAGACACAGCTCCATCTCTTCTATAGTACTGGTACTGGCCTATTCTCTGTTGTAGAAGTTCTGCTTCAGGTTCCCCTTCAGGTCCAGGACCAGCTGTAGTCCTGCTATGGGGACGGTTTGTGTGTTTTGGTGTGTTCAGGTTCTCAGTAACAGTCAGAATGTTTTCTATCAGTGATTTGTAGTTTTCCACTCCCGGCTCCGTTTCTTGTTGTGTAAATAAAACCTGCGACTGTGAGCCAGCGCTTTTTAAATAAAGATTTGTCCTCACTGCTTCCTGCAGGTCTGCTGTGTGTTTTCTTCGTCCAGCAACTGAGCACTGAGCTGCATCTCTGATGAGTTAATACAATTTGTCCCACTGAGTCCAAAACAAGAACACAAGAGGTGTTTGTATGGGCTCCGTTCAGTGAGCTAGTCTGACATGAAGAAACTGCAGTTCCTCTTCCGACCACTAGGGCCAATATGGGCATATATTACTGTCTTTATTCAAGAGTGTATCTTTTAGATTTCAGAGCATTAGCCTGTGTTTTCAGTTTCAGATTTGGTACTGATTGCTCTCAGAACTCTGCGCTGAAATTCCAAAACTCCCTTTATAATGTTACATTTAATATTTTTCTTTTGCCTTAAGAGCTGATAACTCGTTAAATCAAATTTTATAGTAAAATAACATACATTTTAGTGAAACAAACATGGACTGAAGATTATTGGCTTTCTGTTGCACTGATGGAGGAGGGAATTACGTTGTCTCTGACTGAGAATTGTCTCTACACTCAGAGGGTGTAGACATGTCAGTAGATATCATACAGAGACATCTGTATAGACGGGTGGAGGTAAACACTGAGGTGGTTAGAGGGTGGGACTGCAGGTCAGCATACAGCTCTGGAAGCTCTGGCCTGCAAACATCTACAGAAGAGAAAATTAGGGGAACAGACCATCACAACAAACTACAAGAACAATAAAGCGTAATTGTTTTTGAAATACTTCTAATCAATAACTGGGTTGATCTGAAGAAAGGAAAGCGAAGAAGAGAAAAGAAAAAGGGTGAGGAGCACCACTCAGTGGATCATGCTGCTGTCCTCCTGCAGCATATGCCTACAAACAACATATCTAGAATATGTTTAAGACGAGTCTGCTCCAGTCTTGTCCTGTAGCTGCGGCTGTGACTGCCAACACGTTAACGCTTATACTAACTACAGGCTTTACTAATCAAAAAACATTTGAAGTTTATTTTTAAAGGTGGACGTGGTGTCAGGATTCTTAACCCAAACTGGAAGTTGGTTTCATAGTAATGGTTCCTGATAGCAGAGGACCCGTCCTCCAAATCTACATTTGGATATTTTGTGATGACTTGTATTAAATGCAGCACTGAGATCCAACAGGACAAGCACAGATACAAGTCTGTAGCAAAGGCCCGGGCCAGATCACTGGTGACTTTCACCAGAGCAGTTTCTGTGCTATGACGTGCTCTAAATCCTGACTGAAACTCTTTAAGCAGATTTATTTCTGGGTAAATAATCACAGAGTTGAGCTCCAACTCTTTTTTCATGAATTCTACATAGATTAAATATAGGTTTGTTATTGGCTAACAGTCCCGGATCAAGGGTAGGTTTCTGAAGTAAAGGTTTAGTTACAGCAACCTTAAAACTTTGTGGCACATAGCCAGTAGATAATGATTGACTGATCAATTCCAACATGAAAGTATTAATTAACTGAAAAAGGCTCTTTGTACTGTCTGGTTTGAATAGGGTCCAAGATCAGGGTAACAGTTTGAATCTGGTTTTTGTTAGCTCAGAGAGCTCAATTGGACAGAAACAGTCAAAGCAGAAGTCGGGTTCCTCTTCTGAGGTTATGGTACAAAAAACTCACCCCAGAATTGTCATGGGTGTGAAATCAAATGATTGAGACCAAAACAGTCTTTTGAACCAGACTGTTAATATTTTTATTTCTGCTGTTGGATATTTTAACATGTGTGTCAATGGAGATTGATTCGCTTTCGGAGCCAGCCTCTAGTGGTGAGTCTAGGAACTGCAACGGACCTTCATCCCACATGAGCCGGACCCAGAAGTTAGGTGGTTGGACCTAGGAAATTATGGAAAGAGCCTCCATCCAGTGTACACCTTTATCACTGTTATGAGCAAAACTGCCTTTTTCACAGTCTACCTACTATTCCATATTGAACCCAATAGTGAAATGTTTTCTTAAAACTGATACCAGTTCAGACAACACTTTAAACTTATTGACCTCCTCACTTATGAAGGCAATTAAAGGAAACCCAATGTTCATTCCCTCTGACACATGCAGTGTTTGACACATGATCACTACATGATCTTTAAACTGATGGTATTCATAATACTGTGGACCAGCTGCATCTACTTCCCCTGGTTTTCACTGAGGTGTTTATGTGTGCAACAGTGCTCCCTGCTGTTCAGCTGAAATATAGGTTCCAGATGTTCCTGACAGCTGCTGCTGAAGTGAAATAAAGGATTCTTGTTGGTGGTGCTCAGTGTTTGTGTAACAATAAAAACCTAAAATAAAAGAATGTCTGTTCAGAATGTGTCTTAATCAGATGTGTGTGAGGCTGATCAGAGAAAGTGGAGCTTTCAGTTCCTGGAACTCTCCCAGTTCCTGGAACTCTCCCAGTTCCTGGAACTCTTCCAGTTCCTGGAACTCTCCCAGTTCCTTCATACTAATGGAGGTCAGCAGGTGTGAGGAAACACATGGAGAAGGAGTCAGGATGACCATATTCAAACAGGGAGAGAGGAGGCAGTTTGATGGTAGATTGTAGTCCAGAATCAGTTCCGATCTTCATTTGTTGTGGTCGGTTCCAGTCTGACAACATAAAGTCAGAACATGGTCCAGATGTCCAGTCCTGGTCTCCACAACTTTCCAGTCCATCTCTATTCAAAGACTGAGATCCACCAGTGCTTCCAAGAGATGAACATCCAATTGTTGGAAGATATCCATCTAAATTATAATGCTTTTTTTCCCAATTAAATATACTTTTATTTCAGTGTTTTTAATAAATAAGATTAGACTACAAACCGGCTTCATGCTTGCTGGTCTGGTTGTGGGTTTGGACCTCATCAGATTGATCCAGGTGTTTTATTCACGCCCTGTTTTCTCCAACTGCAGCTGAGATTTCTAAGATCCAGATCCAACTACAACATCCTCAGAACCAGACCTTAGAATCGCTCCAGATTCATAACTCAAAAACTCTCAGGACCCAAGCTCAGAACCTCACTGGGGCCAGGGCTCAGAACCTCTCAGAACTTGAGCTCAGAACCTCTCAGAACTGTGAATTGCAGTTGTTGGTACTAGTATTTTCCTATGTCGGGCCAGGTAGGTTTTGACCCTTAATAAATGAAATAATTTGACAGTGCATTTTGTATTTCGTCAAGTTATCGCAGTAGCTATATCAAAGTTTGTCTGATTATGTAAAACATGTGACAAACAAACAAACAAAAAACTCCACACAACCATAAAAACATAACATATAAGGGGGTGAATACTTTAAACAGTAATCTATTTATCTATCTATCTATCCTGAAACAGATGTGTCCACGGTCCACGTGACTGTGCGCGGCGACATCAGGGAGTTTCGCAACTGTGTTTAAAAGTCATCTTCAGTCTGAATGAAAAGTTCCACTAAACTTGTGACGGGTAAGAGGATGACCTAAACACGGGCCTGACTGGTTCTGTCCCAGTTCAAATACTGGAACAACAACTACAACTGTGATGTAAATAGCCCGTGACAGACCCGGGACTGAATCCACGGAGTTATGTAAGTCCGTGTCCTCACAGAGCCGTGAAAACGAGGCCGCGTGTGTGAGTGCTCGGAGGGAGGGTGGCGTGTTATCAGTGTTGGGACGCGGCCCGACCTTCAGGTACACTAAGCTGAACCCTCCGCAGCCTCCAGCGGCGTGTCCCGGACCGGTTCGAGCATGAGGTGAGGGTTCGGTAAGGTTCGGACCGTGGGAGTGGGACTGGCAGCGCTCCGCTGGGTGTTTCTGGGTCGTTCGAGGGGGATTAAAGCGGAACTTTGACATGTTTTCAAGTTGACATCAGAGGAACAACAAAGTTCCTGTTAGCCGTTAGCTTCAGCTAGCATCCCCGAGTCCGCGGCGCTGGGTCCGGTCCGGTTCGGTCCGGGAGAGAAGCAGAGAGAGGGTGACGGACTGCTCCAGAGTCGGTGTCAGTTCGGTGGCTTGTTGGAAAAGCTCTCAGCGCTGTTGGCCTGCTGAGTCCAACAGAACCGGAACTCTGCTCAACAGGTCAATGACCACCCCGGACACAGTCCCGGTCCGGAACGAGACTGGACCCTGACCCAGCGCCAGAGCTTAGCGGGGTTAATTCGCAAGTGCGTGCGTGCGTGCGTACTTTCTCGTACACCTGAAGGTCTCACGTGTCCTCCTCTCACCTGCGGGTCTCAGTCTGGACCTGCTCCTGGTCCCTGTCCTGGCTTGTAGTCAGGTTCTGGTTTTGATCCAAACCCTAGACCTGATACTGGTTTTCGTTCAGATTTAGGTTGTGGTTGTGGCCCTGAATCCGGTCTCTGTCGTTGATTCTGGTCTTGATTCTTGTCTCAGACATGGTTCTGGTCCTGATTCTGGTGTATTTTTGCAGTTAAATAAGATTAGAGACGGTTTGACCGAAAACAGTCATCGACCTGAAACTCTGAAGCAGGATTTATTTAAAGATAGCGGTCAGGTTTGTTGTCTTCTACCTCGTACTGATTCATTATTGATGACTTTTCAAAATTAATTTTCTTTGGGGGGGATCAACAAAGTATTTTAAATAAACTTTTTTTTTTTTTTCAAATAAACCTAATTTCTTAAATATAGCTCTTTAAACGGATGCGGTCAAACGGGAACGTTGGCCACACCCACAAATTTGATTGACGCTTCACTTTGAAACAGATTGTCCAATTAAAATTCTCTGAACATTTTTTTCCTAAACATAGTTTGCAGAAAAAAATGTACAAAGTCTTATAAAAAGCAGATTTACAGCTTTAGACTAATTTTTACCCTTTACTGATATTTTGAGTGTTTTGGGACATTGTGATATGAACTGTAGATGAAAGTATCTTCAAAGTCGTATCTATTTTAGGAACATTTTCCTAGTGTAGTTCTCACAATGATGAAGCTCTGTCCATCTTCCCGTCTGAAATGTCCCTTTTTATGTCCAGTCATGTGACTGACCTGCTTATAATTAAACCAATTAGTTGTCAAATTCTCCTTCAGTTGGTTTTGATTGTTGTTGTGGGAGAAAAGTATCTAATATCTCTGTAATGTGTTTACATTTTAACCACTAGGTGACAGCAATACCTGAATAAGACTGAAATGGTATAACACTCTAAAATAAAGACTTGGCAATATGGCTCGAATTAGTGAATTATTAAATTATCTTTTGCATGCAAAAGGGTCAAAATGTACATTTCAAGTTTCAGTGCAGAAGTGACAAAGTAATACAGAACACACAGAGATTTAAAGGGAGGCGGAGGCTTCAAGATTAATGTTCATGTCATGCTGACCTTAATAACAATCTTGCATCTATGCAAAACAACAGACCACAGACAAAGATATGGATTTGCCGGACAACAGACCAAGGACAGAGATACAGATTTGCACAAACTGTTGTCATGACGTAGGTCAGAGTGGCCAAGGCTCATAATTCCATCACAACTGTGTTAATAATTTTTCCAGCCTTTTGTTGCTCCTGACCCAAATTTTGACAGATGTGTTAGTGCTGTCAAATTCAAAGTGAGAAAATATTTTCATGAAAGTTCTGTTTGTTCTACTGGGGATAATTTATGGATTTATTTACAGTGTCACAACTTTTTGAAATTAAGGTTTTAGATTTTGTTGTTCATCCAGATCACTCCACAACCTGATCCTGATTCTGTTTTTGGTTCTAGACCCAAATGAGCTACTTGGCACTTAGGATTTTTGGTAAATTGATCTGGAGTAACAGAACTTGTTCTGGTCCAAAATCCTGGTCTTAGACTTTGACTTTATTTCTAGTTCTGAATCTGGTCCTGGTGGTAATTTTGTTTCTGGTGGGCTTAGTGTTGGTTTTGGATTTTATTCCAGTCCTAGTCCTGCACTTGAACCGGGTTGAACCCTGCTTCTGGTCAGTACTGTGGCTGACCGAGGATTTGGACCCAGGGGTTTCGCTGAGAGGCAGGTGGTGGTTCCAGTACGAGCTGAACATCAGCACATGGAGAGCAGACTTCCAGTGGAGGATCACATCTGGGGGTTAAACTATGAGCAGGTGCAGAGCACACCTGGATCCTGCTGTGGAGGAGGATCGTTGATTTTCTTCAAGAATTGGAACATTTGTTTGTCCTTGTCTTGCTGGCCTTGGCTTGGTGGTGTTTTCTTTAAATTTGTTTATTTATAGCTCTCAGTGCAGTGGAAAATAAAAGAATCTCCACATACCCAGTAACTTCTTGTATGGTTCAGCTTCAAACTTTTTCTCATGGTGGACCTGGAGGAAATATTTTTAAAGTTTCTGATAGTGGATCCACTTGAGCTTTTGAAAAAGGCCATTTGAAGTCCCATCTTAGGCTGTTCTTACTATAAAATGTTTTTGAGTCTTTCTCTCTCTCTCTCTCTCTCTCTCTCTCTCTCTCTCTCTCTCTCTCTCTCTCTCTCTCTCTCTCTCTCTTTAGATTACTGATTCAATTGTAACATCTTTTGTTCATTTTTGAAATGGTTAAATTAGATTTTGGATAAAACCAAACTTCAGCTGCTGTTCCAGCTGTGTCCAGCAGAGAGCAGCATCGTTACAGTCACGCTCAGATAAATCCATTTGCAATTCCAATCTAGCAAAAAAGTTTTGAAACATTGAAGGGCAGAGATAAAAAGTTTAAAATCTGATCCAGCCAATGTGAATGAAGGACTGAGGGCCTGATGTCAGTCAGGAGCAGTCATCCACCCTAGCTCACATGTGACTGGACAGGAGGTCAAAAGTGGTGACCACTCGACATTAAGAGCCAGGATTTATCTTTGCTCCTTCATACTTTTATGTTTCAAAGTTTCAAATCAAACTAAGAACCTGACAGCCAGTTGCCAGAAATCACATGACATCTGTCTGGAGAAGTTTTCCAACTGTTTCCACCAAAGTTACAAAATATAGATACATTTTGGCAAGTTTCAAGGTTTTACAAACATTCAGTAGTTTTCAGCATTTACAAGGTTTCAAAAAAATGAACAGAAGCTGATGCAGCAGAAAAACAGTTAAACCTGAAATATTTTTTTTGGTCCTGATGTCCATCTGGGGTTCAGCTGCAGACATCTGATGGTCTGACTGGGAGGTCAGTAAGGAGAGAATGTGCTCAAATCCCATTTCCTTCAGATCATTTGATCCTCTGTATGTGTGTGTGTGTGTGAGATGTCCTGCTTCAAGTATTTTATGTATACAAGCATGTCTAAAAGTCTGGAGCCCCTTTTTTAATCCTTTTTTTTATATTTCGGGGGGGAAAAAATAAAAATCATCTGATCACAATGAGTGCTAGGCAAATACAAGATTGATCTTTTTTCCCCAGTATGTTTTTTTTTATTTAACAAAAATGAAACAAAAGTAATATCCCTTCATCACTGATGAGCTGATCATCATCAGGTGTGTGTCAACAAAATGACCCGAGGGAAAGACATAAATGATCTTAGAGAAGTAAACTGTTGCAGGGCATCCGTTTGGAAAGGTTTATTAAACCATTTTCAAACTATCTGGACTTCGCAGTTCTGCAATGACAAAGGTTATTGACAAGTAGAAAACATTCAACACATTCAACACAGGCCTCCTGGCCTCACTGACCATGCTAGATGTTGAAGTTCATGACAGCAGAATTCTTTACTTAAACTACTAATGAAGAGCTGCTAAACTCTACTTCATTGTTCCTGCAACAGTGACAATAATTGTAAGAAGTCTAAAGAATTACAGCTTATTTGGTGGCATTTCCAGCTTTCTGCTACAATATAAATAACATATCTTGAAAAAGATATTTTTATAATAATTTTGGTAAAATATTTTCTCATCTTGAAAACTGATGGCAAACACATGAATAAAAAATTGGATCAGGAGCAGCAAAAGGCTGCAAAAGTCATTGGCACTAATCAAAAACATTTGGTGGAGGACTTGACCTTTAGGTTAGTTATCAACAGGTCAGTCACATGACTGGAGAAGAGAGGAGCCATCCATCTGATGACTGGGAGGTCAGTGAGGAGGGAACACGTCCAAATCTCAGAAACATCTCTGATGATCTGGGGTTGCATCAGTGTCTACGAACCAGCTGGAACATCTGGAAAGGCTCCATCAATGAAGAGCAGTATGCAGAGGTTTTAGAGCAACATCTGCTCCCATCCAGACAATGTCCCATTCAGAGAAGATCTTTCATATTTCAGCAAGACAATGCTGAAGCACATACTGCATCCATCACAACTGCATGACTTCACAGGAGCAGAATCCAGATGCTGAACTGATCGACCTGCAGTCCAGACCTTTCACCAGTTGGAAACATCTGGAGTATCATGTAACAAAAAATCCAGCACCGAAGGTCCAGGACTGTTGAGCATCTATCTATCCTGCATCAGACAACATTTCTCTCCTGAAGCTCCTCAACTGGCCTCCTGACTTCCCAGATGTTTACAGATGGATGTTAGAAGAAGACAAGATGCTACACAACAATAAACATTAATCTGTTCCAACTTTTTACAGATGTGTTGGTGCCCTCAAATTAAAAATGAGCTAAAATTTTTCATGGAATGATAAAATGTCTCAGTTTTAACATCTGTTGTTTATGTTCTATTGGAAATAAAATATGAGTTACGATGATTTATAAATCATTGTCTTCTGTTTTTATTTACATTTCACACAGCTGGAAACTACAAATACAAACCAAATTCCTGTGGATCCGTCAGCTGATTAGTGGTGTTTCTCATCTGTGTGCAGGTGGAGCGTCAGACTCTGAGGTCAGCGCGTTTCCTTGACGGCGAGACCTCCTGTGACACAGTCGTTTCTGCTCTGATTGGTCACCCGTTGCCTGTCAGGATGCAGCTGACCTATAAGAAGCTGGAAGCTCACCTGCGGCGGAGCTCCAGACTCAGGAAGCTGACGGCCATCTTGGTTGCCGCCTACGCTGTCAAAAAGCTGTCTCCATACGTGTGGAGGGGGCTGCAGGTAAAGCATATATGTATGCTGTAGACTATTTGAAGAGACATCATCCAGTAAAATTACTTTTGCTGCTTTTTACTTCTGATCTGTGAATAAAGATCAAACAGAACGTAATACTTCATATTTTAGAGAGTACGTCTTATTCTGTGGTTAATGCCACTAAGAGACCACTGTGACCAGTTCTGGCTTGGTCTGGAAGGGTTCAGGGTTGAAGGCTTCTAGCCAGGACTAACCAGAGTACACCATCTGGACTGCCACATGCTCATCAGCTTCTGTGTCTCGCAACAGCTGGATCCTCCTAAGTCCTAAGACCTTAATTGTAGCATCATTTAAAAACACTTTCAGTTCAGACCACTGGCCAGCTCTGGTGTTCCTGTTGTGGGTACACAGTTGCGGTTTGCTGGGGTTTGCTACTTACTACTTAATTGCTGAGGATGCTCGGCCTTGTTGCCCCGCTGGTCCACCAAGAGCAGTTGTGGGCTTGGATCAGCCTCGAGCTCCGACTGAGCCCTGCTAAAGGTAACTGGCTCATGGCTGGACATCCGAGACTAGCGGTGTTTGGCAGCTACAGGTTGGATAGGTGGCCTTTTGCTTTCACCCAGCTGTTCAGGGCTAACCTGACTGAGTCCCTGGACTCTTCCAGACCAACCCAGAACCAGTCTCAGTGGTCTCAGTTCAGTTTACAGCACAAAAAGATACTTTTACAATCAGAATGATCATCCTCCGTCAGACATGAAGTTCACTGAGAGCACCAAGTAGTCAAGTACTAGCTGACGTCAGACAGTAGTAGCTACTGGGACATCAGCTTGCTGTTTGACTTTCATAGACTGTGATGCAGCTGTCACTCATGACACCACACCCCTAATTATGTATACATTTTTAGATTAATGTAATTTTATCTGATACGATTACAACACATTGCTTTGCTGAACAGGATCAATCTAAAAGGTTTGAATTTTATATTGAATATTTTTGATTGGTGTTTTAGAGATATCACATCAGTCAGCTGACACAGTCATCAGATCAGATCAGGCCCATCTTTAAAAGGTTAATATTTTCATATGGATGTCAGTGGAGATTGACTTACATTGGAAGTCAGGCCCTAGACACACGTCCATGCATGTGACATGTAACGGTGGGTGGGTCTGTTTTCCAGAGAGGTGCAGCAGGAAACCAGAATGGTGGAGCTAAAACCTCTTTGGCTGTGGCCAACTATGTGGAGGATAGAGGAGAGGAGAAGAAGAAGAGAGGCAGGAGGTGAGTTAGTGTTTCTAAGTTGCTCTCCTGTCTTCACCCGTGGTGTTCCTATCCTCACCTGTGGTATTCCCATCCTCATCTGTCCTCACCTGTGGTGTTCCCGTCCTCACCTGTGGTGTTCCCATCTTCAGGTCTCCAGCAGTTAACAAAGAATTCGTCCTAAGACTGTCTCGTCTGCTGAGGCTCCTATTTCCACGGTTACTGTGTCCAGAGCTTGGTCTGCTCGCCCTCCACTCCATCACCCTGATGTCCAGAACTTTCCTGTCCATATATGTTGCATCGTTGGACGGTCTGTACCTGTCTGGACCTGTCTTTACCTGACTGGACCTGTCTGGACATTTCTAGACCTGTCTATGTCTGGTTGTACCTTTCTGTAACTGTCTGGACCTGACTGGACCTGTCCTGATCTGTCTAGACCCCTCTGGATCTGTCTGGATCGATCAGTATCAGGTCTAGACCAGTCCAGACATATACTTCTCGTGATTGCTACTTATTTGCTATTCGTGACAATTAATGATTTGATGAGAACAAAGTCGTAAGGGTGTCCTGTTTCTTAGGGTAATATTTGTAGCTGTATCCATTTGCCCTCTATTTATAGGGAGCATGGGTATGAGGTACTGATAGGGGTATTGGTATTAGATGGATACTGGTTGGGGTATTTGTGTGGAAGGAGAGTCTCAGAGCACAGAGATAGAAATGGGACTGGTCAACAGAGTTGTGTTGCCGATTGTTCATCCTGACTGGACTCTTTGAAGTGATTCTCTTCTTGGGGAGGCAGGTTCTTCAAGTTAGTGTCTCTGTTTTTAGACTAATCCTTGGATTTGATCTACCATTTTTGACATTCATGTCTTAGTCTTGATAGTAATAATTGGTATTGTTCACTCGTTTTGTTTTAGTTATCATTGTTATTAATCTCTCAGGTGTGATTGTCAAGTGTATCGTTCAGAAGGATCCACAAGCCTTTGTGCTGCAGCTCTTGAAGTGGCTCCTTGTTGCCGTTCCTGCAACTTTCATCAACAGTGCCATCAGATTTCTGGAGGGTCAGCTGACCCTCAGCTTCAGGAGCCGATTGGTCAACCACGCCTATCAGCTGTACTTCACCAACCAGGTAACACACAGGCTTTTTAGGAACGATGACTGTTGATGTTCTGTTTCATTAATTTATCAGGAGCAGTGCCTGGTAACGTTACTCATGAAATTAGTAACAAGATTATTTTTTTATTTTTAAAAAGCAGCTATTTATATTGGTAAAGCATAAGGCATTTGAGTATTTTTCAGTTATGAGCATAGCTCCTTCAACTGACACTGTATCATGAACAATGATCTACATGCCTCAATGATCCCAAGAGCTTTGTTGGCCGGAGATGCCCTTGGCAGAGCCTCCCAAGGCATGTTGGCCCTTGGGGATGGGTTGGATTGACTGTGCACTGGCACAGAACCATTGCAGTAATGCTCGCTGGTGAACATTTCTGATGGGTCTTTGTCATGCTAATAGACAACCAAATTTCTTCTAGCTAGCTACACAAGTAGGTGTTATGACACAGTGACACCCCCCGATATAACTTCATTGGTTAACTCGAACTGTGTAGTCCTATTTTGGTTGGCTGATGTTAAAGATGCCTGAAAAGTTGAACTTTTCTCAGCTGTCCATAGGAGTGACACTTCCAACCCATAAAACAGTATATCCCCCAGTTCAGTTAATCATCATCTGTCACCCTATACAGAAGGGATACCCAGAAATGTTGTTGACGCTGCTAGCTTGTACACACGAACATGGGATTAGAGTGATTTAACAGGCCATGTATCATTATGGAAAAGCAAGAAGTTCAATAGGTCACACGTCCAGACAAGATGTACTTGGACTCACCTAACAATGCATCCTGGGATGTGGTTTGATTTTATTCTTCTCTGGAGTTGCCCATGGTGCAAGATACCAGCCTTGAGCAGCTTTACCTGTAGCTCCCAGGCAGCCATTTCCTGGGGAATGTAGGGGACATTGAGTATGAATAAGCCGTGGTCCACACCTCCATTTTTGGGGCAGCATCCTGGCCTTATTGCTGCTGTAGTTGTAATCCAGGAACACAGTGGAGGAAACCGCTGGTAAGAGAAGCCATCAAGCTAGTTTGGTGGTCTCAGGATTCCACCTCTTCTTTCTGCAGATGACATGGTCCCGATGGCTTTATCAGATCTTCAGGTTTCGTTGGAGTATTTTGCAACCAAGTGCGAAACACTGGAGATAATGATCAGTATCTTCAAATCTGAGACCATAGCTCTTGTTCAGAAAAAGGAAGAATGCTGTTCTCATGGTCAGGAGTGAGATGCTTTCTCAAATGGAGGAGTTTGAGTCTGTGAGTGTCTTGTTCATGTGAGGAAACTGAGTGAGGAAAGAATGGAGCAGGAGACTGAAAGGTGGATCAGCAGCTGCAGTAATATGGATTCTGGTCTGGTCTTATAGTGAAGAGGGAGACGAGACTCTGTTTTTATCACTTGATCTATATTCCTAAGGTCCTCACCTGTTGTCACCAACTGTCTCCTGAAGTTCAGTCATCCAGGAGAGAGTCGAAACTCGGACAAGAGTCACTGCTCCTGCTTTTACGCTGAAGGGATAATTCTCCTGGTTGATTTGTGAACACCTTGATATCCTCTTGGAGATGGACATGGAGAGAGGAGAGAGGACTGGACCTCTGTGCTTAGACTACCACCTCCTAAACCCTCAACCTGGATAAAAGGAAGATGATGGATGGATGTTATAATGTTAGGTTGCGGGCAGAAACACTCCTTCGGATTTGTTAGATGTGTCACACATGCTAGACAGAAGTGTCATGTCAGATATGTTGTGTGTCAAATGTGTTGTTCAGTCTGACTCTGAAAGCATCTTCTCTCTCTACAGACGTACTACCGTGTCAGCAACATGGATGGCCGTCTGTCCAATCCAGATCAATCTCTGACCGAAGACATTGTCATGTTTTCAGCCTCTGTGTCACACCTGTACTCCAACCTGACCAAACCCATCTTGGATGTGGTGGTCACCTGCTACACACTGCTGCGCACCGCCCATGCCAAAGGTGCAGGTGTTCCAGAGGCATGTTGGTGTTAACATGAGGTAATGTTTGAAACTGAAAGTCTTCTTCCTGCAGGAGCCAACACCACCTGGCCATCTGCCATTGCCGGCCTGGTGGTGGCCCTCACTGCCAAAGTCCTGCGATCCTGCTCACCTCACTTTGGGAAGCTGGTGGCGGAGGAGGCCAAGAGAAAGGGAGACCTGCGATACATGCACTCACGCATCATCACTAACTCAGAGGAGATTGCCTTCTATGGAGGACACAAGGTGAGTGCCGACAGCTGTATGAAACAGATGTTCAGCTGAAGGTGATTCTGGAGATTCAGCTGGGGATTTGTTTGATTTTTTAGGTGAAGATGTCCCAGTCTGACCTGTATGGATGTGTTAGTTTTGTTGGGGGCTACCCTGACTCTGTCTTGTGTCTCGGTTTGTTTGGCAGGTGGAGCTGGCGAAGCTGCGGCGGAGCTACCAGGCTCTGTCCTCTCAGATCAACCAGATCCTGCTGAAACGTCTTTGGTACATCATGTTGGAGCAATTCCTCATGAAGTACCTGTGGAGCTCCGCTGGTCTAGTCATGGTCGCCGTGCCCATCATCACTGCCACAGGATACTCAGAACATGGTGAGCTCCCCACTTCTCTGACGGTAAACGTGGCAGATGAAGCCAAGAGCAGCGATGATACAGTCCTATGGCCTCGATCAATCCATCAGACTTGTATAAATCTTGCGAAAGAGTTTTAGAGGCCTAAAAAGAACTAAAATTCAGAAGGATTTCCAAAACCTCAGTTAGTCCTGATTGAGCTGTAGAAAACTTCCATAACCTTACAAAATCCAGCTATGAAGGTTGCTGATAGGACTCTGGTCATCTTGAGACGTGGCAACATCTGCATAACCATGGAAACTGGTGATGCCATTTGTGCAGACTCAGAGGAGGTGAAGCAGGCAGCCATGCTGATGAAGGAGGAGGAGCTGGTGAGCGAGCGGACACAGGCCTTCACAGTCGCCAGGAACCTCCTCAACTCTGCCGCTGATGCCGTTGAGAGGATCATGAGCTCCTACAAGGAGGTCAGTTGGCTCAGCTTCTCCTCTCTTTGAGGGCTCCTCCTCTCTGTTCCTGCTGTGTTAACTTACAGAAATGGATAGACATGGTTCAAGTTTCCATACTCTGCTTTTCAGTGTTCTGTAACCTCTCTATAGTGTCCTTGTAATGAATTATCGTGTTAGATGTGATCCCAGGCATCTGAAGGTGATTATATGTTGTAGTATTCTTATGGTGACTTTTTTTTTCATTGTGCCAAAATCACATCTTCAGGGAGAGTTTTTGCTAAAATAAGCTCTTTATGATGTTATAGAAGGAGTTTCCTTCTGTAGTGCTCCATCCTTACCAGACAGTGTTGGTGGTGCACAGCCTTCCCCTCCTGAGCCACTGAATAATGGACCAGAATGTCCTCGAAACCGTCTGGAAGTTGTTCTCCATGGTCTCTACAAACTCCTCCCCCATCCATTTTTTTTCTTTTTTTTTGCCTTAGCTACCAGCACAGTCAAGTTAAGCTTGTCCCGCTGGTACCCATCAGGTGTGTCTGAAGTTCTACTGACTAAAAACCCCTGAAAGGACTCCTCCTTCATCTTAATGACATCCTTCACCTCTGGCGTCCACCAGCTCGTTCAGAGATTACTGCCATGACAGACACCACCTTATGGCCACAGCTCCGGTCAGCTGCCTCGACAGTGAAGATGTGGAACATGGTCCGCTCAGATTCAGTGTCTCCCGCCTCCCTTGGCTGTATCTCCCCTGGAGATGGGAGTTGAAGCTCTGAGACATATCTCTACCAGATCCTCATACGACATTTGGGCCTGCTAGATCTGACTGGCATCCTCCCCCAACCTTTGGAGCAAATTCACCACCAGGTGGTGATCAGTTGACATCTCTGCTTTTGTTTTCACTTGAGTGTCGAAGACATGTGGCAGCATGTCTGAAGACACAACTATGAGGTTGATCATTGATGTACGACCTAGGGTTCCTGGTGTCAAGTGCACATATGGACATCCTTATGTTTGAACACTGTGTTTGTCATGGACAAACTGTGACGAGCACAGAAGTCCAATAACAGAACACCACTCGGGTTCAGATAGGGACCCAGCTATTAGGCACTCACCAGAGATCCCCACCTCCAAGTCCCACTCCAGAGGGGGCCTCTTTGACCAACGCTTGGCAAAGGGTAACAGGGATCAATGATTTTTCTTGTTATAAGGGTTTTTTGACCTGCCCTTTGTCTGGCTCCTCACCTAGGACCTCTTTGTTTTGGGTGACGCTATCAGAGGCATAAAGCCTCAGACAACTCAGCTCCTAGGATACATATATTAGAGGTAATTATCTGTCAGCTGGAGAACAAAGAGTTCTATGTACAAATGACTGATACCTAGTTAGTTGATGTACTACTGTATAAACAGGTGCAGACAGCAGACACTGAGGTGGTGAGAGTGTGGGACTGCAGGTCAGCATGCAGCTCGGGAAGCTGGAGCCTGTGTCCTGTGGACTACAGAGTATAGAAACCATCCAGCTTGTTATCAGCTTAGTTCAAAAGCATCTCTGATGGTCTGGAGGTGTATCTGTGTTAATGCTTTAACCACAGGCCCCAGGATGTCACCAGGTCTGGCAGCCTTCATGTAATTCACTGCCCTCATAAAAACACTGTTTTGGGTTCAGCACTCGGTATTGCCCAATACCTAAAGTGCAGGTATTGGAAGAAGTTTCAGCAAGAAAAAAATGGTATCTGAACATCTCTATTTTGTTGAGAAGCAGTTTGTGAGCCTCAGTCTTGCCTCTTTTTTTTTTTTTTTTTCAACAGAAGAGTTTGTTTTTTTTTCCCTGGAAATTCTTTCAAACAAACCAAGGTATTTCCGTCATCTCTAATCGACTTTAACATCTGACATGTTCAGTGAGATCTGGAGGCTCTCAGATGGAGCTCTGGGATTGTATTTTTCCATAGTCTTATCTTGGGGTTTATTTGCTGGGATGTCCACTTCTGGGAAAATTGACAACTGTCTTGAATGTTTTCCACTTGTATCTAATTTTTTTGTCATTGTAGAACATTGAAGTCCAGTAAGTTTGTAAATGGGTTGATAGCCTTTTACAGGTTGATTTGCAAGTTGTTTCTCCAAGATCATTGCTTATGTTTTTCCTTTTTGGTACTGTGTTAATACACCTGAATGCTCCAGACTAGCAAACTGACAAAACATCTGCTTTTATAGATGTCTTGCACACCTGCTGATGGTCAATTCATCAAATCATATGGGAGCAGTAAGGGGGTAGTTAGTACTGCACTCATACATAGGAATAATAAGAAAAGCTGCACTAGAAAATACCAGAGTTTACAATTAGACACAAGACATGAACAGAATATGGACACTTCCATGTTGGTGTGAACGTGTGAACCCAGGTACTGAAGTTCTTATGAACAGATGATGGCTGACTGAAGAAGTCAGGTTCCTGTCAGGTTTCTGTTTCCTCCTCTTTCTGATTCTTTTAAGGTGTGTGATGACCCGAGTTTGTGTCAGGTGTGACTGAACAGGTGACTGTGCTGCAGGTGACGGAGCTGGCAGGTTACACCTCTCGGGTCTCTGAGATGTTGGATGTGTTTGAAGATGTGAATCAGGGGATCTACCGTCGGTCTGTGGATGGAGAAGAAGAGCTGACAGCAGGAGGAGGAGGAGAAGGAGGAGGAGGAGAAGTGGTCCGACATGGACTGAGGGTCTGTGGTCTGCTGGAGATGAGAGGTGAGTCGAGCATCAGTCAAACACAGCTGTTTATTCTGTCTCTAAAACTGCTGGATTATGTTTTGGACTTGAATTAAAATGAAATTCATTAATGAACCTTTTATTTTAATATGACGTCCTGAGATATTTCCTTTAGCATCTCACCTGTGACTCACTTCCTGCTGATCTGCTGCTGGTTCTGTTCTGGAGGTCTCTTTAATCTGCAATTTAGAAGCTTCCTGGTTTTAGCAGACAACACACACACGTCACTCAATCATCCAGCAACCCATACCTCAGGAAAATTAGGCTTTTATGCTATACAGGACATTTTTACTTGAGTACATTACAAGTAGCTAAATGAACTCCAAAAAACATGAAACCAGCACCAGCTATCAGCTGCTTCATGCTTCCAACACTGGCCTATTGACGTTTAGACTCCAGAGATTGTAACGGTGTAAAGATGGCCACTCTGACACAAAAACTCACTGAATTACAAAAAAACAACAAATTCAATTTCTACAGAACAACTCCAGATCTCTGAATTAGTTTCATCTTTGATATCTCTTGATCAAAAATCAGATTCCACAGGAAAACGTCACTAGTTTCATGGAATCACACGTTTCTGGGACAACCCAGGATCAGTTTTGATCTTTGAGATCCTTATTGTAACCAGTAGGAGCATATGAAACCTGGACTATCTCCAGGAAACATTTTCATGACTATCTTTGGACAGTTCCTGGAGTGATGAGGATTTGTGAACTGCTGATGATTCTGTTGGCTGAGAAGATCCCATAGAGGTGTCAGTCATCCAGATCCACTGTCATTCCTCAGATATGTCCTTGTTCCAACAAGCAAGTGGAGGAGGTGGAGGAGTATAAATACCACAGTGTTGACCGGAACAGCAGACTGGGCTAGAGATGCAACACTGATGCTGTTTACAAGAAAAAACAGCGCAGATTTTACTTGTTGAGGAATTTTAGGTCATTCAGTGTTTACAGCAAGATGCTATATACCTCCTACAAGTCTGTAGCATTATCAGAGCCAGTGACTTAAAGAAACTGAACAAACTGATAATGAAATCTGGCTCTGTTCTTGAGCATCTGGAGATGATGGTGTAAAAGATGACATTTCTTACAATGAAGACGATCATGGACAATCCTGAGCATCCTCTCCACAACGCAGTCATTCAACGACAGTGTCTTCAGTCAGAGGTCTCCTGCAACACAAACCGCTACAGGAGATCCTTCCTGTCCACAGCAACAAGCCTGTACGATTAATCTCTGAAGAGAGTAAAATCATGTAAACTATAACTTTAATTTCCCTTCAGTGATTAATAAATACATTTTGAGTTGAATTTGGATTGAGAAGAGGAATCCTGCCGCCACTGCTTGTGGTTTCTGATCTGAATCAACATAAATTGACAAAGACTGTAACTTTTAGTAGGTGTAAGGAAGAAAACTCCAACAAAAAAACAAGTTTTCCTCAACAAAGCCCACCCCCAGAACACACTCAGGAGGTTGAGGCATTTGTGGTGTTTTGTGCAGGTCAGGTGATCAGTGTGGAGAAAGGAATTCGCTGTGAGAACCTGCCAATCATCACACCCACTGGAGATGTGGTCGTGTCCAGCCTCAACATCCAGGTAACACACACACTTGCACACACACACACACACGATATTCTGTTGGAGCTTGTTTATGTTTCCTCTGATCTGGTCTGATTAAACCAGAAGCAGGAGCAGAACCAGTACCAGAGGATTTTGGGCTTTGTTTCATCTGTAGTGACAGCTACTGACCACCAGGTGGGAGTACTGCAGCTACATTGTTTTCATCTCAGACCATCATCCAGACTTTCCTGGTCCAGGGGTCTCATGTACTGGGACCTGTGAGTTGTCTTCATCGAGACTCGAACCCACGTTGGTCCTGATTTGCTCCTCACCCTGAGAGTATGTGGATGAAAAGTAAAGATCAGCACCTAGACTCCATGGGACTGATCCCTATAGACTAGTGGGGAAGTGTGCATGTGTGTGTGGATGTGCTTGTTGTGTAAAGACTAGAAAAGTTCAAGATCAGTATGATCCATCTACCAAACGAGGATTGTTGACATCTTAACAATTAGCAGCTACTGAAACGGATGGAAGTGGGACGAAGAGAAAGATTCATCCATCCATCCATTTTCTATACCCGCTGAATCCATCTATAGGGTCACGGGGGTCTGCTGAAGTCTATCCCACCTTATTAAGGCGAGAGGCAGGGGTACATCCTGGACAGGTCGGCAGTGGGAAGGATTCAGTCAGAATTAAAGTGTGCCTCCCTCTACATATATTTTATTCAGCATCTACAAGAGCTCAACAAACGGTGCTGACATTTTCAATTGACAGGTTTTTTTTTTCTTTCTGTTTTTTGGAGCTCAGTGCTCACAAGACAGGTGATAGTGGATGTCCTGAAAGGACCCAGCCCCTGTTTCCTCTTTTCATCCTCTATGGAGTCCTTTCGCTTCCCGAGCACCACCTTCACCAACAAACTCAGCCAAGAACGCTCAGCAGAGGATGTACTTCCTGCAGAAGTGTGTTTCCATCGGCATCAGAAGCAACAGGGCTGCGCCACGCAAGAAGAAAAATGGGTTTCAAAACCAGTCTTCAGAAACCAATGGGTCACTTGACCAAAAGTTTCATCCGTTGTTTTTATATCATCTATGGGCTGAATCCTGACCGTAGTGGTCATTAGAGGACCTGTCTTGTCTGACTTGACTCTCCATCTATGAAGGAGCAGGGGTTCACAACTGATTAACATCTGTAGGAGCTGTGTGTGTGTGCGTGGGTGTGGGGGTGTATGTCAGAGAATGAGCTTTTTGTCTTAAGGACTCAGAGGAGAAGAAGACTGAGAGATGGAAACACCACAGAGGAAGAAGTAAAAGAGGAGCATTGATGGAAACGACCTCATCTCTGTCGTCAATGCCCGACCTCTGATCTCTGAGGCTGAGCTCTGATTGGTCCGTTTCCTCACCAAGGACACTTTCACAGTATCAGCCACATTTTTAGGACTGTTTACAGATAAAAATGACTGGCTCACCACGTGTCCTGGAAAGACCTGGAAAAGCCTGGACAGCTCTCTGGAACCCAGTCACATGCCTTTGTGTTTGTGTGTCTCAGGTGGACGACGGTATGAACATTCTGATCACGGGTCCAAACGGCTGTGGGAAGAGCTCTTTGTTCAGGATCCTCAGTGGACTATGGCCCGTTTATGGAGGAGTCCTGTACCGTCCAGAACCACAGCACATGTTCTACATCCCACAGAGGTATTGCTGCTAGTCCACATGCCACATCTTCAGACGTGGATGCTTGTTTCTTTGAGAGAATTTTCTCTTGTAACAGATGAGAGCATTACTGACGTAAATCATCAATGAATAAAATAAATGAGAGGTCCTGAGTGGAAAACAGCAGCATCTCATTTTATGTGATTGTTAAATTTAGTTTAAATAGGGAAGGGTTAGTTTTTGAACCAGAGGAGCCTCATATTTCCACCATGAAGATACCAGTTCAGATCAAACTGTGCTGGTTAGTCTGAGAGCCGCAGCAGAGGACACATGCTGAATGTCTTCCAGTCTTTACCGAACTCAGGATCTTTGATTTTATTGTACAGCCTGATTTATTCTTCTGTCTTGAACTGATGACGCATGTCTGCTGAAGCGGGGAACACTGTGCAGTGAAGCCTGATTTCTGCGTGGCAGCATGTAGCCTATGTTCAGCACCTTCATCATTGTTGGTGTTCACGCTTCCGTCATTTGTGTTTCTCTGTAACTCCACCTCCCACCGCTCACTGGGTGAGCTTTCTCTCGTTCGGTTATTGGTTAGTTTACGTATTTGCTGTATGTAGCTCAGACATGATGATGGAGGAGATGAAACAGATCCTAGTGTTTGGTGGAGACCTGACAAGCATCAACACCAATGATGTGGCCCCTTTAGACGGGCTGCATGTGTAGTTTCTACATAGAAGCATAAATCAAACCAGCTGGCAATCTGGAAAGTTTAATACATCTGAAGAAACGTCAGAGACTGGTGTCTTTGTCACCAGCTCAGATTCATGTCAGTCTCAACACTCCTCGGCCATCAAAATGAGCTGGTCGGTAACCTGGCTGGGTTCCGGGTCAGGGTTCTGGTCTCCAGCTGATCTCAGGTTCACTAACATGTCAGCAGCTTCTGATGTGCTTATTTGCAGGTGATATTCCAGGAGCTGGTTGGGTATCCCAAGGCAAATTGGGCCTGTGTGTCCGGACAGATTCTTATACATTCTCATGATACATTATACTTATGTATTATGATATTCCCATTCAGTTGTACTCATACAAATGATAACCTGTCCCTTGGTTTGGGTCTCAGGGGCCTCTGGCGTTCAAGCTACAGTAACACAGTAGATCACGTCATAGTAGATATTTATTTTGATATTGAGGCTGAACAAATGATGAGCAGGGATAACCAGGACTTAAGTCTTAGACGGGTTACGTTAGCTGTGGTGACACTTCATCCATGGAGAGAGGTCAGAGAGGCAAGCTGAGGTTCCTGCAGAGATTGTGGGGTCGTCCTGTGGGAATGACTGGTAGAGTTGTGTGTCATCTGCATAGCAGTGATATGACAACCTGTGTAAATGAATAATCTTGCCCAGAGATATTTTTTTCCCTGCCATGACACTTTAAAGGAACACCGGGTAAGGTAGAAACAGAACCAAGAATGCACTCATCCTGAGATGTCCAGGCTTTTAGAGCGTAGATAGAAGTATGTTACTGAAGGCACCAGATAAATCAAGATGGATAAACATAGGATTGACCTACTGCTCTTCATACTTCTGTCACAGAGAGCAAAGATGTTTCAGTGGAATGGCACTTTTTTAAAAAATAAATTCAAGGGCGCCTGGTGACTGGGCTTTCCCCTCATGAGGCCCTTAAGGGCTAACCCTGAATGAATAAAGCCGGTTCACTAGCGGACACACCAAGGTGATGCATCACTACCGGATATAAATTGGTACCGATCTTGAGATGGGAAACGAGAGTGTGTCCGTGGAAAACTGAAAACCTTTCTGCTAGACTGGAATTAAGTCGTGTGTGTAGTGAACCGATGCAGTAATGATGTTCTAGTGATCTAGAATTGTGTACTGGGCAGGCCCTATATGTCCGAGGGGACCCTCAGAGATCAGGTGATCTATCCAGACTCGGTGGAAGAGATGATCCAGAAGGGGGTCACAGATTCAGACCTGGAGGAGATCCTGCGAACCGTCTACCTTCTTTACATCCTGGACAGAGAGGGAGGTGTGTATCGCTGTACTATCTCTCTAGTATTGTTTGTGTGGTAAGACTGTGTCACAGTATTTTTATGTAAGTAACCATGTGTTGTGTTCAGGTTGGGAGTGTGTCAATGACTGGAAAGATGTTTTGTCTGGAGGAGAGAAGCAGAGGATGGGGATGGCCCGCATGTTCTACCACCGGTAATTTTACTGACTCTTTGTTGACTGTTTACTGAAGTTTTTCCTCTGTTTACTGACCAGCTGCTGTTAACTGTGGCTGCTTGTTCACTTGTTGGAGTCCAGCCATCCATTTTCTGTACCCACTGAATCCATTACTGGGTCACGGGGGTCTGCTGGAGCCAATCCCAGCCCATTGCAGGCGAGAGACAGGGGTACACCTTGGACAGGCTACCAGTCCATGATCTACTCCTGGATTCCAGCTGAGATCTAGCCAGGTTCAGGCTGAACTTCAGCTGAGCTCCGGCTGATTTTCCGCTTTATTCTAAGCTGTCTCTTAGAACATCCCAGAACTGGCCAAACGACATGTTTCCTGTATTCCTGCAGAAATATTTCAGCTGTTTCAGGTGATCAGCTGATGTGTGATAGATGATAGAGATAGTGGTTGGTTGGTGGTTTCATCTGCAGACTGTGGACATATTTGACCTCAGTTCACTCATCTGAAGCAGGACAAAAACGACTGCAGACTGACCTCCATCTCACCTGTACAAACTGTTTACCTGTAAATTACCTGGTTATTATCCTGCTGCTGCTTTGGAGATCCACTCTGGCTTCTCCATCAACTCCACACATGGGGAACACCGTCACCTTGACGCCATTGTATACCTTTGCATTGAAGCCTATATGTTGCAAAGTGAATTGGAACATTTTGCTGCCAGAACACTAGGGTGTATCGAGTTTCCAAAGGATCATAGGCCAGTGTTTACCTTCTGGTTTTACTCTTCTATAAGAGAGGATGTTGTTAAAGTTGGAGAGGATTGATCTGGAACAGCAAATGCTTTTATTGAGGAACAAATGAAAGAGAAGTTGGTGAGGAGGTGGTCTGTACACCTTTGAACAAATAGCAGAAAGGACAAAGAGGAAAAGGAAAGAACCAAAAACAATGGAGTGCAGTGGACCAATCACAGCCCTCCAGTCTGCGTTGCATCAACATGTAGTCAGAAAGTTCTGGAGGTGGACGTTGGGTGATGCTGAAGGTTTGTAGAAGGGGGTTCACATCTGTGGAGGGGGGCTTATGTCGATGGAGAGGCTTTGCATCGCTACTTAGGTGATCCACCTCCAGGTCTCACCTCCTCAAGATTAAAAACTTAACTAGCTCACGCTGGCATTGTGCCTCTTCCCAGATGACATGACAGCTACCATTTAATATGGCATTCTCTGATTGGTCAGTTCAGTGAATCAGTTGACCACATCCCTCACTCTCTGTCTCCCTGTGTTGTTGTCTCAGCCCACGGTACGCCCTCCTAGATGAGTGTACGAGTGCTGTCAGCATCGACGTGGAGGGAAACATCTTCCAAGCTGCAAAGGATGCTGGGATTGCTCTGCTGTCCATCACTCACAGACCCTCCCTCTGGTCAGTAACTCAGTTCAGCTCAGTTTATTTGGGATGTCAAGTCAGGATTATAAAACTCAGTGATATAAGATCAGCTGATGATGACAGACTATGTGTGTGTGTGTGTGTGTGTGTTAAACTGAGACTGATCATGTGACATTGAGCCTGCAGGGGGCAGTAGAGCTGCAGCTGCTGTGATCTGACTCTCTTCTGTGTCTGACAGGAAGTACCACTCTCACCTGCTGCAGTTTGACGGAGAAGGAGGATGGAGGTTTGAACCTCTGGATGCCTCCACCCGCCTGTCCCTGCAGGTACGCTGGCTTTTTTTCACCCTCACCGCCTCAGAGATGCTTTGATGGGTCAGAGGTTCTGCTGCGCTGAAACTGACCCAAGCCTCAGCAGAGCCACAGAACTGTGGGCCCTTAAGGGCTTAACCTGAATAAAAGATTGTAGGACAACCGCATCACAGCCATAACTGAAGTGTGTCTGAACTATAACAGAACAGTAGTAGAACCATAACTGAACTGAGTCAGAACCATAATGGAACCGCAGCACCTCTCTGTCTCTTGAGTCTCGTTAACTCCACTTCAGCTTGTCGACATACTGAAACAACGGAAACCTCTGACTGCTGCCTCTGCAGACTCTGTGGTTACCATGGTAACCAGCAGCACAACTGCACGCCTCCGGCTCATGAGGCATGTTTCTGTGAGTGCATGTGTGAGGTTGAAGTGTTAACGGTGAGGAGATGGAAAGCAGCCAATCAAGAGTCTGCTCCATGTCATGTGACCCACCGTTTGGCTGCAGTTTCTCTTCAGATTCAAAGTTCAAGGTTTTTCAAACAAAACATGAAGCAGGATATCGATCGTCCACCTCAGACGACATGCATACCCACACACACACACACACACACACACACACACAGGTGTGTACGACCCATCCATCACCTCTACGGCTCATCTTCAGGAGCTTTGAGGTCTGTCAGAGTCCAGCTGAACAGACCGGTCCAAGATTCTGAGAATGTTCCAGATCCACCACATGTGACTGCTGCTGCTGTAATGGTGGATGGAGTGTGAGCATCACGGGTTTCACAGAGTCGAAGAAAAAAAAACATAAACATCAGCTGTGAACTCTGACAACGCTGTGTTCACCTGGAAACCGAGAAGACGAACCTGGAACACACATTAAAGTTCACTAAAGTTACCTGCTACCAGGAAAACGTTATATTTCATTTGACTGATGTTAAGGTTAATCGGCTCTGATCAAACTTAACACATTAAACTTCAGTTCAATTCAGTGTTTTTTATACAGCCTTAAATCACCACAAATGTCATCTTAAGGCTTTTCAACAATATAGTTCAACTCATTTCAGACAGGTTCAATTAATACAAAGCCAATGTAAAGATAATACAACAAAAACCTAATTACCCAGCTAAGGAAACCAACAGATTTCATCACAAATTTTCTTGGATACAATCCGCTGTTCCGAGCAAGCACCCGGCGACTGTTCAAAGAAAAATGTCCCCTTTAAAAAGGAAGAAACCTCTGCCAGAACCAGTCTCGGGAAGGATGACCATCCACCTGGACCGGCTGGAAGTTGAGAGGACAAAAAAGAGGAAAGAACGGCAACAATAACAGATCGGGAACACCTGCCGGGAAGAAAGAACACAGGTTAATAACAACATCAATAGTGTCATCAATAGAGTTGGAGCAGCAGAGAACAAAGTCAGGAGAGGTGCATCATGGGAGGTACCCAGCAGTCTAGACCTACAGCAGCATAACTTGGAGATGTTTTGGACACCTGGGCCATCCTTAACTATAACCTTTATCAAAAACAAAGTTAGGTTTTAAGCTTAATCTTGAAGTAGAGAGGGTTTCAACTTCCCAAATGCAAACTGGCAGCTGGTTCCAGAGGAGAGGAACCTGAAGTATTAAAAAATAACAACAAAAATGGTAACAACACTAAAATCAAGACCAAGAACAAGCAAGGTGCTGTGGACATGGTTCACTTTGGGTTTTTACACACAGTGTCAGTTGACAGAACTGTAGGAAGCAAACACTTGTTCATCACAGTAAACAGGTTCATAAGCCTCTGTGACCTTCTGACCTTTAAAAACAACAAAAAAATGTCCAATATCTTCTGAAAGGTAGAAGATTTCCGCCCAAATCATGTCAGTTTTTCTAGAGTCAGGCTTTGACTAAGAAGTTAACCAGGCTGTAGTTAGTAGTCTAGCAGTACCAGTACCAGTAGCACTGGTACTAGTGAAGACTGAGTGGGTTCAGACCCGTCGTGAGGGAGGTGTAGCAACGATACATGAAGCTGTCTGTTGTTCCACACAAACCTACAGAAGGTGGTTTTCAGTTTTTGAAGACATAGTTGGACTGAGATGGACGTCCTGAAGGACAGACATGTTGGGATAACATTCATCTCAAGGATATTTCTGTGTCCTGCCATAGAGGCAGGACGTCGTGACCATCTAAGAACTAACAGTGTTGACGCGTGGCCATCTCAGCGGTTTTAATGTTTTCAGTTGTGACGGATGCTGCTGATTTATTTTTTAATGCTTCACTGATTTATCCTGGAGAGTCTTCAGCACCTGACGGATACTGTGAGAAGTTCCCGTCCCTTTATGAATGACTTTTGTTAAAGATTAGAGAGGAGGGGAAGGTGTTTTCCAGCCTATTCGTTAACACTTATGCTATTATCTTGGCATCAGCGTTTATTGATGAGATCGATCTGTAAGACTCACGTTCTGTTGGAGGTTTGTCAGGTTTTAAAACAATTATATGAGTTTAATGCAGTAGGGGTTAGTTTTCCTGCACAGGTTCACGGGGTCTGCTGGAGTCTAGTCCAGCTCATTACAGGTGAGAGGCACATCTGGACAGGTCGCCAGTCCACCACAGGGCATAACCGTAATCAATATTATTAATTAGTTTTACAATAATGTGATCATTTTAAATTCAGTCTAAGAAGACTTTTTGCAGTGAAATGTCAGGAAACTGGTTTACGACAGAAGAGGGTTTTCATGGATGCTGCTTTCTGGTTCTTGGGTCTCAGGAGGAGAAGCAACGCCTGGAGAGCCAGCTGTCAGGAATTCCCAAGATGCAGCAGAGGCTGTCGGAGCTCTGCGTGCTGCTGGGGGAGGCTGAGCGAGAGGAAGAAGAGCAGAGACACA
>JAOWBL010000022.1:17802126-17814803 GCA_028564865.1 Zenarchopterus dispar
TGAATTTGCATTGCTATCCTGATGATATGCAGTTGTGTTCGTCTATGAAACCAGGTGTAACAGAACATTTAGCCAAATTTCAAGAATGTCTTAAAAGACATTAATGTCTGGATGTCCACAAACTTTTTGCTTTTGAATTTCTATAAAGCAGAGGTTATTGTTTTTGGTCCCAAACACCTGAGGAACAGATAGGCCGATTTTGCGCTGGCCTCCAGTACAACTGTGGGAAGCCTTGGAGTTATTTTCCATCAGAATTTGTTGTTTAATCAGTATATTTATCAGGTTTGTAAGACTGCCTTTATTTGCCTCCATAATATCACAAACATTAGGACCATCCTCTCCCAGTGTAGTACCAAAAAAATGAATCCACATATTTATTACCTCTAGACTAGATAACTGTCTTTTATCTTTCACAGGATGTCCAAGTAATTGAATAGCCTCCAGTTGATCTAAAATGCAGCAGGTTGAGTGCTGACAGGAATCAGCAAAAGAGTCATGGCTTTCCTCTGTTAGTCTCCCTCAAGTAAAATTAAGAATCCAAATCAAAATTCTATTACTTGCGTATAAAGTCCTAAAAGCCCAAACTCCGTGTTATTGGGAAGACCTGATAGCCCCTCATGTTCCTACGAGATCTCTCCGTTCTCAGAGTTCATGTTTACTTGTCGTTCCTAGAAGATCCAGATGTACATTTAGAGAACGGGTCTTCTGCTTCGTTACTGAGGAACCAACTTCCAGTTTGGGTTCAGGAGGCTGACGCCACCTCCACCTTTAAAAGCAAACTTAAAACATTTGTGTTTAGTAAAGCCCTTTAGTGTAAACTTTAGTGTTTTAGGGCCAGTAGTCTGTGATTTATGAAGAAAAACTTCTTGGACATGTGCGTACGAATGGTTTTAGAAGTCTGATTATTTTTTGGCACACGCCATTTTCGGCTTTTCGTGTATCATGGCTCACAACAAGCCACTGTCCAGATAACACTGCTGGTTTGAACGTTGATGATAATGTGGACTGATGTTCGGTGTGAAGTGAAATTAAATGTGTGAGGGCATTATGTAGTCTGGCTGCAATCCACTACCTCATCACCTGCATCCTCAATTTCCTCTGTCTCCAAAATGTCCATATGCATGGGTCAGAATTTACGTTTGCACATTGTCCTGTCACGCTTGTTTTTATGAAGGAAACAGATATGGACCCAGACCCATAATGTCCTTTTTCCTGTGTGCTCACTGGTATTTGGGAGGTTGAATGTGTGCTGGAAATTTCTTCAACTTTACTGCGCAGCTTCCCGTCTGATCACATGTCAACATGTTTTTGGAGCAGACACAAAAATGAATGAAGAGATAAAACAGGAACTCATTTGATAATTGTATGATTGTCTTACATATGATTTGCATTGTATGATTGTATGATAATTGTATGATTGTCATTTTTGTTTTATTTTGTTTCTTTTCATTCATTTCTGCCACCAGGACCATCTATGATCCATTTCTGGGTTTCTGGACCATCAATCAGCCTTGTTCCAGTTGCCTGGTCCCTTGTGACCTTGAGTTTCTACATTTCCAGTGTGATGGTATGTCAGTTGTATCTTTACCTCAAAAAGACGCAGAATGTTGGCCACCATGATGGATACGGAGCTGCCTGATGCTCCGATCACTCCCACCACCCTCTCAGGTTTGCGGATGAGGGGCGGCTCCCCGTTGGAGCAGCGGATGTCAGATGTGTCCTTCTGGATCAGTGCTTGGACGAAGGTAAGTGACTGCTCCAGTGCGTAGGTGTCTCTAGAGCAGGTGTCAAGGATCCGGGCACCCAGAGTGATGTTGGGCAGCAGCTCAGGGTCACCGTTGATCTGGTCCAGAGCGTACAACATGGCCTCCATTCGGTGGATCCCCTTCTCCTTCTTCAGCTCACCACAGTTCACACCATGGGGACCACGAGCGTGGATAGGGAACAGTCCCCCCAGAGTGATGTCACCAGGTATCTTTATAGAGTGTGGGTGGAAGTGCTGGTGGGAAGCACTCACCAGGACCAGGTGATCACCAATCCAGAGCCAGAGGGACATCAGGACACGGAACCACAAGGTGGACGGAAGGCCCGGGCAGAAGAAGACATGAAGATAACGAAAACAGGGAAGGAGGGAGCGGGTGGGGCCTGATGATGTCATAATGTGGTAATGTTCAACAACAAGCTCTCATCCTGCTGAGGACACCTAAGGAGAGATCAGTCAGTCAGTCAGTCAGCCATCTGTTTATAGAGAGCAGCTGATCAGCTACAAAATTCAGAAACTGATCCGAAAACAAGTCTTTTATTTTGAAAAGGTTGAAAACCCCTGACAGGACTGATGATGTCACCAGACTCAAAGGTATGTCCCAATGACTGAAACAGGTTTCTGTTGATCAGCTGATGTTTTCATACAAACCTTTCTGATGCCGTTATTGATCGTTACAGTCTGATACAGTCACGTTCACAAGGTACTACTGCCTCTTTTTTAAAATCTATTTTAGTGTGAAAACATATTAAAAACTATCTGATCAAAGTTAGTCTTATCAGGAAATTACAATCTTAGATGAAAAAGATCAATATTTTTCACCAATGCGTTATTTAATAAAATTATTTAATAAAAATGAAGAGAAAAAAAAAGTGAAATACTAAGTAAGCCCTTAGTCCACCAGCTTCTTTATCCTTTTTCAGCAGCAGTAAATCTCAGTAAGGCAAGGCAAGTTTATTTGTATAACACATTTGATCAACAATGCAATTCAATGTGATGAAATAATGAAAACAATGAAAAGTAAAGAGAAAGAAAGCAGATGCTTCCTTCAGCAGCAGGAACTCTCAGTAGATGTTGGCTGTCTGACTTAATCAGTCTCTCGCGATCGTGGAGGAATTCTGGTCCACTCTTCTTTCCACTGTTGCTTCAGGTCATTGAAGGTTTTGGACATTCACTTCTACAGAGCTCTCTGAAGGCCCCATGACAGCATCTCAACCAGGTTCAGGTCTGGACTTTGACCAAGTCATTCTAAAACCCTGATTTGTATTTATTTATTTTTCTTTCATCATTCTGATTTAGATTTGTTACTGTTTGGGATCGTTTCCTGTCGCATCACCCAGTTTCAGCCAAACTTTTAGCCAAGACAAATAGATGTCCTCATGTTAAGACTCTGGTCAACAGAAGATCATGGTCAACTCAATGACTGACCGATGTCCATGTCCCTGACCACCATCTCTCCACTGCCGTGCTTGACAGTGATTATGAGGCGTTTCTGCTGAAAAACTGTGTTTGGTTTTTGGATATTAAGACCAAACAACTCCACTTTGGTCTTCTGGAAGATTCAGATCATCTAGAACCTCCGAAATCTAAAGTCTTCTAGTAGAAAAATAATTATCATTATAATAATACGTCAAAATTATATAGCGCTCTTCAAGACATTCAAAGATGAAAGCCTGGAATATACTTGCAGTTGAACCTGGGTCACTGCAAGCCAGGTTGCAGTGAAACCGGAGGAATCGACAACGGCCCCCACTGCCTTGAGTTCATATCCTAACAACAATCCGCGATACGCTGTTTCTGCTCCAACTCCAACAAACCAGGTCAGCCCGTTTCATCCACAGACGGAAACCAGCTCTGACAAATCCACTGAAAACTACACATTTACTCAGAGAGAGAAAGAGATCACTCTGGAGGATTTTTTTTCATACATTTTTTGCAACGTGTTTGAGCGTTTTGATGTACACTGATCTCTTTGTGGCGTTCTTCAAAGTAACAAAAAAAAGTTGTCCAGTTTTAATCAATCTCTTACTCCTGTTAACCAAAATATACAACCATAAGTACATATCCTCCAACATTCATCCTCACTGGGAGTCAAATCAATAACTTATTAACTCCCCTTCCATTTATTTGAAAATCACGTTTTGAGATTATATATCCTGTATATTCTCCCCTTCGCCAAAAAAAAAAAAAAAGAAAAGAAAAGTATTCATTCTGTTTCTACATGGTAGTTAATTTTTTGGTTTGTATTTTAACTTCTTAGAAGTCATTTGCTCAGTTAAAAATGATAACAGCAGGCGTAGTCCTGAAGCAAGAAGCGCTCACAACCCAGCTGGCTGTGTACAGACCTCTGCAGGAGACGGTACAGGACTTTCACCTGAAGAGATCTGGGAGATACTCCAGCAGATCCCTGAGTGTAGACGAGGGAAGGATGGATGGATGGATCCTCTGATCTTGTTTTATCTGTCTGCAGTCTTACATTTGTCAGACTCATTTACCTGTTCTCATTTGTGCTCACATGCACTTGTTATTTTTATGGATCCGTCTTTTACATCCTATTGATATCAAACATGATTTTACTAATAAAACCTCATTGATCGGGGGAGTTGATTTACCTTCTGATCAATCAGAGTTGTGAGCTAAGCTCATCTGACTAGTGCCACATTAGACCATTTCACGAAGAAGAAGCCTTGAGGTGAGCTCCTTCACAGATTTTGTATTTTAGAGCGTATAGAAAGCGTGTTTGGATGTGAAAGACAGCTGTTGATTATGTCTGATGATCTGTTGGTGATTAGTAATCTCAGTATCGGTGATCTGAGTGTCTTTAAGATCTATGATGAAAATAAAAACTTAAGTGGACTCTGTCAAACATGTGTTTCTGCCTGAAAGCTTCCACAGGATTATTATCAATACATGAATTAGTGGTTAATAAAAGTCAAAATGAACCAAATAAGAAAAATACAAGTAGAAATAGTCCAGAGATGGGACACTGATGATCTGACTAATAAACTCCAAAAATGAAGTGATCCATGAAAGAAAGAAACCTTAAATGTTAGCTTCAATCTGATAATTATTGATTATTTTGCCCTCAGTAATATTTTATATATTTTAAAAGCAAAACCTTTTAATATTTATAATTATTAAATAAACACCGGTTGAGGTTTTCTGTATTCTTCTTAATTCAGGGTTAATTTCAGGGTTTCCTTCATTATTTTACCAGGATAAAGCCCGATTTATTTCCCATTACTGGTTTCAGGTCCACTTGTCTTGCTTGTTTTACTGGTTTCATTCCGGTGCCAGTCAGAACTCACCTTCTACTCTCAGTCAAAGCCCAGTTAAGACTCGGTTCTGCTCCGGTCCGTCCAAAAAAATAAAATAAAATACAAAAATTTTAAAAAAGAAAGAAGAAAACCAACAACAACACTAAAGCAAGAGTCTGCAAAAACAGTCTGAAACTATCCGCTGAGGAGGGCACAGCTCCGGTCTTCTGCTGCTGGAAGGGCCAGTGGAGGAGCTCCGACTGACGGAGGAGCAGCCGCTCTCTACCTGCTCCACCTATGTGACGAGCGCATGTTCGGACAGTGTAAGTCATGACTTTGATGGCGTCACTAGAACTGTGAGATGTTTTTCAGTTAGAGTGGTCAACTTCATCAGAAATGATCTCTGTCCTTACGAAGTAACGTGTTGATTGACAGCGACTTCTGCTGGTCACATGCAGGTACAACACCTGCGTGTGTTTACCTGTTCACAGTTGCTTGAAAAAAGTATTGTACATTTTTGTGTATCTTTTTAGCACCTTTACAACAGTATTTGTTAACTAACACTAAATAGTTAAATATAATATTAAATTCTGTGTCTAAATCTATATTTAAATTTTAAATATAGATATAAATGTTAAACATAAATCTAAGTGTTTCAGGTGACACAAAATATTAAGCTAATATGTAAACGCTCACTGCCGGTAACAGGACGTACCAAAATAAAGGCTTGAGAAGGTCAATAGTGAATCAAAAAACCAATTAAAACCAACTTATTGGGAGAAATTAATACACGCACTATAGTGACAATAAATGTCTAAAACAAAAACAAGTTTGGAGAAATTTTATTTAAAGTGTACTTTGAGTTTTTGGTGACTGCCTCGAGCAATAAAGCATTCCGGGAAAGGTTCATAGCGTCCTTTGGGATGCCGGTTGTACAAGTTCTTGTATATTTTAGGTACTGGTACTTTTATTTAGTGTTACCATGATTGCTCGGAGTTTTCTGTTCTGGCTGTATGTGTTAATTTGTGCATTGTGAATATGTCACCATGAATTATGTATGTGCGTTAATGAGACTCCTACATTATCGCCTACATTGTGGTATGAAGAGACCTGTGTGCTGAACAAACCTTTAGAATCAGAATATTAAGAGAAGCACATGTACTGTCATTCATGTGCTGAATAAATTTGCACATAGTTTGTTTGGAGCTGTAGTGTAACCTTTGTCCAAAAGTTAACATGGCTGTGAAATCAAACTTTTAAGACCAAAATGTTTTTTTTTAATTAATCTGTAAATATGTTTCGTTCTAAAGTTGGACATTTTAACATGGGAGTCGATGGAGATTGACTCACTTTTGGGGACAGCCCCTAGTGGCCAGTCGAAGAACTGTAATGAGTTCCCCATGAGAAGATGGTTGGCGCCTAACCTGGACATTAACAATGCATTTCGCAACATGCGAAAATAATGGAAGAAGAGGAGAAAGTATATTTAAACTTCGTTTTTATTTTTCAGAATGTAGTTTCGAGATGTTTTCATGCAAAAAATAAGTTGTGATAACGTCATATTTGTGGTAAAGTTATAAAGAGAGAATCGATTTTAAAATTTCCTCAGACGCTTTCAGTTTTTTGTCCTTCATCGAACTTTATTTACAACACGGCTGATATACACAAGCTTAAAATCCATAAGAAACACATTTTATAAAGTAATGGTTATAAAAACGTTAGAAAGAGCAATATGCCCAATTCTCCATTTTATTAATTTTATGAGCAATTAACATGTAAGAGTTCAACCAATACGTGTTGCCTCGGTTTGACTGTTGAGCTGTGACGTCATCAAGTCCATAAGTATACTACTGATCCAACTGCAGACAGACAGATATGTGTCCTTGCGTCGTCCAAAGTACTCCCCTGGATTGTGTTTGCCAAATACGAACTACTCACGTCCAGACTTGCCGTACTTACAACTGAGCAACATCCCGCTGAATGCCACAATTTGTACTGGCACCACTGCCAAAACACCAAAAACCTGAAAGACAGGTTAAAATAAAATGTCTCCAAAAATGTTTTTGTTGTAGGCACTTACTATCTCAGTCGTGTACATCCATGTGTCAATTTCTTCCAATAAGTTGGTTTTAATTCATTTTTTTTTTAATTCTATAAACTCAGCCTGATGTCCTCGAGCTTTTATTTTTGTCACTTCCGGTTACCGGCAGTGTGAATTTGCACTTTAGGTATATGTTTCGTTTTACACCACACGAAACATTTAGATTTAAAATTTACATTTAGCTTTTAACATTTGAAATTGAGCTGTAATATTTATTAATTATATTTAATTATTTAGTATATTTCTAAATTTACAAATATTGTAAATGCATTAAAAATGACAAAAATTCGATCAATTTAAAAAAAATATGGTTTGGAGTTAAATGTGACTTTTAATGAATTCCTTTACAAACAGTGTCCCAAAATAGCAGAAAGCGAAAACTGAAATAAAACACACCTATACGGCTGATGAAAACAAGTCCATCCCGCTGGGATGAGATGTTTGAAATATTTTCAGAAGTCCGACAGCCATGCCAGACGTTGCACAGTAACCATGGCAACCACAACTGCATCATACTCACATTCACCAAGAAATGGCTCCAAAGAGCAAAGATTATATTCAAATACAATATAATCTTTCGACATCTGGGTCGAAGCCATAGACTGCATAAACCAATGGGTAAAGCATTCAGTCACATGACCCACTGGTTTATGAAGAGCGGTTTTAAAGCCTTTTTCTTTGTGAAGGCACAGCCATGTTGCTTCGAAAGCCGACGGAAACACGCCCACCGTATGTCAATGAAAGTTAGATTTTCTCCCTGCTCCTTTAGGCGAAGCCCGCCAAAATATCTGCAGAGTAGTCGTCAGACATTTACATATAAATATATCGTTTAATTGATGGCGAAATCAAAAATGACTGTCGCCTTTCCCCGAGGCTGGGTGGTTGTTTCGCTAAGCGCGGTAACAGGACGATTGAGGATGAAGTGATAGCTGCTAGTCATTGGCTGAGTCAACTGTCAATCATATTGGAACTAAATTTCATGCATACATAAATTCTCCTGCCACGGTACTAAAAACTTCAACCCCCTCAAAGTTGTCATGGACGTAAAATCAAACTGAGACCAGAACTGAACCAGGCTGTAAAAATGTTTTTTTTTTTTTCCCTGCTCTAAATTTGAACATTTTACCATAGAAGTCAATAGATACTCACTTTTGAAGCCAGCCTCTAGCGGCTAGCTGAGTAACTGCAACGAATCTTAGTTACATGAGACTCAATGCATTGATGGTTGGAGCTTAATGACAACCAAGAGCCAACCATCTAACTTCCAGAAGCAGTTTTAAAGCCTGTATTGACCACAAATTGCATCTCCCGCAATAAGTAAAATTAATCCCAACGAGTCAAAGAAAGGAAAAACTGATGCAAAAAGGAGGGGGTTTGAGGAACAATGGAAAAGTGAGCGCAGTGGTGCTTCAAGGAGAAAAACTGGTGTTTGGTGTTATGAGTCAGTGTCAGTGATGAAGAACTATGATGTACATCGACCCTTTGGCATCAGAGATGGAGCTAAGCATGGTAAGTTTAACATACAAGAAAAACAAATCATCCAAGAATTAAAAAGAGGACTGCAATCAAACCCATGCATGTTCATAGAAACAGCAGTGAAAGCAGGATCTTAGACAGCATCACAACTGTTCTTTGAAGTTGAAGCTGAAAAAAAAAAAAAAAAAAACCAGATTCCTATTGTCACAAGTTTACGCTGAGGAAAACGTAGCTCTGAGTACTGAAATGTTAACATGATGATGATGAGCGCTGAGCAGTGGAGGAGGTGCAGCTCTTCCTCCTGTGATTGTGGGTGTTGGTGTGAAGAAGAAGAGGCCAGTCAAACACAAGACGACACCATCAGGGGACAACAAACGCTTTTAGTTAGAAAGAAAAATAAGAAAACAGGTAAAAACTAGTTTTGTCTACAGCGACAGTGTATTCTGGAGTTCCAACCAGAGTCAAAGCAGAATATTCATCCTCAACATCAGCAACTATGAGGTCACCACACGTCACTACTAAGTCTAGAAACACAACATGGCTTGGCTGACATGGTGGCTTCTGGCAAGACGCACAATATTATAGGCACTAAACTCTGGAACATGCAATATGGAGGCTGGTTACTGAAGTCTGAGCCGGGTCCAGTCCTGCGGGGTGGGTCCAGTCCCGCAGGGCAGTTCCAGTCCCGGATGGGGCAGGTCCAGTCCCGCGGGGCAGGTCCCATTCACAGGGTTCTGCAGCTGAAGCTGACAGGTAGTGCCACGTTGGCAGAGGCCGAGTCACCTGTGTGAGGTCACAGCTGCACAGTCTCAGGTGAAGACATTCATTCCAATAAAAACATTCGTGCAGAAGTTTGCAAACAGTCTGGAAGTTCAGGTCCGAGAGTCACAGAGTCTCGGCAGGAAGTTTCAGAAGTGATAAGCAAATCGGCGGTACACCTGTCTGACTATGATTCATTCCTGACAGAAGAACAACTGCACCATCTGAAACTCGTTTTTGAGGAACAATTACAGTCCATCATTTCTAGTTTTCATGGGTCTCTGCTTCATTTTCATGTTTGGGTTCTGATCTTCCTCAGATACTTGACTGGTTCTCTTTAACTGGGGATTAAAGGACACTTAATCTGCTTTATCTGATCATCAAAGTTCAAAATGATCTTAAACTGCCATATAGCTGGTTTTCAGACCAACTAACTGTCATTTTAAGAGGTGCATGATTCAGCAGTAAATAAAAGGTTTTTTTAAAGAGCAGTCATATCAGAAACTTATGGATGTTTTGAATTCGATCAGCTGATTGGTGCTCCAATCCCAGACCACCCTCATCTATGTCCATCCCTACATATGGTCAGCCCCCAAAACCCTTAGAAAAACATGGTTTAGGGGTCTTGCCCACATTTCGGTGAAATTGGCAAGTCTTTGGGGTGGAGAGCATCAACCCACTGTACTCTGGACCTGAGCAGAACAAAGTGGGTCGAGCAGACGGATGGAGGGTTTATCATAGACGCAAAGTTTAGGATGAAACCCTTTATTAGAACACGGGTATGTTCAGAAGTAAAAACTTTAGTGGCTGTTGCTTTAATGTGATGTGAGTGCAACACCTAAAACACTGCAGCTGATGAATAAATGAAGGACTTGAAAACACGATTCTCCTTATAAATACCTGCACTCGTACCATTGTCGCTCACTGCCTCTTTGATGCTGAGTACCCACAGAAGCTTTATTTCTGGCTAAGTGCAGGTGGAACATCTGAGGATGTTCAGTGACTCCCAGATCTGGACTCAGACTCACAGTTAAGACAGTTCTGTCCATTGTCTGCACACCTGAGTAACATGATGCTGAACTGGACCTCAGACCTGGTTGGACTTCTGCGGGTGAAAGTACAACCTGGCCGAGTCAGCCTCTGCAAGTGTGCACTCCGGATGAAGGCCTGCAGGGTCTCTGAGCGACATGCAGGCGGTAGATTGTACAAACTGTTCCAGACATTCAACATGGACACAATAAAAGGAGTCCTCTCCCACTCATTCTTTCAGAACTAAAAACTGAAATAAAGCTACTGTGGAAGTGGGTTTGGTTTCATATTAAAAGTGCTTCCTTTGGAAACAAAACATTACAGAAACAAACGGAATCAATAACAGTTGGAAAAATCCTGGAAGAACAACCGTTGCGTTGGAAACACATGAAAGACCAATGAGCAGCTTTTCTTCTCAATCTGACTCGTCAGTTTCAAAAGATCAGAGCTCCTCACCATGTTAAAACATTTCCCGTTATCTTCAGAACCAGGGCCATGTGGATTCAGGATTCACTTCATGTAGAAGGGAATCTGAAAATGCAGTAAGAATATTTGCAGGTCCTCTCTGCTTATTGAGAGCTAAATGAAAAAATAGGGAGGAAAACAAAACTATGAGATTTCTAGGAAACCAGTTTAAGGTGCAAACCGCCGCCCCACATCAACTCTGAGGCTTTCAGTTGAGGACCCGATTCAATAAGAGAACGTTGGTCAACTGGAGGTGTTTTAGGTCTGGGACCGTCAGTAATATCAGAGCTTAAAGCTATATAACAAAGACAAAACAATAACTACTAAATAAAAAAACTGGTTATATTCCGGAAGCAACGATTCATCAGAGTAATGTGTTGTTAAGCGTTGATTTTAGTTCCAAACTACCCCCCTCCCCACGGAGACTAGCGGGACACAACAGCTGCCTTTTGATTATATATACACATACAATTTTTGTTTGTTTTTCCTTTTCATTTGCTTTAGTTAGAAAAAGACACCATCTGTTCTGTCCAGAAGTCCTTCAGTGCCAGGCTTCTTCTCAAATCCAGAAATGCACAGAGTTTCAAGACAGAAGCAGTGGTGGTCCATCCAGCCCTTCTTCTGTCTGAAAACAGTTGCAGATCATTCATCTCGATGAACAGCCTGGCCACAGTCCCCCTTCATCTGCTGCGGACTCAATCCGTCAGACTACCGGCCCATCAACCAATCAGCTGACTCGTTCACTGACAGCAGTCCTTGACTCTACGGTCTCCTCACGACTGGGACAGGGGACAGCTGACTGGGGGACGATGTCTCTAAGCTCCCTGCCTTCACCTGCTACCTCAGGCTCCACTCGTAGACGGGCCCTACTGTCTGCCCCAGAAACAAGACCAGCCCCTGCTACTCCAGGGGGTCCAGGAGGCACAGAGCTAGGAGGTCTTGTGGTGCTGTTTGACCCTCTGTCGCCTCCTAAAATCTCTCTGCTTTCTGATGCCACGGCCAGCTCGGCCCTGCTCTCAGCCCTGACACTCTCCACGCTGACCTCTCTTCTTGAGAGATGACTTCCTCGACTAGGCCTCGTGGTACTCAGGTCCTGGGGCTGTTCGCTCTGGTTCTGCTGAGAAGAGACAATGTTGGTCCGAGTTAGGGCTGACAGTGGCTGGTGGGATGAGAGATGCTGCTCATGCTGCCTCATAAACTGAGAATGAGACTCGGGACGGAGGTGTGTTTGAATCCTCAGAAGTTGCGGTTGTGCTTGGGATTGGAGAATAGGTGACCTAGAATGGGATAGGGGTTGTCTGGGCTGTTGTCTGTACTGAGTTTGGAGTTGGCGATGGGATGTATGTGCTAGAGGTGCCTGATGAAGAGGCTGCAGGTGAGGTTGGGTAGAGGTCCTGACCTGGGATTGAAGATGCACTGGGGTTCTGCCCTCAGGTCGACTCTGAAGGTGTGTTGGGGTCCTCACCTGTGGCTGAGACAGAGGTTGCATCTGGGTCCTTGCCTGGGATTGAGACTGAGGTTGTGTTGAGGTTCTAGACTGCAGTTGACTCTGAATTGGTGTTGGGTTCCTGGCCTGGGGTTGACTCTGACTTTGTGATGGGGTCCTGGTCTGGGGTTGACTCTGACTTTGTGGTGACGTCCTTGCCTGGGGTTGACTCTGACTTTGTGATGGGGTCCTGGTCTGGGGTTGACTCTGACTTTGTGGTGACGTCCTTGCCTGGGGTTGACTCTGACTTTGTGGTGACGTTCTAGCCTGGGGTTGACTCTGACTTTGCGGTGGGGTCCTGGCCTGGGGTTGACTCTGACTTTGCGGTGGGGTCCTGGCCTG
>JAOWBL010000022.1:17835124-17856122 GCA_028564865.1 Zenarchopterus dispar
ACTTTTAGAAAGGCTGGTCCCCACAAGTGATGGGACGAAAAAAGGTCCCCAGAGAACGTAAAATCCCGTTTTTGTGTTTGTGTGTGTGTGTGTGTGTGTGTGTGTGTGTGTGTGTGTCACGTGACCACATTTACGACATTTCCGTTCGTTGCCGCACCGTTTCGGCTGACGATAGGTGAGACAAACCAGAAGTGTCAGAGCCACTACGAAGTCGTCTAATTTTTCCTCAAACAAACAAAAAACTAAATTAGTTTGAAAGTGAATTTTTTCTTTACTCTTGTCATGCTGAGGAAATATATGACGACAACCAGGATGAGAAGGCGCATTTTGAGCGGAGTTCCTCCTCAAGTCGAGCTCCCGGGCTGCTAACCGAAATTTAGCCGCGGAACCGAGCCTGTGAGCTCCAGGCCAGGAACTCCATGTGACGTCAGAAACTCACCTGTGAAGCACGCTGGGGGCCGTCAGGAGAGCCGGGCTGCGATTCTGTGGTCGTAACATGTGGCTGCAGCAGAGGCTGAAGGGGCTTCCGGGCTTGTTGTCGAGTAGCTGGGCGCGGAGGATCCTCGTCGGACTACTGCTCTTCCTCATCTTCTACTGGTACGTGGGCTCCGAGCGCAGATGGAGGTTCCTGAGCGGCTCCGGCATGCCTAGCGGAGCGGCCGGACAGTGCCTCTTGACTGAGATCCACCGGTGGAAGTCGATTGTAGACCGGGGAGAGGGGGTGCACAGCACGCCCGAGGACCAGCTGGACACGCCTTTTGTGTCGGGTAACGGTCACATCCTCATCGATATTGATCAGAACAGGTTGTGGGTAGCTTCGTCTTCGCAGCCTGGTTCAGCTCCGGTGCATCAGACGGACTACTCGCCGAGAGTCGGCATCCAACTGGCGGACAAGCGGGCCGAGGTTCAGGCCAGGATGCTGTGGTTCCGGAAGGGATCCGTACTCTTGGTCCGCTGCGCCTCGCCCTCTGCCGCCCAGTCCTCCCGGGACTGTGTCACCATCAGAGAGGAGTTCATGGCGCACAGAAGCAGACCCAATGTCTATCTGCAGCGGATCCACATCAACAACCCCTCAGAGAGGGATGTAGCCTTGGACGTGTCCACAGGCAGCTCGTCCTTCGGCACCAAGTTCTCCAGCAGTGTGGAGAAACTGGACGACAGAGAGATAGTGCTCTCCTCGGGCAGGGTGCAAGTGGAAAACAGCCGACTGGTCCTGGTGGTGGTGGTCACCAAAAAACTCAATACCAGGATCCAGGTCTCTTCCAAATCAGACTACGAAGACAACATCCTATCAGTGGTCTGGACATCAGATCCCATTGAGTCCTCTAAATTGGAGGACACCTTCATCACACTCAGAGATGGAGCCAAAAAAGAGCTGGGGGAGTTACTGAGGGTTTCCGTGGACGATGTGGTTATGGATCACCAGCAGGCCTGGACGGACCTATTCATTTCGGGTCAGCTACAACTTTTGGACTAACTTTCACAGCATTTTACAGACTTTTAACAGTGTTTAAATAGACTTAACCCTTAACTATCAGTCAGCAATAAAAGTAGGAAAGCTTGCTTGATGGCCAAAGGTCACTCTGACTTTTTATAATTTTACAGCTGTTCTGTCTCATATGTTATTGTGAAAACATAAGTTATGTCTTTGTATGTTAGTGAAGTCAGCTGAATAAGACACAGAAAATTTAAAAGTTCTTCTGGACAATGTTGCACATTCAAACTCTGTTTTATGGTTGCTCACATGCAGTCATAAAACCAGAAGGTTGGGGTTATTTTTATTTATTGCTTATCCAGTTTTACCACATGGGGTTTCAGCAAAGTCTGCTCACAAGACTTGCAGGTTTAAGCGATGTGTATTAACCCAAACATGTCATCTTAAAATGTGTTTTAAGGCTGTTTGAATCTGTCACATGAGCCATCGAGGCCATGTCATCCACGTTTTTGAGAAGTGACATATTGTCCATGTAGGAGGTTATCTTGTTTGTGTGGATGGAAAATAAGGAAAGGAGATAAAACACAGCCTTGTAGTACTACCACAGTCTTGTGGTACTCTGTGGTGAATCTTTTACTGTTGACCATGAAGTGCTGTGGTCTGTCCTGTAAAGGATCTTTGATCCATTGAACCAGCGCTGGATTAATCTATAGCTCAGACAGTTTGGTAAAGTGTTTATGTTGTCAGTATTAAAGGCTGAGGAAAGTCCATAAACACATAAAATTGTGGAACAAGAATGTGTTCAGCTGGGGTTCATCATCTTGTCCAGGAACACTTTAATGCATAGTGGGTAGGGGATCGATCCACTGCTGTTTTTGGTCAGCACCGTTTTCAGAGTCAGTAAAATAATTGGGTGGACGGGGTTCAACCATTGCAAAAGAAAGTCGTGAACAGCCAAGATAAGGGGGAAAATGTCTGTCTGAACTACATCATGTCAGAAATTACAATTCATTTTTAAATGGCTATGCTGTAGTTTCAGTGGAATCTAAAATATCTGTAAATGCAGCAAAATTGTCTTACAGTGTCAGAATAAAAGACATTTTGAGTTAATTTCTGCAACAGATCATAGTTGAGGACAAAACTTAAGACTGCTCTTGTTCAGCAATACAGAAAGTAAAATTAAGTTTTTAAATAAAAGAAATAATACACCTATTCTTATATAGATGTAAATGTACATGTACATGTTTGCTTCATTCAAAAAAAAAAATTCAGGCTGGGTACATTAAAATTCAAAAGATCAGGCAAACAGGACTTATAAGGACAGGACATATGAAACAGTGGGGATGAGAATCAGCATCTCTTCTGATTGAGAAACGTGGTCTCAAATTTAAAGTATGAAATGCCCTTTCTGGGTCGGGATCGTACCTTAGGTGGAGGACTTTAAGTATTTTGGAGTCTTGTTCACAAGTGAGGGGAGTATGGAGTTGGTTATTGACAAGCGGATCGGTGCAGCATCTGCAGTAATGTGGATTTTACCAGTCTTTTGTGGTGAAGCCTTTCTGACCCTGTACAGTGTTCAGCAGGTATGGATGGATGGAGGGAAATTATAACAGAAGATACACCGTTTTTGATGTGATTGAAGGCGGATGTAAAGCCACAGTAGTTTAAATAACAAAAAAAGTCAGTAAGTGTACCAGAGTTTAGATGATGGTGTTTACAGGATGAGTCTGTTGAAAAACTGGGTTTTTATAAACTTGTATGTTTGTCACTTCAGGTGTTGAAATGAGGAAGATCACAGACTCCCACACACCATCCAGCCGCACAGTGAACACCACCCTGTACTACATCCTGTCCTCCTCCTCAGCTCCCCTGCTGGACCGGAGGCTGAGCGGTGAGGAGCGTGCACACCTGGAGTCCAGTCTCAACTACGCTGACCACTGCTTCAGTGGCCATGCCACCATGCATGCAGAGAACCTGTGGCCCGAGAGGGTGAGCAGCACGGCTCAGATCCTGCAGCTGGTCACCTTATGGACTCTGACTCTGCAGAAGAGAGGCTGTAAGGTGCTGGTGGCTGCCGGGGCCCATGGAGCCATGCAAGGCATGGTGCTCAGCTTTGGAGGCCTTCAGTTCATGGAAAACCACCTTCAGTTCCAGGCTGATCCAGATGTTCTCCACAACAGCTATGCCCTGAGAGGAATTCACTACAACCAGGATCTCATAAATCTGGCAGTGCTGCTGGACACGGAGGGGAAGCCTTTCCTTCACGTGTCAGTGAAGCAGCAGGAGAAGCCAGTGAAACTGTACGCCTGTGAGGCGGGTTGCCTCAATGAGCCTGTGGAGCTAACATCGGAGGTCAAAGGCCACACTTTCCCTGTCATGGTAACCCAGCCCATTACACCACTGCTCTACATCTCCACAGACCTTCGGCACCTGCAGGACCTCCGCCATACCCTGCACCTCAAGGCCATCCTGGCCCACGAGGAGCACATGGCGAACAGGTACCCGGGCCTGCCTTTCATCTTCTGGTTCAGCGTAGCTTCGCTCATCACCCTCTTCCACCTCTTCCTGTTCAAGCTCATATACAACGAGTACTGTGGTCCCGGTGCAAAGCCTCTCTTCAGGAGCAAGGTATAATCAGAGCTGATGAGACAAAACTGATCTGACTTGATCAGCTCCTGTTTCTGTGTGTGCTGGAAAAGATTTCCTCTCTCTCAGTCAGCGCTCTGTCAGTGGGTTGGCTTCCCATTTTTGAATTTCTCTGTGAGTGAAATTTATTTTTCCATCTCATATGAAACCTTTTGATGTGTGTGTGTGGGTTTTTTTTGCGTGTTTGTTTTTTTTTCCAACAGCCTTCAGTGCAACTCTTCCCTCCATGAGACTGTAAACGATTAAAAAGCAGCGGCAGAACAGCTGCCTTCATTCCAGGTCAGAGACCTTGAAGTTAACCGTTTGTCCAGCAGCTTCACTTTTTCACATCATCTGTTCGACTGCACTTCACATCCATTGTGGAATGTAAAAATAAGCAATGGAAGAACAAGAAGCGCAAGTTTTCTTTTCTTTCCTCAAATTCTGATGCTTATCCATACATGATAAACATCTAGTTTTATGTTATGACAATATAAGTCTTTTTCAAGAGTACAACTTACTTTGCCTTTTTTGCATGTTTTCATGAGTGTTCTCAAGAATACTGTAAAAAAAGAAAAAAAGTCATCAGTTAATTCACACATATCAGCTGCTGCACCCCATTCCAGCCATATCAAGTTATTTTTTCAAAATTTGCTTTACAGAAGATGTTAATCAGACTTGTGTCCATCAGTTGGTTTAAAGAGGATAAACAAGAGCATCTGTTTTTGTCACCAGCTACGTAAGGTGGTTATAATAAACTCAGTTGTGGTGCCTAAACAAAAACTAAATTTGGAAGATGAACATACAAACAAAACGGTCATCAGTGGTCACATATGAGAGAAAACTAAAAAATGTCTTCAGAAATTGTTTTCCATTGTTCTCATATCCTTATGTGAGCATTTTGGTCATATTTACAATACAGGGACAGCCAAGCTCATCAGTCAAGCAAATAAAACATTTGGCTATATCAGAACTGACAAAAGCTTGGCTTTCCTGCACTGAAAGCACCCGCCTCAAGTATAAAAATGTTTTCTTATATACTCTACTTTAATAAGTGCATTTAAAAGCCTTAATGAAAACAAGCATGTACAACGAGGTCAAAGATGATGACTGCATGAAAACCTTAAAACCTTCAAATTGGCTTTTTGAGTAATCTTTTAAAGAAGGAAGTCGATTCAGTGTTAACAATTCAGTGTTGGAGATAAAACTTGTTGCTTATGAAGATTTTTCCCAGAGTACTTTTAAACGTTCACACTTGTCAGGTTTACTGCTGGAAAGCATCGAATTCATGAAGAGTAGAATGAAATAACTCAATTCAACAACCTTAACATTAAAATGACTTATCAGAGCAGAACTGGTTTAGTCCTTCAGATCAAAACTAAATTTACTAGACTGAGTCAAGTTAGGTATTAGCACTCAAAACATTTTTGTGGTAAGTGGCTAAATCAAAGAACACAAATATATTAAAAATAGATGCACTTGGATAGATTAAACAGATTAATACGTCACATGAAGATTTCTAAACCACATTTAGATGATCCATCCTGTCTTATTGTTTGACATCTCATTTCTCATTCTGGATAAAACAAACCTGATCCTGAATTAATCTTCTTTGAAGCTGAGAGCAGCGTCATCAGTGTAGACATGTAAGGATTTGTAGTTTGTTGGTTCTTAATGTTCATCACTGGTGTTGTTTCGTACTAGTTTGCAGCAGTTAATCTGCAGACCTCTCGGAGCAAATGCAGGTTTATTTTATTTTTGTTTGTTTGTTCTCTGATCAGCGTGGACTGAGCACTCACTTTTAAGGAGTCTTTTTTGGCTGTTTTTTTTTTCTTGCCTTTTTGATGATGTTTTATATTGATTCTGTTGATTAAATTAACAAGAAATCTGTGGGTGGTGTTCGTCTCTTCTCTGCTCACCTGTCGGCACTGCTGTGTTTCAGTCATGCATCTTTCCTCCTCAGCATGCTTGTTCTGCTGTTTCCTCTCGGTGGTGGTGGTGGTGGGAGGGTGGGTTGGGGGTCGTTTCCTCGAGCTGTCCTAACACTACCCCTCTGACTTCACCAGGTTGCCAGCAAACGGGAGGATGACTACTGTGACACCTTGGATGGTGCATGAACAAAGCTTCAGTATGTGTCAGTGGTTTTTCTTGAGCATAGAAGAACTGTTCACATGCAGGTGCTGAATGTTTGACAACACTAACCACTGACTAATACACTAGTGACAATCATTCCTTGTCTCAATAAACCCTACTCTTTATTCTTCTGTGTTTTAAGTTTTTAGAGATAAATGTTAAGAATTGCTGCTTCTTTTCCTCACTGTTTCCGAGTTTGGTTTTGAAAGGTTGCTCCTAGTGTAGTGATGTATGCAGTTACCTTTGGGATATTAAAGTTTTCAATATCTAAGTTTTAAACTGTAAGTTAAACTTTCCAGTCTGGATTTAAAATAATGAACAAACTAATAGTAGAGAATCATTAGTTACTGAACTGGTTAGGTTAAGTAAACTAAATTAACTGCAAAAAGCTAAAACAATGGTTTCAACTTCTTGCTTCAAATATACAATGAATGTTTTATGATGTAAGGAGACATAAAATTTGTGACGTCAAAAGCCCTGAAAATCTGTGCAGCTTCCTGAAGATGAACTCATTTTTATTCTTCTAAGGTTTTACGTTTGAGTCATTTCAGTCACCAGACAAAATATTTCTTCTTTAAACCCCAAAACAAAGGACCACTGTATTTATTTACCTGCTTATATTTTTTAATGTATGATGAAAATGACTTAGAACGGGATCATTTGTAAGTAATCTTATTGGAATGGTGTCGGGCGTCTGTGTCATGAGCCGGGTCTTCTGGCCCGTCCTGAAAATCACGACCACTTAAATAGTCCAGTGACGCCACGTTTCATTGTAATGTTTAAACGTGTTTTCTGTTGTTTATTCTCCATGTATTCCTTTTAACATTGATTTATCAAAAATGAGCAACAATAGCAATCAGCTGTCACAGTCCTGCAAAGATTAAAATATCGAGAACCTGAGAAGTTTCGGTCTTCTGTTACCCGCAGCCACACAACGCTGTCCCTACGTTTTCTACCTGCAGTGTGAAACACTTCAGCATCTCCAGAAGGTTCTTCAAGACTCTCCTCATGTCCATCATCATTTACATCCTGTAACAGAAATGTTTTCCAACTTAATTCCTGACATTTCTCTTCGTATTACGTCACTCCTCGGAACATCTGACAGGATCAGAGACTATAACCAAAGCTCCAGATCAGACATTCATCACAGCTTAGTAAGCGTGATTTCAGGGTGATCTGCCTCCGATTATCTGATCAGGTGATATAGAATCAATTAAACTGGTCTGGCACAGTTACAGAGGTGGAGTGTGGGGTTGTTTACGGACACCTCACTGAGTGGATGAAGCGAACAGGCTGCATGTTTCCACTTCGTGTGCTGATGATGTTATGCAAGCAAAAGTCAATATTCTCGGCTGCGTGGATGAAAAAAGGAGAAATAACTGAGTTGTTTTCTGTGTGAAATGTTTTATTTTCATTAATTCATGTTTTTCGCCAAGATTTTTTCCCCTTTTTTCCCCGCTTTTTTGTCGCACATAGAGTATCCAGCTCACACTGATTTAAACATCCAAACACACCAAAGTTTGTCATTTCTGGTCACTTTTTGATCCCAACTATTGATCCACACCATCTGACACGTGCACAATTCATTTTTCTTTCTGTAGAGATTTGTGAGTCCTGTGTGAATTTAATAAACCCAAAGTCACCACTCAGTTGCATAAATAGATGACGTCACCTGCCCTCACCTCTCCTGTTTAGATGTCACGCGTTTGATCGCTGTAGGCTATTGATTCATTGTGCTTCAGGATGTTTGAGAGCTGATTAGCCTTTTCATTTTTGTTTTTTGGCTTCATGACATCTGTTTTCTTTCTTTAATGTAAACTACTGAGTGTGCCTTAATGAAGAAAATAGGTAATTTATTGAGTTTGTGGCTAAATATTTGCAACAATATCCAGCGAGTTGTTTTTGAATGCTTTGTGGTCTTCCATAAATGAAGCAAAAGAAAACTTTCTTTGTCTAACTTTCAGGAAAATAAATCACTGAATTATTGAGGATGTGTAATTGTGCTGAGTCTGTTTCTAAAATGTAGGAATTTTATCATAAAACTCCATATTTGATTAGATAGATCAAAAAAGAAACCAAACATGATAGTTCTTCCTTTCAAACGTATTCGTTAATACTTTTAAAAATTTATTCTATTAATTATTAGTATTGTATTTATGACCTGCAATAAGATTTTTTTAAAGTTTATTTTATAATGTGATGTGAGATTTTGGTATGAAATGATGAAGAGTTTCAGAGTATGTAGATCCAGTCTTCCTTTGATCACATCTAAAGGTTTGAGGTCATTTTTATTATTTTTTATCTCTTGATCTCTGTGACATTGTCCTGACTAAAAGCTGCTTTACTACAGTTTATGAGTAGTGTAAAGTGTTTTGTTTTGAACTGTTTCTATGAAAAACGTGAGGATGACCCTGGATGCAGCAGTGCGCGTTGGTCTGCAATGTCTGGTCTGGACCACCTGTGTGATCGGAGCCCAGACAGGTCCAACACTGCCTCTAGACCAGATTTAAGTGACATTTGTAAATATAGCTCGATATTGTCGTCCTCGACAAAGGTTTTCCAGAGTAATTACTGGCCTATGCGCTCACGTGAGCTGCTGAAGTTGATCTCTGATCCCTCAAACATTTCTCTATTAAGAACCGTCTCAGGGATCACAGATATCCCTGCGTGGAGTTACACATATGACACGCTGAAATTCCTCCACATCCCTTTAATGCATTCTCATTTATTTCTTTGCTCCTAATAGACTCGATCTTTTATGGAAACTGCTTTTGCACCATATCACCTACTGACATCCCCCGTTTCTCTTATCCCAACTTTTTTTTCTGAAATGGCCGTAAAGAATTAGATTCAAAGCTTCATTGATTTTTTTGGTTTCTGATCTGTAAAATGGTTACACTAACTCTGTTCACCAACCTGTCTACTGCTCAGCAGGTCACTCCATTTGAACTTCAAAACATATTCTATTTGTTGACTGAAGTCTACACGTGATGTTCACAAAGTGCAGAATTAAGTAGCTTCAGACCAGAAATAACTCATTTTTTAAATTAAATTTATATCTAAAAAAGATTAAAGATACATCTGATGCTATAGCTTTGCTCTGAAACTGTCTAATATCTGGTGGAGGACAGGAACCAACTTCTGGAGCTTACACCTACAAAAGTACTTTCACTTTACTTGGGTTATTTTCTTTTCATACTATTTCATATTCCCACTACACAGAATACCACAGAGAACCAATCTAGTGATTTTATTTACAGTTTAAATTCTGTTTTCTGTGTAAAAACATTTAAAGGACAAAAAAGTTCATTGTTCCAGAGAAGAGCATTAATAACAGCGACAAAGCATTGGTCAGCAAAGATGTTCTGGCTTAATTTCCACTTGACTTTGGTTTAAAAAAAAAAAAAGTTTCATGTTTTCCAGCCTTGACGGTGCTGCAGTGCCAACATCTGGCCACAGGAACATACAAACGCCTCTCCTGCGTGCATAGGCTTGAGCTGAACACTTCAAACGTGAGAAATGTCATATTTTCTTTCTCCAGAGCAGCAGAGCTAAGACTGAACTCAGCATTCACAGTGAAGCAGGTTGATGATAAATGTCAAACATCACAGACAAACATCTGGAATGAACCTGGAGAGAGCCACAAGAAAAATAAATGAATGTGCAAAAGAATTTTTTAAAAAAAGGAAATATAAACCCCATGAATTGTCCATGAAATAAGTAAACTGAAATAGCCAAAAATATGAGAAATTAACAATAAATGTGGGTTTTTTAAAACACAAAGGAATAAGTGTTTTCATTTTATTCCATTAATTTTTTATTTGTTTTAATTATTCTGTTTATAGTTTAAATTTATCTATTTTTCTATCATTTTTCATCTATCTTTCCTCAAAGGAAAAGCAAAAAAGGGGTAGGAAAAATATATAAAAAGGATAGAGAAATAAAAAGATAATGCACATGCAAAAAAAATGTATGTACCTGTATATTTGAAAACATAAACAATTATATACACAAATAAAAAATAAATGAAAATACTTAAAATCCTTTGACGTAATCTTTCCACACATACTTATTCCTGATTTATTTTCTGATTTCTCTCCAGATCAAGTGTTTTTCTTGTGCTTCTCCCATCATTCCAGAGCAGAGATAAAACTGATTCAGTCACACTCGATCAGTTTATCTGTGCTTCAATTATCTCCAGTTATAACAGAGGTGCATGTCAGCCTTGTCCTGCTTGTTCTGCTTCATGAGGTTTATTCTGTGTTTGTGTTTAGTGCCATGATGTGATCTGCGTTTTATGCCTGAGGTTTTTTGTTTACTTTCTGACCACAACCTTGAGCATCCAAGTGTTCAGAAGAGGCATTTTATTACGGGTTTCCTCTCTGTATGCATCCAAACAACAGCACAGTTTCAGTTTCTCTTTCGGGAGAAGAGATGACCAACAACCTTCAACTGTCCTGTTTGACAACACTAGTGCTTCTTGGTTATTAATCAACTCCCACTGCAAACCATTGTGAGATGGTTTCCTGCCAGTTGCTTCTGATGGAGTAAAGGATTCCGCCTTATTCCATAAGATACCATCCATCATCTCCAGCCTGCTCTGCAACATCTCATGTTTCTGTCACTCTTCTGTCCAGTGTCAAGATGAGGCTACTTGTCGTACCTGAGTTCTGGACTATAACACAACTCTGGACCATGTGTTAGCTCTGATCCATGAGTGTCGCATTAACCATGAAGATCTTGCAGCCAGAGAGTGATGCTCAAAATGAAAAGTAAAGAAGATACTGCAGCATCAACACTGAAAGAGACAGACATCTTTCATTTATCATCTCTGTTTTACCAACGCTGGTGGAAAAGAAACTTTCTTTGTTTCATCCATGTGTGAAGGAATCAGAGCAGGACATTGATAGGTATGACAGATGTATGGACTAACTGCACTGATCTCCGAATAAAGCGGCGTATTTACTAAAAACAGAGAGCATAGCTCTGAAACAGTGAGCAATGTTCCATTACCTGAACTTAAACAGCAGAAAACTACGGTACAGAGACGCACTATAAAGACTATATATATTCATAACATAGTCTGTCTAAGAGGACGTTTCTTTCTGAGTGAAGACTTACATTTTCCTGAAGTACTGAAGTTGTGTAAAAGTGTAAAAAGTGAGTCGACGTCAGACAACCACAACAAATACACACAGCTCAGTTGTGGAAGCTGAAGTCAAACAGATGAGATGTTGGGTCCTGAGGAAACCTGGTTTATCTGCTGGCAGCAGAAGTGTAAATGTGTGTGTGAATGGGCTATGAGCCTTTGAGCATGCTAATCTGAGCAAAGATTTTGAGTGCTGGACCCAGTTTGATGTTCATGGTCCCCATGAGGTGATCTTCCTTCAGCAGAAGGAGTGCCTGTCCGTCGATCTCCTGTGAGCGGAACTCCTCAGCGACCTCCAGACAACCTGCAGACCAACAACAGTCAGCTCTGAGTAGACAAAGCCAACATCTACACATCCTTCCTTTTCACAGGAAAAAATCCCTATGCCCCTTTGTGTCGGACCCACATCTATACATCCTTCCTTTTCACAAGAAAAAATCCCTATGCCTCTTTGTAACACACTTAAAATATCTGTTATCACTTAAAGATGAAAATAACTTGCAAAGCTGTTGTAACAAAATGAAGTGTCTGAGAACAGATCAATATAAAGCTTTGTACTGTTTACAGAGAATCTCATTTTTAAGCCTATAGATCATACTGTGATCATATGACCATTTGGTTAGCAGGACCGTGAGTCCAATTTACTTCAGATCGCTTGTATTCATTTTTTTTTTCATTAATCTAATTTATCATTCATTTTGTGTCAAATTTTAGCAAAGTGTGGAAAAATTAATGCAGAAATACATAAATGTACAAAAGTATGAGAAGGCATTTGTTTTCTAAAGCCACATTTTGTTTCTCTGCTTTTTAAACTTTTATCTCAATTTGATTTATTCTGCAAAGCTGCAGATGAACTGCACTGACAATGGACCAATCAGACACCTCCCTCCTCAGAAACAGGTTAAAGCTCTCAGGAAGAGGTACTAAGGCTTTCCAGACCAGAGAAAATATGAAATCCCTCCAGTAAACTCTGATTCCACCCAGAAAACCTCCAAAGAACCTTCAGAGAAGCCATCATCAGTGATCACCAACCGATCAGTGATTACCAATGAATCAGTGATCATCAATAAAAAATCCAAATAAGTATTTAAGTAAAACTATAGAACCGTGTCAGCTTTATATATTTATAGGCACTTTAGGAAAGATGGCTTTATAATTTTTTTTTTGAAAGGAAATAGTAACCTAATTCTTTTTTACTGCTTTCAGACATCTTATTCATTTGCCTGTTTGCAACAAAGCAGAAGAGAGAACATTTAACAATCTAAAGATCTTTAAATTAAGACAATAGTAGCTACTATTCAGACTCATTTGTACTAAACAGAATACATCTGAGCCCATCTGAGACAACACTCAACCATCTATGTGGTCTTCTCTCTCATCAAGTTTGAAAGGATCACCATGCGTTATGTTCGGGAGTTTCCCAGGTGAGCAGCTGAGCTCACCTTGAAGCAGCACAGAGGAACTTCTGATATTGTTAGTGCTGTGGCTCATCCTGTTGGTGGTGGAGGTTCAGTGGTTTTTACAACACCGTCTAAACTTTAGTTTTGTTCAGTTTCCTCCTCAGTTACTGTCTCATTTCATCTCCTGTCATGACTCTCTCAAGGTTCTTGATGGTTCTGTGCAGTTGTATGAGAGCTGGAACTACTCGTCTAGTTTTAGCTGATAGCAGCAAAGACTGTGCTTCATAAGAGTCACTAAATATTACTTCAAATGAAAATTAAACTAATATTTTACCATACGTAATAGTCTTTTGTTCTGCTGTAGCATTCACACCAACCATCATGATGGTTCTTTTTCTGGACGCCGTATTTGACACTTCCACCAGCATTTTGGTCTGCTGGCTGGTACTCTTCATTCACCACCACGTCTATTCACAAATTCATGTCCGTTTACAAACAATGTGGCCATAAAAATGTGCACTGTATCATCACATCATGTCATGTCCAATCACACAACTGTTGTTTCTATTTATTTATGTAGATTATGACTGAGTATTTGAACAATTTCTATCAAAAACATACTGCATGCTATATTACAACCAAAGATCATCCAGATGTGCTCATGAACAGGTGACATTGCTCTAACTATTTGTGTGCAGTGCACAGAAACCGGCAGACAGATTAAGGATGAGAGTCTGAAAATGTTCTGGCAGAACAAATATCTAAGAATGTGTAAAGGAATACGACAATAAACACAGGAGGTAGCACTCACCTGGCAGGGATGAGATGAACTCATAGACGTCCTCTATGTTCCACTGACCTGGGTCACTGGGCAGGAAGGCGTGAGGCAGCTCAGAGCCCTGCACCCCAGGAACCCGCTTGGCCACCAACAGAGAGGCAGGGGTTCTTTTGTAGGCAAACAAGTCTGAGCACTGGCTGGACTCTCCCTGTGCAGGGTGGGATGACTGAGCAGCTGCAGGAGGCTTCTGCACCGAGGGAGCAGGCTGACAGAGGGAACTGGTTAATACTAAACTAGAGGAAAAACAACCCTGATTTCCATCATATACATATCTATGGTCCTCAATGCTGCCATGTCGCTCTGACATCTCACGCTGAGACCTTTTGATTTGATTTTTTAAAACTTCCCAATAGTATTACTTATATAATCTTCTGCTTTCAGGAAATATTAAAATTTTTGACAAATATGTTTGAAAAAAAGAGTCAGTGGTAATGTGCTTTAACTTCAAGAAGCCAACTTCAATTTTGGCCAAACTTTGTAAACAGGTATCAGAAACAGGATATTTCGCATTTAAATTCAAAGAAACTTTTAGCAAAATAATGTTCAAAGTCAGCAGCCGCCTCACCTTCTTTTTAGGTTCCAGGCTGGTCTTTTTGGAGCTTCCGTTCAGTGCTCTTTGTTTCTTCATATTCTCCAGGGTGGTTTTGCGGTTTGGGAAGAGACCCATTCTCTTTGTGCAACCCACGTTGTAGCTGCAAGCACATTGCATTGCACGTGGGAGTTAAAACGATGCAGTCAGTTAAGAAATCCATAGTTGGATTTCTTAACTGACTCCTTACAGGAATGTCCACAACACCTTAACCCCCATCCTGCCTCCACCAGATCCAGAGTATTCACAGACATCACACAAACTAATATAAAATAAGCCAAGTTCTTCCCAAATGTTATTTTCCTCCACTGAAAGAAGCTTTTGAAACATACAATGAGCTACATTAACTGATCTACAACTTTCATGGCACAATAGTGACATAAATATAAATAACATAAGATGAAATACAGGCTACATCAAAGTCACAAGAGGAAACTGATGAAATGAAGGAAGTTGAAGTACCGTTTAGCACAGACTGTTGAACAGAACCTCTTGGACCTTTTGAAGATGTAAGCAAAGTCCACTCTGCCGCACAGCTCGCAGGTCAACATGGGCTCCTGCTGGGCCTTTAACTCTGAGAGAGACAAAACAAACCAAAACCCAGATCAGAAAGACATTTACTTGTTTACTAGGAGAGAAGATTCTCGTGATTTTATTTTTACATTGCTTCTTCCCATCTCTGTAAAGTCCTTTACCCATTAACGTAGACATGTTTCATAAACTGCCAACTTTAATTGGTCATGTTTAACAGTGAGTGTGGAAACTCAGGACTTGGAACCAAATAACAGCAGGCACAGAGCAAATGTGAAGCATTAATGTAGCGCTTTCCTCTTCCCCTTGCCAGATGTTTTTTTTGTCCCCAAACACAATTGTTTCACGTACATTATATGCTACAAAATAGCATATAATTTTCTTTTGATATCAAAAGAAAAGAAAAATGTAAAATAATGAAGCTTTGCTCTTTTCTGAACACTGCTGAGCAATCTTAAAAAGGTTTACCCTTTGATAGAAGACCGTCCATCTTTGAGTCTATTGTGTGTCTCCGGAGGCTCTCGATTGAGAATGATGGACGCTCCACCTGCAGAAAGATGTAAAAACAAAAACAAAAAAAGAAACTAAACTACATCCTGCAAGACAACATGAGTGCACACTCCAGCTCTTGAACTGGGTACTCAAGAATGATGATTTGACAAGCTGAAGGTTTATTCTTAAACATGATAACTGACGTGTGGAGAAAATAAGATGATGATGCAGGACCCTTGAGATTTTGATGAAAGCTACCAGCACAGCTGGCAAGCAATCTGTAGGTTTATTTATTTATTTGTCTAATTTAGCCAACAAGCAGTTTACACCTCTGCAAAGAGTTTTGAGTGCAGTATCAAAAGTTGCATTTCCATTAGAGAAGGTTCTAGGGTAAACCAGCTAGACAAAAACCTCTAACAGGGACAACGATCTCCTCAGCCCCTTTGGTCAGCGTGAGATGTTTCTTACGTTTTCATTTACTTTTTTTAACAAGCACTGTGGTCATAGCAATTGAGATTAAGAAAAGACCCCCACATGAGGCCTTTACTTTAGCATAATAAGCCAACGAGACTTGAACCAACCCATCGGTTCATCTACTGTTTTCTTCTTGTAAATTCCAAGTTTGTCAAATATACTTGCAGCTAAATGTTTTTGGTTCAAATGGTTCAAATGAGTTGTGGTCATATGATTCAGTTCAGACACAAATCAGGTGGTCACTAATCTGTATGCGTGAATGCTTCAAAGCTGTGTTTTGTGGGAAATGCAATTTTAAAAAGCAGTTTCAGAGACCAGTCAGGTGACCACATCTCTGTCAGACTGCGTAGAGTACGACCTTCCAATCAATCACTCATTGTGAACAATAAACTGAAATAGGGAGAGGGTAAACAAGAAAAAATTAGAGACAATGAACATGGAAGATAACTTAGTATGGTCTGCGTGGTCTCAAAAAACTGAGCTGAATTTAGTGGCACAAAAATTCAAATTTAAAAATACTGTATAATCCCTAAAGGGAAATTCCAGCAAACACAACACCGTAAAAACAATCCACTTTACATCCATGCTTCTTTTATGTTTTCATAACAACATATCCTTCCAAGCAGAATATGAGTCTTTACATCTGCTGAGAAATCTTGCACCGTTTGACCTCTTGTGGACAATAAGTTGTTCACTATGAGCTCATCATGTTAGAAAAGTCTCTATAAGAAGATGATGGTGTTCACTGATCTTCACAATATAGGAATCCAACAACACTGAAACTTTTCTTCATATTCAGGAAAAATTAGACAAATCAAGTCTGGTGAACGAGTGAAAAATGTCACCTTTCGCCAGGATACCAGAGCCGACAACAAATACAGATGCAGCAGTGAAACAACAAAGAGAACTGGTAGCTGTACTACTTGACAAAAATCTATTAATCTCACAGTTCTGTGAAGTTGGGAAGCAATCAGATATTTGCATTTTATTGCCCTGATAAACTGCTTTCTTTTCTTATTCATCCTCAAGCTGTGATTGTTATGCAACTTCAGACAAACTAGTATGTATGTAAAAGTCTTAGAATTTTAAACAATCTAAACTTAAAAAAATAAATAAATAACTAAAAGTAGTCAAAATAAACACACGCCATCCTGTCAGGACACCAACAAGAGACCAATACTGTCAATCCAAGATATATACTTCATCTCAGTGTAGTTTTAATAAAATCTGTGGCAGAGGGGAACTGAAAATTATATTTTTTAAAAATGGACTCAATGTAGCAATATCTCCATTTCCTGTCTCAGCATTTTATTGCGAAATAATAGTAAAAACAGTTAAAAAATATAAATTTGGAACTGTTTTTTAAACTGGTTTTCATTTTGAAAATAATGTTTATTTGGAGAATAATGAATTGTAAAATAATGAGGACCTTCACAGGGTTTTCAGTCATTTGAAACTTTTTGTTTGTTTTAAGTTAATGTCATGACTTCAGTTGAACACTTCTACAACACAAACAAACCAACCCACAAGTCCTGTGGTTGCTTGTCCCAACAGGGATCTTTTGCGTTCACGGGACCACCACTCACAGGAAAAGGCTCAGCACCTTCCTGGATAACAAAGCCTTCGATTAGATGCGTGAGGACGTGGGACTTGTCTACGGCTTGGGCTGGTTTGCTGTCTCCATTGTGTTGGCTGCTGCTCCCACTCCCAGAGGTCATGACTGGAGCACAGGCCACCCCTCACCTGTCAACACAAGCAGCATAGAAAACTCAACAAGATGCAGCCACATGGATCTGGATGCCTGTTCAAACACACAAAGAGTGCATGAGGATATTCCCCTAGATTTTAGCTACTCTCATTGATTAACAAATGACAAGTGATGTTGTGACCTTTAAGTTTGGCATAAATGAAAATGCGCCCTTTCTGATTATATGTTGAAAACAAGTTCATTTGTTCAGCAACTTTGCTGGACTGATTTCTTTTTGGAGTTTTAACTTAAGCCGATATTGAAACAAGTACCTAATGTGTCTCCTGATATTAAACTTGAACTATGGGCATCTTTTTGGTGCAAAAGCAAAACAACGGAAAATTTACATATTTTTGAATGGAGTCCCGCTGACGAAAACAAAGCCACCAGCTCTGGGGACATAGACCATTGTTGTTCAGAACCAGAATCACTTTATTGCTATTGCCAGTAAAACAGGTTTACAGACTAGGAAATTGCTCTGATGTAATGGTGCAGATATAACATAAAATAATGGAAAGTAACAAATAGAATAAAAATAAATGCATGAGAATAAAGCAAACTCAATCAAAATAAAATACTAGGAATACGGCTGTTTTTTTTAAATCTACAATATACACGTGCAAACAGTAGCAGGTGCATAGTGTGGCTGTTTTACGAGTTATTTAGCTGTTGTTCATGAGTCTGATGGCTGAGGGGAAGAAGCTGTTCTTGTGGTGGGAAGCTCTGGTTTGAATGGACCGTAGTCTCCTGCCTGAGGGGAGGGGGGTTCAGGGTGAGAAGGGTCAGCTGCAATCCGAGCTGCACGGCCTAAAGTTCTGGAGGTGTACAGGTCCTGTAAAGGTCGGAGATTGTAGCCGATCACCTTGTCAGTAGTGCGCACAATGCGCTGCAATCTGTGTCTTTCCTTGTTGTTCCTCTACTCAATATTGAGCCATTAGTTTTAAAAGTATAAAGTGCTAATTATAAACTTGCCATAGATAGTATATAACAACACTTCAGCCGTAGGTAACTGTTAAGTCACAGTTAGCTCGTTATTAAGTTATAACAGTGGGACTTATGACCACTTCTAAACTTTCAAAGGCGTTTTTGCTTCGGTTTTAAATTTCTAAACGTAATTTCAAACTCGCATTAGACTTTAAATTCACTCCAAATACCTTTAAATAGCTTATATAGCTGTCAAATTCATTGTTGTGGAAACTTACTACTAGTCTGAACCAAAACAATTTAGCTGCTTATTTAGCACATTTAACCTAATATGACTGTACAGCATTAAACCATGTGTTTTCACGATTTTAATTTAAAAAAAACAGTGAAAGACGCCACGGTGTGTGTGTGTGTGTGTGTGTGTGTGTGTGTGTGTGTGTGTGTGTGTTGGGAGAGGGGTGAGGGGGTGAGGGGATGGGTAGTAGCTTACTTTAAGAGTCCGAAACCACCCTAGAGTCCGTTTCGGGCGCTCCGCTCGGTAACAATGGTAGAGTGAAGAAAAGCTCTTTGTTCAACGGCTCCAAACCAAAAAACGCTTTTATTTACTTCCCTCCGCCGGGACGGCGAGGAGCCAGTCTACCGCTTAAGATCCCGAGAAAAAATTCAACGAGCCGCGGAGCCACCCGTTTACATGAGGACATACAAAGCTGGAAACTGATTCATTTTACTTCACCGTGTTTTTCCATTTTCTTTCGAGCTGCACGCAATTGAGTCGGACTTGCTCCACATGTGTTCTTAATAGTCAAGTCTAAGTCGTTAACAATAAGACTTCCGGTTGGAAACTTCGAAATAAAAACTTTAAGTCTCCAACTGCCATTCACTGAATCCATTTTGTTGCATTTATTTTGAAGAATTTATCATCGTGTTGATGAAGAGACAGTAACTTCATAATGGAGTTGCTGCAGCAGCGGTCGAGAAACCGAGGTATTTCTGACAGCCCTTAGTGTCGGTCTGAAGCACAGTTATCTGATCATATGCATTTGGGACAGACGGTGGAGTTTTTGGAGCACTAATCCTAGGACTGTGATCTTAGACATACTTTTGATCAGTTGTTTTAGGTTGAAATGAATGTGCATTTGACGCATCCATATAAAAAACAAAGTCACTCTAGGTTCAAGTGACAGTGTGTAAAGCTTATTGCAATAAAATCTATTAGTGTGTCTCTACCAGCTATAGTGAACTATGGCTGTAATTCAGTTTGTTTTGAGGTGATTCACATCAGTATCATTAATTCCTGAGTACACTTCAATGAAAGAAAGAAAAAAAAACACTGAAATAACTTGAAAATGACAAGACTATATATAGTCATTTATTTATAATTTATTTGTAATTTATTTAAAATTGGATGTTTATATATTTATTTATAATTTGAACATTCACTACTGAGTTTTGTTTCAACATAATTTACATAACCCAAACTAATGACAAATATGATGTTACCCTCAACTTCATATTTAGTTGTGTAACATTTTTTTAAGATAATCACCACCACCACCCCACTACTGTAACTCTCAGTGAGATTCTTGCACCTGCAGACAGATGATTTGGCCCAGGCAAGCTGCTCTAGGTGTCTCAGGTTTGAAGGGTTGGAGGGAACTCCTCAGACTCAAGACACCCTGTTACCAGATGCAGCAAAGCAGCTCCAGATCAGAATCAGGTCTCCTTCAGGTTTCACAGTAGATAAAGTTCTATTCTTTGATGTCTTCATTTTGACATCTGTGAACTCAGAGATGACGTGACTTGTCACGAAAGGTCCAGTTTTGTCTCACCTGTGTGTATTCTCACTGTATCTAGATAAATCTAGTAAGAAATAAACTGTGAAAAACCAGATGAAATTACATTTTTCCAAGTTTTGATTGAAACCACAGACATAGATGGTTTCAGATGTGATCACAATAATTTTCCACAAGATACAAATGACTAAGTTTACCAGAATTGTAAGTTTACCAATAGTTGTAACAAAGTGAGTTGAGCATCCTCCATTTTGGTTTGTTCATACATGTTTATACATGTAACTTGCCATTGTATCCATGTGAACTAAGAAGCACCAGATCTGATCACTTATAATATATAATGTAATGGTGTGTCAGGAAAAATGGATTTTGATTAGATATGCAAAAAAGAAAGAAAATCAAATAAAATGAATAACAAAGTTAAATAAAACAATATATGGTAAATTATATTTAAGACTGTTGCATACTAAAGATAATGTGAATAAAAAGAAGATGAAGTGACAATCTCATGTTTCTTTTAATGACAAAAGAGAAGGAAAGCAAAATTTTGGGATATATCCCAAACTTTGGTTAAGGAGCTTGGTTTGTATCAGAGTCACTTCAACACTTCACAATGTTTGTTGGATAGTTTGAAAAATTGTTGGAACATACAAGTCCAAGCTTGATGAAACAGAAGAGTAACCTCAAAGAGCCAATTGACCCAGAACAGTGACAATGTTTGAGGTAAAATCATATTTGTTTTTTCATGGTTTGAAAGTCCTGTTGGCTTGAAATCAGGTCAATTCAATTCAATTCAATTCAGTTTTATTTATATAGCGCCAATTCACAACAAAAGTCGCCTCGAGGCGCTTCACACTGTAGGGTAAAG
>JAOWBL010000022.1:17862633-17880705 GCA_028564865.1 Zenarchopterus dispar
CACACACACACATACATATATATACACACACACATACATATATATACACACACACACACACATCTATCTCAACTAATAAAACTAGCCTGGACAAATTAGTTCATTCCTTTTAGAAAAGGTGTAAAATAATGTGACCATAGTGATGAGTTAAACTAAAGTGTGTCCTGTATTTAACATCTCTGGTGTCTTCAGTCCCTTTGACTATTTAAATTGTTAAAAGTTGTCACTCTGATGTTTGGTATCATGGTATTCACCAAACTGAACATGGACCAGAGAAGTAAAGGAGAAAGTTGCCTGAGGAGATCAGAAAGATCATTCTAGACCAGCAGGTTAAAGTGAAGCTGGACATTTCATTCAGAAGTTTAGTCTCCACAGGACTGTAGACAACCTCCCTGGATGTGGACACAAGAGGACAACTGATGACAAACTGAAGAGATGATAATACAAATGAAAACCAAAGACACCAGAATATCTTCTAGAGACATTCAAGGTGAACTCCAAGGTCAAGGTCCATCAGTGTCAGACCACACCATCCATCACCGTTGGAACCAAAGTGGACGACCGAGGAGGACTCCACTGTTGGAAGAACATCATAAAAAAATCCAGAGTGGACTTTATGTAAATTCACCTTGACAAACCACAAAGCTACTGGGAGAATGTCCTTTGGACGGATTGGACAAAACTGGAGCTTTCTGACAAATCATATCAACTCTATGTTCACAGATGTAAACAGGACAAACACCCAAAATGCACAACTATTAACAACTAAGAATGACGAAGAACTAAACACTGGACTATTCTGAAGTGTCCTGCTATGAGCCCTGATCTAAATACTGTTGAGCATTTGTGGAAGCACCTGAAACACGCAGTCTGGAGAAGAAACCCTTCAAAGCTGAGACCTCTGGAGATGTTTGTTCATGAGGACCAGAATATCTGTCTATAGGTGCACAAGTCTCACTGACAATTACACTAATAACTTGATTGAAGTGATCAACACAAAAGGTTGAGAAAAAGAAAAAAAAAAGTTGAGTGCCATTATTTTTGTTTGTTAGTTTTTTAATGACTCTATTGATCCACAAGTAAAATCAATATCGGATTTTCATTCATCAATGTTCTGTTTTTTTTAATTATATTGTCAGTTTTAGGTAATTTTAATCACCATTGTTTATTTTTTTTCTCTTTCTTTGATTGAAGGGTAGCAAGGATTATACAACATGTGTACATAAATATATATCAGGATTTCTAGTAGAACAAAGCAACAGATCACAAGAATCTTCATTTCAGTGTGATCTCAGTCATCCAGAAGTAGCAGAGGATGATGAAGAACTCTGTTTTACCAGGAAGAGACTTACAACAGAACCAAACTTATGATGGGTGACCATCTATCTCAACTAGTTAGGGGTTGGTTTGACAGGAAAGAGACATCAGCAGACATAAGAAGATTAGGACAGGGCTACCTCTCATGAAACATAAAACCAATAACATAACACAGATACGTGAAGAGTAAAGGATAGGTGCCCAATGCATTGTGGGCACCTATCCATGCTGCAATCAACCCAGCAGTCTGGGTTGATTACAACATGACTAAACAGATGGCTCAAGGTCACTTGAGTGAACCACAAATATCAAAGGTGAAAGGTAGAGAGGGTTTAAGAGAAGCATGGAGCTCCTTTCACTAGAGAGGTTAACTGATAACTGAAGGCTCTGCCTCCCGTTTCACTTTCACAAAATCTAGGACTCGCAAGTAAATATCTCTTCAGATAATACAAAACAATAACAAAATGAGATTTTTGACAGTGGGGGATTATGGATATTGTACCTCAGTCAGAAGTATGCTCAGTGATGAAGTAATGCATGGAAGTTACATTCAAATGATTCTGTTATGTTGGTTTGTTTTAATAAAACTGACACAAAAGAAATGGAAAGGAGGGACAATTGAAAAAGAGCTGAAGATTTCTGTAGTATTCGAAAGAAGTTCACTGATGGAGCCACTTCTCTCAATTGTTTTTGTAGGTGACAATTTTTTTCTCAGACATTGTGGGCTTCACCTCTATCTCTGCATCCTGTACTCCTCTGCAAGTGGTGGAGATGCTCAACAACCTTTACATGTGTTTTGACACCCGCATTGACTCTTATGACGTCTACAAGGTAACATTTGCAGTGAGCAAATAAAGAAAATAGAACATTTGACTTTGTTATCACTGTGTTCTGCTCTCAAAGACAAAGCCAGAGCTGAAGTGCCTTGAACAGACGTTCAAGTGGCTGGCAAGGGGAGCCAGATCCGGTTGGAAAAAAGGTGTCACGGAACGCGGACAGGACCCAAACGCAGAAAACCAGAGAAGAAAGTTTAACAGTCTTTATTTTGAATAGCCGAGTCTTCATAGGAATAGGTTATAGTCCACCGGGCAGGTAGGCAGCGGTAGACAATAAGTCCCAGTAGGCAGGCAGGATATCTCAGATGAGACAGAGGAACAGGCAGGCAGGCTGACAAGTGGGCAGACAGGATTACGGGCAGTAAGGCAGTCAGGATCTGAACACAGGCAGAAGAAACAGGTAATTAGCAGTCCAAACACGAGAGAACTTGGCCAAGTGCAACAACTGACATGAATTGCAGAATTGACAAACTGGCAAAGAGTTGCTGAAGAACTGATCCTCATATACCGGAGAGTTGATTGCAAACAGGTGTGAGGTTGCAGCCCAGGTAGGAGGGATTAACAGCAACACAGAAAGGGAGGGGGAGACAAACACAAACAACAGAATCATGACAAAAGGAGTCTTTTAGTGGTGCAATTAGAGCAGTGTTTCTCAATTCCGGTCCTCGTGGGCCTCTGTCCTGCAGGTTTTGGATGTTGCCCTGCTTCAGCACACCTGACTCTCATTAATGGTCATTAACAGGTTGTCATCCAGGTCTGAACAAGTCTGTCAAATACACAGCCACTTGTGTCATGGTGTGAAGAAGCAGGGCAACATACACACACACACACACACACACACCCCACCGCCCCAAAAAAAAAAAAGATAGGGGGCTATGTTTTCTTACAAGCCTGTACCACATTGCGTGGATGTCGGGGATAGTAACTCTGGGTTGGCAGACTGGGATGATGGTCCCCCTCGTAAAGAAAGGGGACAGAATGATGTGCTCCAATCACAGAAGGTTGTCCAACCAGGTCTACCAGTCTACATGTGTTTTGTGGACTTGGAGAAGGCTTTTGACTGTGTCCCTCAAGGACTCCTGTGAGGGTGTTCTTCAGGAGTATGGGGTGCTGGAATCCCTTATATGTGCTGTCCGGTCCCTCTATATCCGGTGTCAGGGTTTGGTCCCCATCGTCGGCTGTAAGTCAGACTCATTTCCCATGGGGGTTGGATTTTCCCAGGGCTTCCCTTTGTCACCGATTCTGTTCATCACTTTTATAGACAGAATTTCTAGGTGCTGCCAAGGGGGAGAGGGGGTCCAGTTTGGTGACCTTAGGACTGGGTCTCTGGTTTTTGCAGATGATGTGGTTCTGTTGGCTTCATTGGGCCAGGACTTTCACATCTCACTGAATAGGTTCACAGCCAAATGTGAAGCAGTTGGGATGAGAATCAGCACCTCTAAATCTGAGACCATGTTCTTCAGTCAGAAAAGGGTGGAGTGCCCTCTCTGGGTTGGGAATCAGATCCAAGTGGAGGAGATCAAGTATCTCAGGGTGTTTTTCAGGGTGTTGTTCACAAGTGAGGGAAGAGATTGACAGGTGGATCAGTGTGGTGTGCACAGTGATGCGGACTCTCTTTCAGTCTGTTGTGGTGAAAAAGGAGCTGAGCCGAAAGGCGAAGCTCTCAGTTTACCAGTTGGTCATTAATGAAACAAAAAGATAAGGATGTCTGAGATTTTTGTTGTGTGCATTACTGTATTTGAGCAAAATTTGATCAAACATTCAAATCAGGTGGAAACAATCGGAGATGCATACATGGTGGTGAGCGGCCTGCCAGAAAGAAATGGAGACAGACATGTGGATGAGATTGCCAAGATGGCATTGGATCTGGTGGCAGCTGTCAAACAGGTGTCCATCCCTCACATGCCCAATGAGAGGCTGCAGCTCCGGGCCGGAATACACACAGGTAACCTTCTCTTTCTTTAAAACTCATTTTATTTTATTTTAAAACTTTTCATTAATTAAATGATTTGGACCATCATATCAGCTCAGATCAAGTTACATATTAAGCTTTTTTCAGACATGAGATATGCACATGTAACATTAACAGATTAATCAGTCTGTCAAAATGATGTCATTAGGTAATTCAAAAAGTCATAACTTTTTTTGGCTTTATATTCCTCAAATTTTATTCAGAAATTGTTATAAAAAATGCAGAGAGCAAAGTTTCATTTGAAGTTTAACCTGTGCATTCAATCTTATTTTTTTAATTCTTTTTTTTTCTTATTCTGTTATCCAGTTGCATTGTTTCACAACTATTTCCTGACTGGTTTGAGCTTGTTGCATCAATGAGTCTCTTTCTTTGGCTCTCCAGGCCCATGTGTAGCAGGGATAGTGGGCTACAAGATGCCAAGATACTGTCTGTTTGGAGATACGGTCAACACAGCTTCAAGGATGGAGTCCACTAGCCTCCGTATGTCCATCTCGACTCACAATACACCAACACAAACTCACAAATTTAAAGACATTAAAGATTTAAACAATTAGTATTGTTGCTGAGTTGAGCTACAGTGTACCAAAGACAAAATTGTGGATTTAGCAGAGAATGACTAAAACAAACAAATATAGTATTAGATTAAGTATAGATAAAGGATGATGGGTCTATTTTAATTTATATATTTCTCTTTGAACACAAGTGAGTTTTAGGGGTAGAGTAACTACCTGCATGGGAAGTTTTACGTTAACTTTTACCTTATTGTATAACAATCCCAGACAAAAACCTAAAAACCAGGGCGGCACTGAGGTACATTCTGAATCTGACTATTGTGTTTTACTGTATTTATAATGCTTTTTTTTTTTTTACCAGCTCAAAAAATCCACACCAGTTCAGAAACTTACTTGGCTCTGATCAAAGACAATGCCTACGAGTTGCAGCTGCGTGGAGAGATTGAGGTTAAGGTGAGATACTAGCCATGTCATTTATTGTTTTATAAAATTTATTTCACTTGTTTAGTTTTCACCAAAAGTGGCTCTGTGGTTTATTACCACACATCCTTACTTTGGTTTTTTACTTTCTGGTTTGTACAGGGTCAAGTGAATTGTTGTAAACCTGGGCTGTGCTGCTGTACTTTTTCAAATGATACTTTTCTGAGATTTAATATTCAACATTGTAAATGAAAGTCATACAATCTGAGATGTAAATCATTCAGTTTTTAAAAATGTTCAGAGCATTGCACAGTCTGATCTTAAGCATCTACTTTTGGAAAGATTGCTGACTGTTTTTGGATTTTTTTTTAAGTAAAAAGACTTGTTAGTAAATGGCTTTATAACTTTTTTCAGACTTGATTGGCATCAGCAGTTGCTTCTCTAAGATCATTGCTGATGTTTTTGCACCTTGGCATTGGGTTAACACATTGCTGAAGGCTTCAGATTAGCAGACATCTGCCAAACATCTGCTTTTATAGAGGTTGCCGCACTTACATCCGTGAGGAATCGGGTGAATTTAAATTATGAGCACCTGGCTGCTTTTTTTAAACCACTTGATTCTTAAGGGATCAGTAAAGGTGTACTTAGTTTTTCCACACACTGGTCCTGCATGTTGGTTAAGTTTTTGTGCAGTCGTTAATGATATGATGGAATATACCATAGGATGTTGTTTGTATGAAGTTGTTTTTATCTTATTTTAACACTTGTTAAGGCTCATGTATGTCTTGTTTACACTGTATGTATTTACTAAGTTATTATGTTGTATCATAATTATCAGGGATATGTTTCTTAGAGCTCAACATAAAAAATCTGAATAAATATAGTGAGTAGCTGTTTTAATTTAACCTTTTGTTGTCTATTTACAATCATTTCTGTGGCTGTGTCAGATAAGATGGTGTCACATGCAAGTGTCTCTGTTTCAGTCTCATGTCCATCCTCTCCTGCCAGGGTAAAGGTAAAATGAATACCTACTGGCTCATAGGACACAAGAACTACAGCGTGCAGAATGACAGTCTGGTTTGTCACTGGAATCCTAACATGACCAGAAAGAAAAAAACAGTGACTGACAGCCAGGCCTCTGTGGGTAATGTGAGTAAGAAGTTTTCTCCTGTCCTACAACTGTTGTCTCACGTATATTTTGAAATTTTGTATTTATTTTGACCTACTGTCTACCTGTCTGCTTGTCCCATACTTTTTATCCATCCACCATTGTCTATAACTGCTGAATCCTTTAACAGAGTCACGGTGTCTCCTGGAGGAGCCTATTCCAGCTCATTATAGGTGATAGGCAGGGATACATTTGGATAGGTCCCCATAATTTTCATAAATATTAGAAACAACCTTAAAAATAATTAAGCCACATCTAGCTTGCATATTTTATATTCAGTCCATGGTTAAAAAAAGATATTGTTGTGGCTTCACTACCATAGAAAAATAATTTCATTTCGAGATACTACAGTAGTCCGTAGCCAAACACTGACTGGAACAGACCTCTCCCATGTTTGCAACAGTTGTTGTTTGGTTTGAGTTGGTGGATGTGGGGCCAGGATTATGTCAGTTCCAATTTAAGCCACTAAGTGTCACCACATCCTAGAAACTGCATCATTGGCAAGGTTTAACTGATAGAACTTAAGTGAAATTTCTGATTTCCTATTTTGGATTTCTACTAGCAAGATATAAAATGACTTAAGGTTAACTGTTTATGTTTTTCAGTATGTATAGAACTTTAAGAAACCAAATATTTTGACAGCCATGTTAGTCATGTACATATCATGACTGTACTTTACCTATTTTACTTTTTACCAGTCATCTGTGACAGTTCAGAGCCTCAGTGACAACGCCAACACCCCAATCTCCCTTCCTTCTTCAGTGCTGAACACAAATCCCTCGAGGTCACAAACAGACAAGCCTGGCCTGAGCGTGGTGGCTCAGATGGAGCCCTACAGTGGCAGTTATGGCACCCTGGGCTCCATGATTGGAGGGCTGCAGGATGGAGACGAGAGCCCCTTGCTCGGCCAGCGCAGTGGTGGGCTCAAACCCGACCTGCTGCCTGGCTCCAACCAGAACATGTGATCAACTCAAGACTGTGGTAACACAGTAACACATATCAAGCCTGGAGAAACACAAAGATTAGTTTGTACTGGATGTGACACAATTTTAGCACTTAACTTCAAGAACTTGTGCCTATACTGTCTGTCAAAATTGAATCTTTGTTTTTTTTAAATGAAAAAAAGTCACATTGTTTGAAGCTTATGTAATAGATCAACTTTTTAATTATTGTTTTTTTCCTGTCATATCTGCTTATGTATGCCTTCTTTTTTGAGCTTGTAAAGTAATTGAACAGTTAACACTTTTTATTTTTCATTTGTTCAAGAAATGACAGATATTAGTCTGTATTAATATAAGTGCTGTCTCTTGAGTTAGAACACAACAGAGCTTTTAGATATTTAACTCACTATAGTTAATCAAAATATTAAAAATTAAATTAAATTAAATCAGTAGTGGAAATGAAGTCAATCAGGTGGGCAAAGATGACTCCAAATAAATTACATTTTTCATATATTAGCCACAGCCACAAAAAAAAAAGGTTTTATTCATGTGCCTTCTTGACAGATGTATTTCATTATAAGGCTTCATTCACATGTTGGTGATGAAAAACATAGAGTAGGAGATGATGTGAAAATGTATTTAAAGGTAAAATATGATTTTTCTTCTGACTAAGTAGTTTTAAAGGCCTGTGCCTTAACAAGCAGTAATTGAAAGTGAAAAAAAAACTGAAGTAAAATAATAATAAAAGCCTTGTAATGTGGTTGACAAGATTAGAAAAGCACTTTATAAATGCAGTCCATTTATCATGCATCATAACATTCTTATGTTTTGTTTTGTTTCTTGTCCTTTCATTCAATTGTTGATTTAATTATTTTACTGTATATACTAGATTGTACTGTATTATTACTTTATGGATGGTTTCCAGCTGTGACTTCATTACAAACTCTTTTTACATCATATTCTCAGTGCATATTTTCAATTGTGTTTTTACATTTACTCCACTGAATTGCCAAGATTTTATGCCTTGATTTTTTTAAAAAAGGAGAAAAGTAATACAATTCACAGTAATTCAAAATTCAAATCACACACTGGCAATAATTCGGGTTTTTGTGTTTATGGTTTGTGTCAAGAGATTTTTGAAGCAAAACTGAGTCTTACATGCACAAATTCTATTCTAAACATGCACAAACCTGAATTTCTCTGTCAGTTGAACTTTTCAGTGAGACAAAGCTTGCCTTGCAACAAGCCTAATCCTAATGAAGTTGGGATGTTGTTTTGCTGATTTGCAAATCTCATTCACAAATTATTTATTTTGAATTTTTAAAAAACTGTTGTAACTGAGATACTTTACCATCTCATGGAAAATATTAGCTCATTTTGATTTTGATGGCAGCCATGTGTGTCAAAAAAGTCGGAAGAGGATGATGATTACCATTGTGCATCATCCCCTCTTCTTTTAGCATCTGTCTATAAACAACTGGGAAGTGAAAAAAAAAACACTTGCTGGAGTTGCAGGAGAGAACCTGTGGAAACATCAGAGGCTTCAAAGGGACTCCTTTCAGAATCTCTTCTTGGAGTGAATAAACCAGCATATTGAAACTGGGATTGTATAAACCTCAGGGATCTTTTGTGAAAATGAATGGAGGCACATTGTGCCCACCTCTTTTATTTGTTAATTATTATTTGTTAATTCTAAAAAAGGTTAGATATTTTTTCTGAGAATATTCTTGGTAGGGGCAGCATGGTGGCTTAGTGGTTAGCACTATTGCCTCACAGCAAGAAAGTTCCTGGTTTGCTACCAAGTCCAGCAGGAGTCCTTTCTGTGCTGCATGGGTTTCCTCCCACAGTCCAAAAATATGTATATTGGCAAACTTTCCAGGGTGTACTCCTGCGTCTCGCCTGAAATGGGCTAGGATTTGCTCGAGCAGACCCCTGTGACACAATAGATGGATTCAGCGAGTATAGAAAATGGATGGACAGATGGATATTCTTGGTATCTCTGTGACTGATCAAAATAAAGTGGCAATACAAAAGCTCTCCTCTGAACCATGTCATTACACTTTACACTTCCGTTCAACGCAGCTGGTTTCAGAGTGGACATGGATTGCCTAGCCAGTCGAAATAAAAGGGGTCTTCCAATCCCAGCCATTTCCTCTGGTATCAAACCTTTATGCCATGACTTAATCAGGAACAAGAGCCACTATTCAAAACAATGAAGATGGCAGCAGAATTCTTCATAAACCCTTGGATCTATGTGTTTTTACACCAGTGTTCATACTCCGTTGCACAGCAAGTCCTTGGTTGAAACTAATCTGGTTGTTGCTGCCTACGTTACATGCTTTATTTCTCTGATTGGTTAATGTCTACCAAAGGCAGTTTCTTTGTCTTCTGCAAATCAAGTGCAAATCTAGAGGAACCATACCAGTTCATTGTACTGAAGAGGTAATACAGTGGGACAGCTGGCCAGACTGGAAGTGAAATACTTAATTCCTTCTTATACTGGGTCTATTAAAGCTTAACAGATTAAAAGATGTGGATGAAGATAGAGATGAGGAAGTTAGATATGTCTGCTCTGATCTGTGTCTGAAGTTACTTCTTCTTTTCCTTTGGGCCGCTCCCTTCAGGGGTGACCACAGCAAGTCATCTCTCTCCATCTAACCCTATCCTCTGCATCTTCCTCTCTCACACCAACCACCATCATCTTCTCCTTCACTACATCCATTTAACTCCTCGTTGGTCTTCTTCTATGACTCCTGCCTGGCAGTTCCCACCTTAACATCCTTTTCCCAATAAATTCGCTATCCACCCTTTGTACTTGTCCAAATCATCTCAGTCTGTTCTCTCTAACTTGATCTCCAATGCATCTAACAAGTGCCATACCTCTGATTTACTTGTTCCTGATCCTACCCATCCTTGTCACCCGAAAAGAGAATCTCAACATTTTCATTTCTGCTACCCCTAGCTTTAAGTACTTAGGACTGTTGACCCTAAATACTCAAAACCCTCCTCTGTCTTTATCTTTTCTCCCTCTAATCTCACTGTTCTACTTACATTCCTCTCATTCACACACAAGTACCTTGTCTTGCTGCTGCTAGCCTTTATCCATCTTCTTTTCCAGCTCCCTGCTCTCACTACGGATCACAATGTCATCTGCAAGCATTATGGTCCATGGAGATTCCTGTCTAACCTCATGAATCAATCTGTCCATCACCGTAGCAAAGAAGAAGGGGCTCATGGCTAATCCTTGGTGCAGTCCCATCTTGAAGTCTTCCATCACACCTTACCACCATCTTACAGTTCTCATATATGTCCTCGACCACTCTAAGATGATGGCACTCTACCACTCCACACTTCCTTATACAGTTGCACAGTTTCGCTCTGTGTGTCTTAAGTTACTGAACCAAGGATATCTAAATGGATGGTGAGGGGTAAAAAAAAGTTGTCATGTCAGTGTGATTGATATGGTAGTCACTTCAGACTATGCAAAGACAAATATTTTTTCCAATAACATTTTCCCTTTATTTTACAGTCTCAAATTCTTACTGACTTTAAGCTGACCAGCTCCAGAATTTTTCAGAAAGACATTACATGTGTGGAAAGAGACTGAAAGTTTTTTTTTTTTTAAATCACTGCTGAAAGGTTTCAGTCTTTTTTTTTCTTTTGGCGAATTTCAACGTTAAAAAACTGAATAAATACTCTAGGTGGTATGGCACTTCTTATTTCATGTGTCCCATGGAATAAGACGTTTGAAAGTATTACTTTTGGTGAAACTTTTTCCTCGGTGAAAGTGCAACTTTTCTAATCAGTCAGAGCTGGTCGGGTTGAAGTTGAGTTCTCAGCTGGATCTCCTGGAGTTTTTTCTTTTTTCCTCCATAAGTCAGGATAATGCCTTTACAGTTGCATGTTTGGTGAGTGCGTGGTTTCCTGTATGAATACTAAAACGCAAACCACGTGGTGTGAAAGCAGACTGCAGCTTCTTTTGTTCAAATCAATCAAACCGGAGACGGACAGAGAGCTGCCGAATCAGGAAATCACCGGTATATGATTTATTTTTACTTATGAGAAATTATGCACCACTGTTATAGAAATCCACAAAGATCGCACTAAAGATGAGACCGAAACGTGAATAGCCAAAAAAAAAAAAATACTGATAAAAGTTTTTCATGCGTCGTTTTATGTAACGTCAGTCTTTATTTAGAACGCGCGTTAGCATACTGTCGCGAGGAGGTGGTTAGCTCCAGTCGGGTTCCTGTTTGGGAAATCTTAATTTCACTGTCGGTTATAAGAGGATTTACCGTTTGACTACGACGTCGTAACCGTGTTAGTTTCATTTTAATGTTGGTTAAGAGTCTAGCCCGGTGAGTCGTGAATCGTTGATGTCGTTTTGCTGACGGCTGCTAGCGCGCTACGCGAAGCGAACAAAGAGAGACGAAGGTTAGCCGGAGGAAGCTAACGAGTCCGTCTCGGAGGGAAGCCGGCAGATGTTTATCACTTTTATGCCGGTTCTTTCATTGTTAACCCGCTTCTCTTTTGGATTTTCATTACACACCAAGTCGAGGGGAAATGAGAGGAAACTGGGGACATTCTGGGAGTCGGTAGGTGACAACAGACTCGAGTAAAGCCGCTTAAATCTCGTGTATTAAACTACTTGGTCAGTTTAAAGGTACATCCAGTCCTCCGACTGTAACTGCAAACGAAGCCTGGAAACACGATTAAACGAAACGGAGAATGGTAAAAGTAAAGTAAATAAATAAAGCCAATACATTTTAAATTATTTAGTGTCACTATGACTTTGCTGTGGTGCAGCATCATTATTTTGACGTCCCAGATGAGAAATCTTTTCCCTCCAAACATGGGCCACATCTGGACTTTTTTTTTTTTTTTTGGCGCACAGTGGGCCTTGACTTGCTCAAACTCAACCATACATTCACTAGACATGGTCCAATTCTGACTTCTCTGGTCACATGTGGACCTCACAACACTTTGTGTAATCTTAGTCTGGCTCATACTATAACCCAAGGTAGGCCTAGTTCTTTGCCTCTGGACCAGATTTGACCCACATAGCGGTTGCCTCTGAAATAACTGCGATATGTGCCAAAAGTTACTCAAATTATTTCCTGATAGCTGTGTTCCTACTATCGAGCTAGGCCAGGTCAAGATTTAAGTTACATGCCTGTGGGCTCAATTTCCACATAGGAAAATTATTCCTGTTCCCAGTTTGTCCAATCTTTATTAGTTTATTTTAATCAAGTGGGTTACCTGTAGTGTGTGGGTCACAGAAAAAAAAAAGTTTGGATGCACCAATTGAAAAAGTTAGTGAAGTCTGTTTACTTGACCTCACTTGTGAACAAAGCAGCAAACTACACAAGACTGAATGAACTTGAGGTTTTTCTTTTTTAAATTTTGCAACAACAGCAAAAAGAGACTTTAATGAATCAGGATCTCAGTTTCCTTCAAAGTAACAGCTAATGCAGTTTGATGACAGAACTTAGTCCAGTTGTTTGTGACTCAAACGTAAAGATACCTTTGTTTTTATTGTTGTTATCTACACTGGTAATGCTATAATCTACTTTTTTCTTTTCTGTCTTCATTATATATATATATATATATATATATATATATATATATATATATATATAAAATGTGTGTGTGTGTTTTTTTATGTCTCAGAATTTCACCCAATTATTACATTTTTCATTGTATCTTTGAAGATCCAAGCTTTATGGCAAGTCTGAATTGTTTGACTTTACATGACTCGACCTCTGCCTCTCTGTACCACTGAAACAGCTTTTGACTGAAAGATGCCACGAAAGAAGGTGACAGACATCTCGGGGAATGGCGGGATGAAGAGGAAAAGGGCAAGTGGGAAAAGGAAAGACAGGGACTTCAGTAGTGATGATGAGTTTGACTTCGAGCAAGAGAACAACAAGAAACCTGGCAAGCTCACCGCCAAGTCTGGTCTCCAGCCGGTCACGGTGGGGGACGATGTCAAAGAGAAAATAGTATGACTTTTCTTCGAAAGCTGCTGCAGAGTTGTTTGATGTTAATGTCTATTTTCTTTGTTTTCTTTTTTTCAGTGATATGTGACCTCCATTTCTGTGTATGGTTAGAAAAACACAGACAAGGGAAAGATTAGACATTTTAACAGGCAACATAGAGACAGGATGTACTATTTTAATTTGTGATGATGATAATGGCAGTCAGTGAATGGGCACTTCTTTTTAGGATTGTTTCTTTCACACAGTACAGTCTTACCCGGGGCATGGACTTTGGTTTCTTCTTCTTTTATTTATCAGTACTTCTGATAAAAGAAAATTCTCAGTATGTTGAGATGTTTACTGTTTACAGTATGTTTACTGTTAGTTTGTTAAAGAAGTGCCGTATTTACCGGACTATAAGCTGCTACTTTTTCCCCACGCTTTGAACCCTGTGGCTTATACAACGATGCGGTTTATAGATTTTTCTTCACTGACAGCCATCAGGGGACGCAGGAGGTGCAAAAACAAGATTGATGCAAGAAATCAATGTAAAGAAGAAGATGCTAGTTATGGCGCACTGGATGGAAACGCAGCACGACACGCGAATGCAAAATATTTTTCACACCCTCATGGAAAGTACACGAAGAAAAGCATATGATGCAGCATTTAAGTTGAAAGCAACCGATCTGTCTATCCAGGAGGGATAAAAACATTAATGACTTTTTTTGTTTTGTTCGATCAGCCATTTTACTGTCATGTTACAGGCACTGTTAAATCTTTCTGTGTAAGTATCTCATTTCACAACGTAGAAACTTACATATGTTAGCCGCACTAGACTATAAGCTCTGTGGCATATAGTCTGGTGAGGCTAATACATGTAAAAATATTTTTTTTCTTTTAAAATTTAGTGGGTGCAGCTTATATACCTATGCGCTCTATAGTCTGGTAAATAAGGTACTTCCTTATGTGAATGTTGAAGAAAATGATTTATCCTCAAATGTGAGCATTCTCAATTAAATTACTGAAGCTGTGGTCTTTTGATCAAGTTTGAACTTTAAGTGACTTATTCTGTTTTGGGTTATTTCTGCAGAAACTTGAGTGCCCAAAGGTAAAAGGTCAGCTGCTCATTTTTGGAGCAACTAACTGGGATTTGATTGGACGAAAGGAGGTTCCCAAGCAACAAGGTAAAATATTTCTCAAATGTTAACTCTTAGTGAGACAAAGACATATAAATGTAATTGAAGAAGCCCTGTTTTTGTCTCATCAACCTTTGATTTAGAGTTACAAATATGATGTATTATGTAAGATGATCAATTTTTAAATACAAGAGAAGAAAATCTCTAAGTATAGCTTTGCACAGCTTCTTCCATCTGTTTTCAGCATCAGAGTTTTTAAAGTTTAAATGAGTGCAGCTGCTATTGTGAGAGTAGGATTAGTGTCTGTTCAACAAGCTTAGTTTCGAATATCTTTCTTCGTGCAGTGAAGAAACCTTGCAGCTTCCTCTTGTTCTCGTGGCATTGTCACATATTGTCAGTCTACGGAGAATCCACAAACTCCTTTCAAGTAGCCCATTTAGCATTCACTTGAGCTACATTAGTGCCAAAAAAGTGTCTTCTTTAAGCTGCTGCTGTTTGCCTCTGATAGTTTTTTCAGACTTAATGGAGACAGGTTAGTGTGGCTTCAGTATGTTTTTTCACACAACAAATTACCATCATGAATGACAACAGAGTTGTTAATAAGAGCAGTGTTTTATGCTGTATTTGCACTTGCACACATGCCAGTTTGGCACCGTTACTATTTCTGTGTGCTGGCTTACAGATGCATCAACAATGCATGGATCTTGATTTGCTGGTTAGTTACACCCCAGAAACAAGATATAACTAACACACCAATCCCTCCTCAAATAACTAGAATGAAACAAGCTGTCCAGATTGTTCTCCTCCATGGTTTTACTTAACCATAATTAGTTGCAGCTGGATCCCCTCCCTCCCATTATAGTTAGAGTGAAAACTGATTAAAAATGTGCTCCACTTGCATATCAATATTTTCAACCCCCACCTGCTATTTCGTTTGACAATGTTAACGTTTTGTTTTCATTCTATTTTAATCTTGATATTTTATGGCAAAACTAACTTGATGAGTGCTTTGACTAGAGTTTGTCTGAGAAACAGCAATGATGGAGATGGTGTACTTAGATGAAGTAAAAGATTATGTTTTTATCTAGTTTATACAGAATTCTGTCACTGCAGTTCAGTTAAAGCCTTACTAGTATAACACTAGTGAGAGTTTTAAGTTTCTAGAAAAAGAGATGTTTTCAGCTACTTCTATCTACTGCTGCTTTTCATGCTTGGTACTCTAACATGAATTATTGTGACTTCTGTAAGAAAACTGAGTTGGTTGTATTAATGTTCCTCTTCATTCAGGTATGCTTGTAGGAGTAAAAGAGAGCTGTGTAAGTTAGATAACTATCTGATTCAGACATGATTGTAAGAGTGAAACTCTTATTTCACTCCTACCTTAATGGGGAACATTAATGCAGCCGACAAATGACTGGCTGACATGTTGCATATCTCGTGTGCATTTCAAGATAATGCAGAGGAACTTGGTGGATGGGTAATCTTTGTTCACGTCAAATAGTTCTAACTCATAGCTGAAACTTTTCATGTACATATTAATCACTGAGATGTACGGCTATTGGTAGATTTAGTATCTTATGTTTCAAAATGTGTGACTGTTTCTTACAGTAAACCAGGAACAGATTGGCTTGAACTCAACTCCTAAAAGAAACTTGGTTAAAACTCTTATGTCTTTGGTAGATTCCACAGGCACAGGCCTCAACAAGAAGTTTGATGTAGTAAATGTTTAATCTGAGCCCTCTAAGAAGACAGAAATGCCCAGGGGAGAACATGATGCACATCAAAACTGTAGCTGATCATTTTGATGAGGCTTTGAGGGACTGGAGGCTGTTGAGCTCAGTGTTGCGGTTTTACATTGGAGTTTCAACTTGAGGATTCTGTAGCCTTGTCAGGAGTGTTTTCTTGACCATTCACACAGGACGGAGAGTGTTTTAGAGCCAGACAGAATCAATAAAGGATTGATCAAGTTCTACATTGTGTCTGAAATAAAAGATAAAAAGACTGAGGATGACCCCATGCTACGTGTGCATGTTTCTTTGTTAGGCACAGGCCTCATACCTGTCAAAGCCCGTGCATTCTCTTGATTGTGACAGTAATGTCTTTTCATATGCGTGCTCTGCCTGCAGCAGCGCATTTGATGCTTGGGGCTGCACATCTCCTTACTGCATCCTCGCTGCACTCCTCTGGTATACGCTGATAAACCTGCTTTGTTGAAACTGGATGGGGGTTGGGGTTGTCGGCCAGGAGCAGCTGCATAGACAAAGATCATCCACAGATGGCTGAGATGTTGTGCCTACCAGAGCACCAAAACACAACCACATTATCATTTTATAGTGGATTGAAATACACTTTCTTTCTAGAGTTTTGGAATTTAAAGTGTATGTAGTTTGGTTCAGTTGATACAAGGGTGATGTTAGTGACTGTTTTTGTCCAGTGGAGCCTGTTTGAGATATTCTTGGGATCTTATTAATACCAGTATTAATGCATATAACACACATTGATACCAAATCTTTAGAAAATGTATTGCTTTCCAATTAAAAACTAAAGAAAGACAGGATAAGTGAATGTGAATAAACTCTAGAGCAGGGGTGTCAAACTCAGTTGCACTGGGGGCCAAAATTCAAAGCACACTTTAGGTAGCGGGCCGAACAGGGTAAACATTTATTGAACACACTAAAAGTAAATGTTTTTTGAACATGAATAGGAATAAAAACAGACTGGAATATTATTCCAATAATCCCCCTCCACTGGTAATATCAAACATTTAGGACTTAACACCTCCCTCAGGCTGTCCAGAGCTCTTTAATCTTAATTACCACCCCTCTGTTTAAAAAAAAGTAGAGCATGATCTTAAACGCTGGTCAAATCTGCCACTATCATTGATTGGACAAATATCCACAATTAAAATCAAAATACTATCACAAACGAACTATCTTTTCTCAGTCCTCCCAGTTACACCATCAGACAACTGGTGGTGTAGTTGGCAGTATCTCACAATTCTACTGGAAAAACAAGAAACTTAAAATATCACTAGCAACACTACAAAAACAAAAATCATTAGGTGGACTAGAAGCACCTAACTTCCATACCTATTATTTAGCAAATCAACTTCAATATTTAGTGAAATGCATCCGTAAAGATGATCACAACAACTCTTTGAGAGAACTGGAACAAAATCAACACAACAATATCTCACTCTCAGACTTACCTTTTTCACCATTGTCAATAAAGAAAACAAACTACAGTAAAACTATCACAGTCAACTCTGACAGCCTGGTGGAAGGTTAATAAAACTGCAAAATCTTCAGTAGCACCCTGCAAAAAACACACAATTTGGCAAAATCTGGATCTTCAACTTCAAAACAAACCCATTCACTTTCCCTTCATGATGGCACAGGAGAATCACTTACCGCATATACTCGCTCATAAGTCAAGATTTTTTTCCCAGAAAATCAGTCCCAAAAAGTGCATTCGACTTATGAGCGGATCAGTCTAAGACATTAATTTTTTCCGGTGTTTAAAGTTGTTTAAAGTGTATGTTAAACCATTGACAATTTAACTTCTCTAGTGGTCAATAGCAACAAACAACTTTGATTATCAATAAACTCAAAAAAAAATTTTTTGTTTTCTTACCTTTGTGCTTTTAAAGCAATTATCCGACAATCTACCCTCTAATTATCCGACACTATAATTATATAAGGTATTCTTTTACAGATAGTCCCAGCGAACTTGTGATAAATTGTACCCGAATATTGTGTCTCGATCACTGGTTTTTAAAATACGTAAACTTGC
>JAOWBL010000022.1:17892724-17906691 GCA_028564865.1 Zenarchopterus dispar
TCTGTATGTGTGAGATTGTCAGTAGACAGGAGGAAGCTGACAGGATGCTGTTAAGCTGCCATCTACTCCTTGTACAAGAAATAATTATTGAACTAATCCATCTCTTGTGCCTTTTTTCTCCCCACTGAAGAGTTGGAGTGCAGAGTTAGAATTTTACCAACAGTTTTACAAAAACGCATGAACAAATTCACTGACGTAAAATAATGCATATTTGTCATCTTGCTTTATTATTTTCACTTTTTATAAAACTATACATGAAAAGAGTGTTTCAAAAAATGTTATTGAACCCGTTTCTGTCTTGACTTTAAGAATCTTTTGCTTCTACTCACCGTCCTTGAAGGATTTAACGTTTACTCAGACAAAATAATAAACAAGCCTTGTCCACTAAAAGTTCAGCTAAATAAATGAAGGAATTCAGTCCTACCATCTGCCGTTGGGGAACTCGTCCCAGTCCTGGGTCCTGTAGATGTAGCTCTTGGGCCTGGAGGCCCAGAAGATGGGCCGGACGTCCTCCACCTTCCGCTTGGGATTCGCGCTCATGGCCCAGGGAAGAGGCCGCCTGGCCCACAGAACAAGACCAGAACATGTTGAACCTGCTCTGGATCTCAGATATGTGGCTTCACAACTATGAGCATCTGAATGTAGAAGAGGCAGCTGCTCATTCAGCGGCACATCCACCAAGTGAAGATCAAACACTTCAGTTAGCGCTGCAGTTCTCAAAAACGCAGCACCAACAGATGTTCGACTATCAACTTTTGAACTTTGTACTTGGAAATACAGCTAAAATCACTAGCTAGACATTGATTTTTAACTTATGTGGATGGTAATTTTGACAATTGATCCTTGCATTTTACAATAAAAAAAATAAACAAATAAAAAAGCAGAAGCCCAGAAATAGGGACAACAGACTGTAAAATAATCTTAAAAGGCTGCAGTTCAGTCGTTGAAGCTTTAGAGCTAGCTCTCTGTGTTTTGTTGGCATTTAGTTTCAAATATCAATAGGTGTAAGATCCTCCAGAAATTGCTGGCCCTGCCTTTACACAGAATATGAGCAGGAGAGTGTGAGAGAATGAATTCAAATATTGTTATGATGCAGCTGATTTAATCCTGGTCACTTCTAGGTCATCTTGACAGAGCAGCTGTAGGCTCCAGCCTGTGAGCAGGTGAGATGTTTCCAAGGTCATGTTGAAACAAGCAAATATTGCTGCATCCTCTACATCATTTCCAGAAACACGCAATGTCAACTTTTAAGGCTTAAAACACATGTCAGTTTGTCGCAAAGTTTTCTGTAACTCTGCTTCTGGCTGTACGATCAGCTGTGGCGTCCTGCAGTGTCTCAGACTGAGAACAAACCTGGTTAAATGCCATCCTGAGTTAAGTCCTCGTTCCTGTCTTGCTCATGTAGTCTAGAGCAGTGGTTCTCAACTGGTACGAACCCACCCCCATCCACCCATCTCCTACACCTGCTTATTCCTGCCTAGGGTCATGGGGGTCTGTCGGAGCCTGTACCAGCTCTCTTTGGGCAAAAGCCCGAGGTATGACCCGGACATGCCCCAACCCAAATCAAGGAAAATTTGCAAGTTTTCAAATGTATTTAATGAAAAGGGGAGATGCAGTTTAACCCTCAGGTTGTGCAGGATTAACAGTGCTTTTATGCTCAAATATAACAAGAACTGAGAAGCAGTTCAAAAAGACTCAAAAATATAAAGTTTTAGCTGATTACCCACTAACGAAATATAGAACAAGCAGTGAACCAGGAAAACTAGTCAGTGACTTAATCTTTAAACAAAGCTTACCCAGCGATCGAAACAGTTTTAACAGACTTAGCTGGTGCTTTCTTGTAAAATACTTTAAATTTTAAAAAAAGAGAGAGAGAGAGAGAGACAACCAATGAGAAGAAGTTCTAAAAAGACTCAAAACTATGTAGTTTTACCTGAGACAAAAAACCTGCAAGCCCCTGAAGACAGGTCCACGACCCACCAGTGGAGAATCACTAGTCCAGAGGACTTTCTTTCAACATCAGAAAGAAGCAAAAAGCTTTAAACTGATGGCACCCCCCCAAAAAAAACAAAAATAAAAACAAAAAAACCCCACACACACATAGTACTTGTAAATCCAGTACTTCTACTTCTAAAACAAAGTACACCAGAACACCAGCTACCAGAAATACTATCACAGTCAGGGATGGACCAACAGCACTTTTCTCCTCCCATACTGATTTCCTATTTTCTTAAAGGTCTGACCTCCTGAGCAGCTCATATTTTCTTCTTGATGACTTCACCTAATAGCCCACATTAACATCATCAACTAGTGACGGGCTGTGTGCTCTACTAGCTTCATTTTTACACCCCAAGTCTTCCTTAGCATTAGTTTACTGGGCATGCTCACCAGAGTGACACTGTTTTACATTCTGGATCACATTTTTTTCTTCCACAGTGGATTCTTTTTTCCTTTACTAGTTGTACAAATGTTTGAGTATTCTTTCCTGGCAGCACTTCAGTGTGACTTTAATAAGACACGATACAGTCTAACTTTTACTTTTGCTACCTGTGGCATGCAGAAGCGCGGTGATGCAACCACAACACGGCTGTGAAGATAAGCGAGAAGGTCGCTCAGTCATGTGGGTGTGAAAGTCAGAAGCCTGTTCAGTCATGAGTCACAGACTTTGAGAGTTTGCTACATATTTTCCTTGTGTTGTAGTTATAAAAAGATCATGCATGTTTTTTTGCATGCATGTTGATCTTACTCTTTTTAATCTCGTGCTTCTTGCATGAGATGTAGTCAGTTAATCCAGTGGTGCTTTCGTGCTACTACTATGCTAGGATGTCAGGAAATCAAACACGAAATGATGAAACCAAAAACATCTCTCCAGTTTTCTCTGATGTTACCATGGATACCTCATTAAACAGTAGAAGCAAGCAGACAAATTGAAATATTGTTAAAATAGTCATAATTTGAGGAAACAGGTAGTTTTAGTCAAAAACTTCCCTAAAAGTTTGTGTTAACTGAGAGAAGAAATAATCAAAACTGGTCCAAACCAGCTCTGGACTTACCTGGGGTCTTCCTTCCAAAGACCCAGCTGTCGGAGGACCTCCATGGTTGCGACCTCTCGATTCAGCGTGTAGAAGTGGAGGCCTGGTACCTTCCCACTGTCCAGCAGCAGGCGGCACATCTCCACAGCCTGGTGGATTCCATAGTTACGAATAGCAGCATCGTTGTCTTTGATGGGTTCGATGACTTTGGTGATCTCCTCTGGTACCTCGAGCTTCGACAGCTTGACAAGCTGACGCAAAGACTGGTAACCCTGGAGAAGAACGGTCAGAGTTTAGCCAAGTTTCCGAACACTGTCAGTTTGAAACAGTACATTTAAACAAATGTGCGTTAGATGCAGACAAGGATTAGTATTTGCTGCGTCTTTAGCTTCTGAAGCCTTCAAGGAGACAAGAGAAAAAGATTCCCCTAAGTTTGTGACTGTAATCAATTTTTTGGTCAAAAAGTAACATGTTGCTGCTACAAAACCCTCAAATTCCTTGTGCATACTGGAAATGGGTGTTAACATTTTGAGTTCCTGCAATACATCAACAAAAACATACAGAAACCCTTAAACAAGTGGAAACATTTGTCTTCCTCATGAACAGTTGTAGAGAAAACTGAAAATATTTCAACTACCAAAGTAAATAAATGTGCTTTTCTGACAGCTGTGCACACTCTTGGCAGCCAACAACCATCACACCTCCTCCTCCGTGCTTCACTACAGGAACCACACATGCAATCATTTCCTCTCCCTTAGCTTAGAAACATACAGCCGTTTAAACTGAAAATCTCTATTTTCAAATGACTCAAACCAAAGTTTGACACGTTTCCTCTGATCCAATGTCCACTCTTTCCATGTCTTGTTTTTGCTGCTCTCCCTCCGTTGCTGTTTCTTTAGAGCAATTAGACCATGAACGCCCAATTCACACGGTCCACTGGACCACTGATGCTGAGATTTTTCTGCCACTTGAACCCTGCAAAGCATTTGTGAGCAGCAAATGCAGTCAGTGTGTGGAAGCTGATCCGCTGCCCCAAAACACTCTTTATGAACATGAAAATCATGGGTCCATATTACATTTCTAAAAGAAGGAACAAGAACACAGTCGTAGCTGCCAAAAAGACAGAAACAGAACAGAACCGTGAATGTTTTCTTTATCAGATGACAGAAAACCCTGGTTTGCATTTTTTGTTTTCTTCTTTAAAGAGAGACAACATAAAAGAAGAGATTTGTAGCTTGAGGTAACACACGAATGAGAGAACGAGCCAAACATTATGTGCAAGTTTGTAGTAATCACGTTATCAACGGCAAGACAAAAAAGCAAATCCGTTCTGGTGTTAAATAGTCAGAGCAGTCAAATGAAGGGATGGTTCTGAAAAACATCGTCTATCTATCCACGGTAACAGACGTCAGGAGAGGACACCTCTGGTCACTCAGTGGGGTTGTTCATCAACTTTTACAAAGCCAGACTGATTAGACCTTTAATATTTAACTGTTTTTCTATGAAACACAACCACTGTGACTCGGTAACGACATTATTGTTTGCATGACAGGAAACATAATTTGGAAACCAAATAACAACAAAGTAACTGTGCAGTCTTACTCAACACATCTATATTAAAACATCTCACAAATAGCACTGACCACCAGTCAAATTCACTAAAAAAAAGGGGGGACTAGCCTACAAGTCTGGACGCAGCGCTTGCAGATTTAAAGTGTGGAGCTTTTTTCTTGTTTTTGGAGCCCCCTACAGCTCAGCGGTGGTATCACACCGTCATAAATGTGAGGAATTGGGCCGACCAGCTGAGGCAGAGATCCACGTGGCTTTGTTTACCAACCCAAGACTAGTTTAACGTGGAAAGAACACAAACAACTACAGAAGAAAAGATTATTCTGACTGAAAAGATATTACTCCATTTTTATAATGTCCACACAGCACAGAGAGAACAAAAACTAAAAGTTTGTATTAGTTGCTTCTGCTTGTGTTTTTAGCAGCATTTCAGGCTCCACTTCATTGTAACGCAATAGATTGTGGGAGTTTATGGTTATTGAACAGCAAACTTGCAATAACAAGTCATTTAATTTTAAAAGTTTGCTTTGCAGACACCGATGCCGGTCTAGATGTGGGTCTGATCGATCAGGTGGGAACATTTGAAAAAGGATAACTCTCTGCTTGTGTTCTTCTTGTCTGTTGAATCAACTGAAACTACTGACTGAAGCTCCAACATCGCTGCTGTCAAAAGCTCCATCCACCTCTCAGCGGGAAAGGGGAATTACAACCTCTTTTGCTGTAACTTTTGTGAAAAGGTTTGGGTCTGTGTTCCGACACTTTGGAGCCGAGACACTGTCCCAGTCTGAAGACGTTTTACAGACATCCTCTTCAAAGTGATGATGTAAGCTGCAAATGCAACCCTTAACTGAGCTCAGTTTAGCCAGTTGTGTCCAGATGTTACTGGAACGTAACTAACGCCAGTCGCTGTGTGAAGTCTCCATCACTGCCCTGGTTCAGGAACCCAGCAAACTTGTCCCCGTGAGCGTCCCAACAGCCAAACTCAGTCCAACTTTGATAAAGGTAATGTTAAACTTAACTTGTTACATCATTTCTAATTACTTTAATTCATCCAATCATTTTATATGGCAAGTAAATTGATCACGGGTCAAACTTCTCACTGACACTTTCGCTAGAAGTAAGAAGTCCTCACACAGTGAGAAATAACAATTTATAATTGTTTAAATACCACATGCAGACTCTAACGGATTCCTGAGTTAGTTATACATGACACCCAAACCTGTACATAAATGCTTCTGGCGGCGGTGAAATCAGCTCAGTACATTTATCAGCTGATACTCTGACTTTTACCTGGAAAGTCCAACAAAAGGCAGCTGAGCAAAGTAACAGGAGATAAGCTAGAATAAAGATTCAATTCCTCAAAAGCAGCTCCGCCAACAAACATTTTATCAGTCTTCCTAGAAAGCTTTTACAGCCTTGCCCCTGAACCTAGGAGGTGTGTAACAGCCTTTTAACTGTGAAACTACAAACACTGCTCAGCTTTTCCTTCAACGACGTTTCAGTCTGACGGCGTTCGTCTGACTTTTACCTTTCACTCCGCTAATGTGTCATGAAATTTCAAATGTGTAATCATGCAAACTGAGTACAATAATGATAATAATACTGTCCCCTCTCATCACAGCTAGAAGCCCATCATTCAAATATTTTAGGCCAAAATCAAGTGTAGACGCATGTTGCTAAATCCAATAACAATATCATTTGATCGGATTATTGAGTGCTGGAATCTCACCTGAAACATGCACCATCTGGGTTGCAATTTGAAATGGTTTTCTTGCAAATGTACGAACAGAAAGTCAAAAAAGTCTGACTTTACGACTTTCAGAATTTGACTAGTAACACTGAACAATTCTGTTATAGTAGAGATGTCTTTGTTTTTAAAACTGGTTCATTCTTTTTGAAATTCCTACTTTTTAAGTTTGCCTTTTTATTTATATATGAAAAACAATTCTGTGTGGAAGATTAAATCCTGTAAATCATAGTACTTGTTACATCAGATGTTTTTAAAATACATTTTTAACACGCATTAAGTTTAACTTTTCAGCCTAAAAAATTCCCGAGTAAAAAAATCCATCACTTAAAACCAGGCACCTGCTGTCAGACGGGAATAAAAGTAAATATCTAAACTCAGGAAGAGGGTCTGGAGTTGGGGATGTTCTGATGTGCTGCTCGCTTGGTGATGTTGTAAATTTATGCAAATTAGTTGTTTTCCAGGAGATCCTTGATGTTAATGCATTTATCATTCTCTCCAAATTCTTCAGTTCGGAAATAAAATGCAGCTCCAGCTGGGGAAGAGGACGGTCCTCCTGGTGTCTCAGTCTGGTTTTGGTGAAATGTTCACACCACAAAGATGATCAGCTCCAGCAGGAGGTTTCACCTCAGTTCCTCTGAAATGGATTAAAACACTGACATGTGGAGGCAGCGTCGTCGTGTAAGCAATGTGGCTCAGATATTAGAAATACAGCTTGCTTGGTAGGATGAATATTTGTATTTTGGTAATTTCATGTCACTGGTCTTAAGTTTAAAACCGCTGACTCGCCGGTATTCATCTTAGGAGTCCTATCAACCATGAATAATTAATATATCTGAATTTAAGAGTTTCTGTGCGTAAAAACACTGTGCGGGCTGTAGAAACACTGTAGCAGAAAGTTTCAGGGTGTGATGCGGCAGCTCGGCGACATCACAGCGGCGTGTTCAGATTTGCTGGAGCTCCCTTCAGCACAGAGCTGTTCAGCTCTGCTGTGACCTTCATGTCAGCACTGAGGTGCATTATGCGCACACCCCCAACACACACACACACCCCACCCACCTACACCCAACTCTGTCTCCGAGACTTACAAGCAGGACAACAACATGGTGCACAAGTTCAACAATGTTCCTCTCTGGATTCACTGCAGAGAGAGCTTTTACAGCTCTCAGTTTCCATTTCCTTATACTGGTCTTCATTTCTGTGTGTGTGGTTGAAGCTCTCACACACACACACACACACACACACACACACACACACACACACACACGCAGCTGGTGCAAGGAAAGAGAGCAGAGGAATGAAGGAAACCTGTCAGGACCTGTGACAGATGCTCCTGAGGTTGAGATTGTTGACTCCTTATGGTTCATATTTTCATTTTAGTTAAATAAATAACGGCACAATAAAAGCAAATGTATATGTCGTTATTCATCTGGGGTTGCATTTGCCTTCCACCAAGACCCAGAGTGTTGTGTTTTTATACAGAAAACATAAGGAAAGAGTGGGGTACCAACGTAGACGACTGCTTCGTTTCTAATATTTCATCACCTGCAGCCTTCTGCCAGCCCTTTATGTTAGTATATACTAATGTACATTAATATAACTGCAAAAGCAAACCCCATATAATAACTGGGAAATTTTGAATATAAACCAAATGGGAAAAGGAGAGAAAAATAAAAATGAGGAGGTTTGTTCTTTTTGTTACAAAACACAAACTCACTTAAACTTAAAGTTGGTGTGAAACTTGTGAGAGCTTTAACAGTTCCCCGACAGCAATCCCGCCCAGGCTTTTAGGGTTCATGATCATTGGGAACAGTATTCCTGTTCCCAGAAGAAGTGGGCAGGTACCTGAATGGGAAAGATTCCAGGTAGGATGGGGCACGTGATGCCGATCGCCCTGCAGTCATCCTGGAACTTGAGAAACGTGTCGGCCCTGAAAAACAGCTGCGTGATGACAAAGTCTGCTCCAGCGTCCACCTTCTCCTTCAGGTGTCTGAGATCTTCCTCGTAGCTCTCTGCCTCCGGATGGCCTGTGGGGTAGCCTGAACACAGACGCGGGTTTAAAGCACTGAACAAGCTCCTTCGCCAAGTGTCAAATATCAAGCAGGTATGAAAACACACCGGCAACGCAGATGTCAAAGTATTCATCAAACTCTGATCTGATATGTTTAACGAGGTCGACGGCATAGTTGAAGCCTCCCTCCTCTTCCTCCCAGTCAGTTCCCATCGGATCTGTGGAGAAATCAGAAGATCACACCTCAGACCAAGTCCTGATTTCTCTCCAACTGCGAAGTTCAATCATCACGGTTTTTCAGCATAGTTCACTTTTATGAAGATCTGCAGGCTCACGGTGAGGCTGGTCACTGGGAGCAGAAAAATGATCCCACAAGTTAGTTTTCATGATGTTCTTACTATTTGAAGGATATAAAAATTGATATTAACTCCTATTTAGCGTAGCTGCAAAATAATTTTATAAGTTAAAAGACATCCTCCATCAAAACGGTGGATTTCTGCATCATTGTGAGATGACTTATCTGACCCCATCTGGCAAAGATGGGGTCAGATAAGTCGTATTTCACGTATAATAAGGCTGCAACCCGGCCCGACAACTGATACCTTGAGTGTGGTATGAGAAACTTAAAGAGAGAAACCAGCAAACTAGGAGAAGTTCACCAGACGCCGGCCGCTGCTGGTGGGAGGAGAAGTGGGCGGGGCCACAATGAAGAAAAAAAGACGTATGTGCAAGCCATTTCAAAGCCACGTCTGCCAGGTTCTACAAATAACGCAAAGACTTTTAGGTCAGTTACTGTGAAATTAGAAAACAAGAAACTTGGAAACCAAACACGTTGGCATAGAAACTCATCCAGCAGCTAGTTTTGGGTTTGTAGCTGCAGAGACGCAGATGCGCCAGCACACAACTGTGGCAGTCCAAGACAGCTGCAGCAGGTCTGCAGGCAGATAAGTTCTTCACAGAAGTAGAAAACAAGCTTCCCCCTCCTCTTTACCAAGAATTCCAGGCAAAAAGCCAGTGGATGCTTTTTCTCTCTGCAAGCAACTTCCCCCCCTCCTCAGCCCCTCCGTGCCAGAGTTCACCACTCACACATCTGTCTGCGTACCTCCTCTCAGAGCCATGATGTTCTTGAGGCCCAGGTGCTTGGCTTTGGCCAGGTAGCCTGTGATCTTCTCTTTGGTCTGGTTGCAGCAGGTCAGGTGCAGGATGCTCTCCAGGCCGCAGTAGTTGACCGCAGTGCTGGCGATCATCATGGACGAAGTCTCCTTATCTGAGCCCGGGTCCCCGGCCGGGTGCCAGGTTACGTCGATGAAAAGGGGCCCTCCAGAACCCATCCGATCAAATCTGCAAAAACAAAAAAACATGATGCAACTGTTGTTGTTTAGTTGAATTCCTCGACAAAATTGTGCATCATTTGAGATAACTGTATTTATATTTACAAGATGCTTTAAAAATTATTTTTAATTCCTGTCATTTTAGAATAAATGAGTGGAATCACGCTTTAATTTGAGTTTCTAAAACAAGTACCTGCATAAGTCTAAACATGGAAATGAGTCTGGAGTTATAAGAGAGCTTGCAGACCTTGATCAGCTGACTGACAGGAGACGTGCCCCCAATAAGAGAGCTTTTAACTGAAACAACAAACACGATTTTAAAAGTCCTTCAAAGAGGCATATCTCTTGGTTGTTTCCTGTTAGATGTGTCTAAGATAAAGGAACAAGAACAAAGAACATGGAAAAGGCTATAAAAGGAAAACACACAGACAGACCAGGGAAGATAAAGTGTCAGTACAGAAACCATGACGCAAAATCCCTAAAAAAAAAAGTGTCAAAAAGCACTACAAAAGAAATGAAAAACAAATAACCCGAAACCAGAGTCTATATTTGGGGCCTGAGTGTAAGGAATCAGCTGAAGGAAGTGGGATTTAAATCCAGGAGAGTCAACTGAGAACTATAATTAACATCTAAACGGAAATGTTTCAGCGGGCTGATGAGGAGCAGAGGAGGACCGTGGATGACCGAATGAAACTGATATCCAGCTGATGAATCAGGAAAATCTATTTGCGGGAGATAGTCGTCATTAACTTGCAAGGAAATTCACAGGGGCACGCTGAAATTTTGGACACTTTTCTATTTCTATTAATAGAAAATAGGTTTGGTGTTGCCATCCTTATTTGGGTGACAACAGATTTTACCACAGAGCAAAGAGTGTTGAATTGTTTGTTCAAGATGGACATATCAGCTCAGTGACATGGATGCAAACAGTCCATTTATCAGTGAGAGGTTCAGAAGAAAAGGCTCCATCCTGCAAATCTGAGCCCAGACAGATGCAACATGATTGATGGAGAATATTGTTTTTCATTCATTAAATTCTGTATTTGTTGGAGCACATAGCAGTGCTCCAACAAATATCCTCCAGTGCCAATCACTTTCTCCTTTTGGTTGTTTGTTTGGGGTCTTAATCTTAATGGGTTTGATCTCACTTGCCTTGAGATCAGGTTGACGGCTCCACTGGCCGTGCGAGGAGGGAAGAACTCCAGGGAGAACCAGTGGTCTCCAGACTCCATCCTCCTGCGCATCTTGTCCCGCAGCCTGTCCGTGCGGTCCGCATCCAGCACCGGCGTGGAGCACCGGGAGCTCTCCTTGGAGCTGTCCCCGCCGCTGTTGCTGGCTCCGCTGGAGTCGCTCTTGCACGACTGCCAGCTGCCATCCACGCGCTGCACTTGGTTCACCATGTTGACAAACAACACTTGAAGAGAGACACGAAACTAAATTAGACTTTCATTGACTGACTGACATCAACCCCATCAAATCGATGGGCCTTTTCAACAACAAGAGTAAGTGATCGAGGATCAATACCGACCTCCAAAACATCTACAAGAGTGTAAACACCCCTGGTACCCCCCCACCCCCGATTCGTTTATATTATTTTACAAAAATCAAAAAATCCAACTAATTAAGAAAAACGCAGTGACAATATTGCAATTTTCAAAATAAAACTGCTTAAGCAAAAGTTAATATTGTGACGTCAGACCCAAGCACAGTATAACACAGAGAAAGAAAATAAAATATTATTAATAATAATACGTTTTATAACCTTTGGCCATTTTTTTTACTAGTTTATATGTTTGTTTGTTTGTTTATTTGAGCTTTTCTTTTGAAGGGGAGGTACATATGTCTTACATACATGTCTTACATGGTACATATGAAGCAATACAAACATAGTAGCGTTAGAAAATCCATGCTGACACCGTTGAAAATGTGATATAACAACAAGGCTATAGATCTTAACAGACATTGTTTTGTTAAGTTAAATGTCTAAAGATCTGCAGCGGAAGCGCTGGTCCGACCCGAACGTGCCCCCCACATTATTATCCTACCTCCTCCGTCCCTTTACAGAAGGTTCCTCTTTCTAGATTTAACAACACGAGAACAGATGATGGTGAAAACGGTGGCTTTCTTGATACAGAGACACGAAAAAGTGATATACAGCCAGGATATCCGTGCACTCACATGTGTACAAAAATGACTGCAAAATGAAAGACAGATCCTAGATCCTCACACAAAACGTTAGCTTGAAGGTTGCTAACTCACACGTTAAACGCCGAAGATATCCCGGCTCCGGCTCGGTCCACCGAGCAGGAACCGCACTCTAGTAAGTTCTGTTCAAGAAAGCAGAGGAATATCGCCTCTGATTTTCCAAGCGATTGTTTTAAATCCCAAACTACGACCAGAGACATCTGCTGCTACAACGTGTGAGACAGTGCCACATTCGGAGCAGCTCGGAAATTGAAAACCTCAAGTGGCATTCGGGTCGTCTTGTAGTTCAGCAGGATCTATAACGTATATAACTACTCAAGAATAACTAACGGCTAGATTTACTTTGTGAGTTGCTTCTGTGGATTCGTAAAACAGTCGCTTACGGTTATACACCTTACCAGAAAAGACGACTTGGAAATCCGACTACTTGTTTTCTTTGATTGTTCCTGGCAGAGACTATACGAAAATATTTCCTGATGCAAAAAACAAAAACAAAAACAAAAAAAAAATGCAGCATGAAGTGAACGGTGAGGTGCGTTGTAGCTCTTTGGATTGGTACAATTACGATGCCGGTACACACCGGTGGGGAGCCGAGTGGGCGGAGTCTACACAACATTCAAACTGCCAGTGGCACGCTGACGTCTTTTCACCTCCAAAGACCAATATGTTTATATTTTTCAACATATTTCTGATGGCTTCTTATCGCTTCTAGCCAATTTGTGCGAGAACGTAAAGGAATGCACCTTGTGAATACAACAAACACCACGCCATGTGGTGGGCGTAACAGATGGCATTCAGGTTCCTGGGATTTCTAGGAAATGTCAGCTTCGAGAATCTACGTTAAATCAACATGCCGACACAACGTGTAGGATAGGTATTACAGATATTCTCCTTGTGTTACTAAACACCTATGAACAGAATTAAACTGGTAAAAACATATCTCTAGACGCGCTGTCTTGTGTTTTGATATAGAGCATTGACAGATTTTAGTTTATCGAAGCAATCAGGGATATAAATGACTGAACACGGAAGCCAAAAGCCATGCCAAGCTGGAAATCCGACTTTTTATAATATATATCTAACTTTTTGTTATGCATATGGGAATTTCAAATTTCCCGTTGACAATTGTAGACAGAGTTACATTAGAATAAAAAAAAATCATGTGGGTTCTGGTTTTGATTATAGACTATTAAAAAACAAATCTGTAGATTAAACATGTTTTTTTTTCCTTTTCTTTTCAAAACTTTATTAAGAAATAAAAGAACAGAAAACCTCTCATTACCAGCAGAACTTGGTTTTCTCTGTAAATTACTTTTCAAAGGACATGAATAATTTTTACAGCACAGAAAAACTAAACCTGATGCAAACACAAACTCTGCCTCAGTATCGCTGACAATTATATTTACTTTTACATACTCCTATAATAGTTTTGGCACATGGTAAGAACTGTCTGGACTGTGGCCTGCATCTTGTAATAATCAAAGGTAATAACAAGTATACACATTTTGTTGAATTTCTTCCCAAAAAAAAGAGAGAGAAAGAAAAAAAAATCAAAATCAGATGACAGTTTCTCATTTGGTCCTTTATATCTATTTACTAGAGTCGTGTAATTTCATTGTTTTGGTACCAACAGTTGATATGCTTCTGTTTTTGTAGAAAGAGAATAAACTGTTAATAAATAGACCCCATTTATCATATTATCATTGCAATATCACATTTACCACAACCAATCATTTGGACATGTGTTGGTACGCCTTCATTTCTGGTCCAAAAATAACGTGAAGCTGAAAAGTAACGTTTACTGAAAAATCACACATTGCTTTTAGCTGCATTTCAGCAGATTTGTTTAGCAAAAAAAAAAAAAAAAAAAATCCTGATAGAACTGGCCTTTATAAATATGATTTTAAAAACAATATTTTTTCTACAACCTTTTCAAGAAATCCAGCGATGAGTGTAACTCTTGGTGAGACGTGTAGACAGGTGTTCTGGTCCTCATGATCAAACATCTCCAGATGTTTCAGGTTTGAAGGGTTTCTTCTCCAGGCTGCTTGTTCCAGATGTTTCCACAGATG
>JAOWBL010000022.1:17906791-17921105 GCA_028564865.1 Zenarchopterus dispar
TAATATATATATATATATATATATATATATATATATATATATATATATATATATATATATATATATCACTGCTGTCCTTTATAGACTTATTTATGTGAAATTAGCCCAACAGAAGGACAAAATGTATTATATACTCTCTTTTCTGTTTGCGATCATTTTAAATGATAATCTACAACCAGTTTTAACATTAAATTTTGCTCCCTACGTCTGTTTGGGTCCAAAAATGTTTGAATATTTGCACTGATAGAATAAATGTGTTTAAATTTGTAGTTCGTTACTGCAAAAACCAAATCTGTTTTCCATTTCGAGAAATATGTATAAAATCACATCTATATTGTGTAATTTAGCATTTTTGTGTCAAAGGTTAGCTGAACGGTCTGACGTAATCGACGCTGCCGCGACCAGGAAGTGACGTCAGCACCGTCAGGCTGTGTTGATGTTTTGGGGAAAAGACGCTTTTTGTTTTTGTTCAACTGAAACGTCGAGTAGAAGCCGCGTCGCCGCTTCTGTCATCCGTTACGGGTCGTTAAGGGCCTTAGGTCGGTGACTGGAGCCAAACGGCCGGGCTGGAGGTTGAAAGGACCGACTCATTTGATTGAAAACCGGAGGACTCGTCACCCTCTGACCCCCTCCCTGCTCCCGCACACACGCCACCATGACGATTCTCCCGAAGAAGAAGCCCAGCTCCGGGGTCGGGGTTTCGGATCACGCTGATGACAGCGACCGTCGGAGTGGCTCCGACCCTCACCAACACCCGCACCCGCACGCTGGTCGGGCCGGAGCCCGGCCAAGGGCTTCACCTCCACCGTGGTCCTACCAGACCGCTCCGCCCTCCTCTAGGGACGACAGGCGGAGCATCGAGGCGAGCTCCCGGCCGCAGCAGGCCTCTCCGCCGCCCGTCGGCTCTGTTTCACCGGTGGGGCCGGGCGACGGTCGGGACAGCAGCGGCGGAATGGTCACCGGGACCCGCGGGGAGATCGTTGTGTCGGCTGGCGTTGTGGGATGCGGCGGAGGTATGGGCAGCTGCTGCTCCGGGCCCGGGCTAAGCAAGAGACGGCGGCAGGCAGGCACCTGCTCCGGCGGGGTGGTGGCGGCTCTGGCCGGTGGAGGCCAGCCCGGCGTGGCCGGTCCGGGAAGTGTGGGCTCCAGTCAGGACACGGAGGAAGGAGCCGGGAACAATAGCGAAGATGAGTACGAGAATGCCGCCCGGCTGCAGTCCATGGACCCGGCCACCGTGGAGCAGGTAGGACCGGGTTAGCAGGCTGCTAACGGCGCAGCTAATGTGGCTACAGCGGTGAATTGTGGAAGCTTGAACGACTCTAAAACTGCTGCTTTCCCCGCTGTGTATGTAAAGGGGAGCACAATCCTGCTCTACAAAAGTGCTTCGTTTCATGGGTTTTTAGTTATTTTTGCTGCAGCGGAAGTACTTTTATTTACAGTGTAAATACAAGTTTTCACATGAGACTCTAATCACATCAACGTCTGACCCGCTTTCACCAAGCTTCAGGTAACCATAGCAACGCCGTTCAGGTGACAGCCTCACCGAACGAGCCAGGTTTTGTAAGTGGAAGGGTTAAAGGTTAAACACGAGCAAAGTGGATCCGGCAGGTAATTAGACACACTGAGATCTAAATAATTCAGTTCAAACTTAATTCCAGTTTTTTTGTTTCACCCTATTTCACAAAAGTCATCTTGAGATACTTTATAGATGAACAAATTTGAAGCTGTCCACTTAAATACTGATCAGCTGAAATTTGTTACTAGCCATGTCTATTGAAACTCTTTCTGCTTTAGTTCAGTTTAATTTCATGTAAAAGCAGTTCATATAAGAATAAAACTGACTTATAAAAACAGCCCAGGTATCTAAGGAATTTAATCAAACCTTCACTTTGATTTCACCCTCTGATTTGAACAAGCACCAGGTGACAGATGAGAGGAAAAACTCCCTTTTAACAGGATGAGACCTTCAGAACCAGACTCGACGAGTTGGGACTGGTTGGTACGGGGACATCTGTCTGGACAGGACAGGAAGAAGAGACCAACAAATACAGTGAAAAAAGCAAAATGGAATAAATGTTAACGTTAGTAATGGCAAACAAGTAAGTTGAGGGTGTAAATACAGAGCGATACACACAATAAAGCAGAAGTATCCAAGAGCACCTAGCAGCAGAATGCGTTTGAAGTGGAGCTCCACTGACCTCCACTCAAAACCAGAACCGCGCGACCTCACAGCTAGTAGGGGTTCGGGTCTGAGTTGTCTGGAAAAGGTGCTCCATTGGCTGGAAGTCACATGGTTCCCATCCAGAGAGGCCAGTGGAGCTCTTCAGCTGCCAGAAGTCGTAGGAGCTGTTTGTAGTCTATGGAGCGAAGTGTAGCTACAACGCAGAAGTATAAATAAAGCTTAAAGCTGGATAATATATGAACAAAAGACCTTCTGTATTGTTATTTATGTTGTAAGAAGGGATTCAGAGACATCCATTATATTTCACATGTTCATCTCTTTTAAAGAAATATTTTTTTTAGGTGCAGATATCATTCATGTACATCCTATTGACAGTTGGGTCATTTTGCTTTTTAATGTTACATATATTTTCTTATTTATTTCAAATATTTGATTTTCATTGCAATAAGACTGCACAGCTGTGAACTTCTGTTAAGGTTGATAAGCTACTTTTAAAAGTAACTTATTTTGTTCTTATGTACATAATAGTAAATTATCATTTACTTCACTCATTGTTTAAAAACAAGACAAACATGCCTGGACTCTAAATTTCTTACTTCTAAATCTGTGTTGATAGTCGCATATGCCTTTTGAATTTGAATTGAACTGAACATGAGAATACAGTTATATAAAAGGCATATCACAACTGAGTCAAAATATACCAGGATGTTAGTTTTTGTCCATGTTGCTGTGTACTAGTATCTCACCATAATTACATATACAGTTTATGCAAGAAAACACAAAATGATAAACAAATGGAGGATTGTGTAGTTTCCCTCTATCAATGATGTATAAAACAAACGTAGCTACCAACATGGCCAACTCCCAAAGAGTACAGTTCGGTGTGACGAATAGGTTTTTTACTTTTCTTATACTTGTACTTTTTTTTTTAAATCAGGAGACTAATAGTCATACTGATATTTCTCTTCTTACAATAAGATATATGAGTTTAAAAATACAGAGGATGCATAAATGTTATGAACCTAAACGTCTAAATATGAAGAGATTTTTAAAATGAAATGTTATAAATAAAACATGGGGCAATGTCATGCATTTAATGGTGCAGATCTGCCTGCCCTTTAATCGTTCAGATAATCTCAAGTGTTGGCTGATGCTGATTATGAAAAACAGTCAGCTTGATTAATTGTAAAACTGATCGATTAGTTCACCTCCATGGTTCGGTCAGTGCTTTAGATCTGTATCCGTTGAGGATGTACTAATCGTGTGTCTGCTCTGATTTGTCTTCAGCTGTCAGGTGTACTATTACCTTGGTGCTTAGTTTTCAGTTTAACCTTTAAATTTCAGGTGACCACACAGAACAGTCACAGACTAATCATTCATCTCCTTATTGATCATTTTCTAGTGAATAATTGGAGTGACTTCCAGCAGCATGGCCTTGTCAGGATGTGTTTATCCTTCAGTGGAAGCTGAAAGTGCCTTTTATGAACTTGACATGTGATGAAGGAAAACGGCTCATCCTCACATGTGAAAGGCTAAAATGCATTGCTGGTCAATATTCTCCGTGTTAACAGATCGGTGGCTGGTGCACGTCAGCTAGTGTCTCATCTGTTTCCACAGCAGACATCTTGACATTTCACTGGAACAAATGTTGAGCTGTATTAAGCGTCTTCTGCTGTGAACGTCATAACTGTGTGCAAGCGGGAACATAAACAACAAAAAGATTAAGATGTAATAACCTCAGCAGGTTCAAATCTAATGACAGTACCAATAAAGCCCTCCAGAGACCACTGAACCATGCCATCCCAACAGATATAGTTTCATTACCATGGAAACAGTCCAGCCCACCCAGTTCAGTTAAAAAAAACATTATTACACCACTGAAAACAAATGATCTGTTGCTGCAGCCTTTAAATCTCACGATCTTCCGCTTATCCTCTGATAAAACTGGACCGTACTTCTCGACTCGACCATACTTTTTCCTCAGACTTTGATTGACAGCTCAGTAAAATCAATAAGAGCGTCCATAGTTTGGCTCCAGGCTTCACTAAGGGATGAGTCTGTTTTGAAGATGAGCTTCTCCTCTTCTGTGTGGATGTCACTCCTGGCTGCTTTAATCAGCCAATGAAATCACAGTCCAGTGTTCGTGTGGAGGATGTCACATCTCCGACTGAAGCCATCAATCATCATTAACACCTCCAGACAGGAAGCAGCGTCCTCACACGGGAACTGCAAACAGGCCTTAAACAGCACAAAGGAACTTTTGTCAGTTTTATCTCTGTTGGTCCCCTACATCCACGGAGGTGGAGTCAGTTTGACAGTGCGGTTCAGGATTACTCGTTCGGTCTCTCTCTGCTCTACCTGCCTGGTCTTTTGCAGCAGAGTCCCCCCTGATGATCCAGGTCCTGGTCAAGGTTTCTTCTCTCTTAAAGGGTTTTTTTTTTTTTCTTGTCACTGTTGGGCTTTAAGGTTTTTTTTATTCATTAGGGAAGTTTTTACTCTGGGCTCATCTTCAGGGTTTCTGGAAAGACCCTAGAGACTATTTGTATCGTAATAGACGCTATATAAATGAAATTGAATTGAACTGTCAAACTCTAGGCCTGCCCCCTCATTGTATCTGGTCTATGAGAACATGCAAAGATGACTTTGTACTTAGAATATAATGTGATATATATTTTTAGACACATATATAGACCATAACGACATGTCCCATGATACATTCTGATTTTGTGTCCTGTGCCGTGGAAGGATTAAGCTATTTAATGAAGCAGTCTGTGGTGAAGTCACAGATTTGAAACAAATATGTGGATTGTGTGCAGTCCTCCAAGAAGTTATGCAGTATGACCGTCCAATCACAGACAACATTCACCAGCGCGTCACACTCGCATGAGCTTCTCCTTGCTGTTACTCCTAAATGGTTGGTATAATCGAAGACGTTCGAGCTTTCTGGTAGTGCATGGTATAATACACTAGTCCAGGGGTCTCTAACTCCAGTGTTCGAGGACCGGCGTCCTACATGTTTAAGATGTGTTCTTGCATCAGCATGCCTGATTCAAATGAATCGATCATCATCAGCTTGTCATCAAGGTAAAGCCCTCAAGGACTGGAGTTCAAGAGCTTTGTGGTAGACATTACGGTAAACATACACGAGCCAGGAGCAGGTTTGAGTAGCGAGAAGAAGCAAAGGAGATCGACAGTGGATATGATGGAGAGTTGTGGAAAGAAATTTCTGAGATATTTGAGCTTTAGTCTCAGGAAAGAAAAAATGCAACAAGCATGTTCTCAGTGGACCAGATAGAGAGTGGGGGGGGTTTCAGACACATTCTGAGTGAATGCTCTGTCTGGACCAAAAACATCTTTATGCTATTGTTTGTGTCTGTGTGCTGAAGTGTAGTACACGACTGACTGTGTGTGTGTGTTTTCAGCAGGAGCACTGGTTTGAAAAAGCTCTGAGGGAGAAGAAAGGATTCGTCATCAAGAAGATGAAGGAGGATGGAGCTTGTCTGTTCAGAGCAGTGGGTGAGTTTCTGGCGAGCACACACGCACGCTGCTCAGATGGGTCCCTGCAGTTCCTCTGATTGCCACCAGGTGTCAGCGTTGGGCTGCTGAAAGACTCATGATTCAGAAACCGGGTTTGTTGTGCTCATTTTAACTTTTCACATGCGACATTTACCACAGTAAATCCTCGGAGTGACAGAAAGATTTATATTTCAAATATGAAATATAGTGGTCAAGGTGAGACACAGTAGTTTGTTGTTTTGTTTTTAGATTTTCTTTAAAACTGAACTAAGCGTTTCTCAGAATGTTCTGGAATTTTTCTTGCCTGTGAGGGTGTTTTAGAGTGTTTTTGTCAAACCCCACGTTAATAGTGAAGCTCCTTTGTTCAGATGGAAACTGATACAGCAGATATGAAGCTGAAGATGTTTCTGGATCAGTTTCAGGGGATTTTTTGGGCCTGTGCAGCAAATCTCAACATGATTGGGCAAATAACAATGAAATCACATATGAGTGGTTCCTATGTACAGTTATTGTATAATAATGAACAATAATTGTTTTCTTGCTGTCATTGGTTCTTATATTCAGAATTCATTCACAGATGTATTTCATCTTGCTGGGCTTCTGCTGTGGTGAGGCTGGAAGGTCAAGAAGAATCAGAATGAGTTTGTTCAGAGCCCATTTCTGGGACTGATGGTGTTCAGAGTTCTGAACTTGTTTTTAGTGATGGTGAAACAGGAAACACAGCGAGTCCTTCTTTGGAGAAGGTCAGGGTTTAGGTTTTCTGGAGTGAACGTAACTCATAAGATGTAAAGCTTGAAGGCCAGTCAATACTGAGGAACTCCACAGAAGTCTTGGTTCTCCTCATCTTCAGTTCCTCAGAGAAAGACAACATAAACATAAATGTTCAGCTTTTGACCAACTCAATCTCATCCATGGTACCAGACGAAAAGAAAAACTGACACCCAAACAGATGATTTTCTTCTGGGCACCTGCAGCAAGGAGGGCAGATGATGCAGAGATGATTCAGTTCATTTTTAATCACGAAAACATAGTACAATATACACATGCAGCACATCAAACTGACTAGAACAGCTCCACTTTGTCCTGTACAAATAATTTTTATTTAAAGTAAACACAATTCATCACCAAGCAGCTAAGTGAACATGTCTAACACCATGTTATGATGACCACTCTGAAACAAAAACTCACTGAGCTAGCAGTCAAAACTAAGAACAAAAAAAACAGCTTCACTTTCTACAGACCATCTCTGAATTCAGTCTTACTTCTGTGTTTCTCAATCAGAAGTCAGATTCCAGGAAATAACACCACTAGATTGATGGAATCACAAATATCTCTAATGTATCAAAATAATTGTTCATATCCTAGAGTATTTATTACTCACAGGAGTGTACAAAAGCTGGCAATGCCGAGCCAACTGTCTTTCTATGTTCTGATTGGGAATTTATGAACTATCTGTTCTATTAGCTGTGTAGCTTCCACAGAGGTGTCAATCATTCAGGTCCATCGTTGTTTCTGAGATATGTCCTTGTACAAACAGCCACAGAACAGCAGCTGTCCCACATGGAGACACTAGAACATACTGAAGAGGTCACTGATGCACACAAACTCAGAACTGTTCTGTTGAACGGAATTCAGACATTTAGTGACAACAGGAACATCAGTCCTGGTCCAGTAAATGGTGAGATGTTGCAGAACGGGGTTCTAGAGTGTTTGTTTTCACTACATGAATTTATGTGTGTGTGTGTGTGTGTGTGTGTGTGTGTGCGCACGCTCCTTCAAGGCACACAGAGGTGCATTCACTGAGCCCCGATTGTGTTTCAGATAACAGCTTTTGTGTTGCTGAAGTTGTCATCGCACTGACCCGGTGTGTGTGTGTGTGTGGTACCTGTAAACTCACACCTGTCTTCCTGCTCTTATGCAATAAACCTGGTTTGTTCCCCAGTTTCAGCCCAAAAACACAATGAACAGCGTTGTGTTACAACAACAACGGTGCAGTTTCACTGTGTGTGTTTGTGTGTGTGTGTGTGAGAGAGAGAGAGAGAGAGTCACAAATCTATTCCCTCTGGAATGAAACAATAAAAGACTTACTGTATTTTTATGAGTAATGGAAATAACCAATTAAATAATAAAATGAGAGTAAAACTAGTGTAATTTCATTGAAATGGTGATGACATTTTTAAAATTTCAAAATTACTAATAATCCAGGAAAGATCTGTTGGAGGTGAAGTGAAGAAGTCATAGAAAAATGGAGGTGATTAAAAATGTTTGACAATTAAAACTATACTTCATGAAAACCTAAGTACTTCTCAGTCATTTTATTTCAAACTGTCTTGTTCTGATGATTGTCTCTAATCCAGTATTTACAACATCATTTTTGCCACGTCTCTCTGAAACAAACACAAAGCTGAAAACCACTCCCACTCAGTGAGACTTAGATGGACTGCATGCTGGAGTTTGCATCCACAGCGATGCCACTGTGCAGCAGAGCATAAGTATGAAGGAAATTATGTCCCTATAGGGGGAACAGACCAGTCCAGCATTTTCACACACTTTCACAAAAACATGGAGGTATGAGGACAGAGTGGAGATCGCCTCCTTATTCCACCTCCACTCTCCAGCTGTGCATTCACAAAGCATTATGGTACTCCACAATCTGCAGACGGTCCCTGTTCCTTGTGTTGGAGGTCCACAGTCGGCAACGAGTCTCTAAAGTCTCACTCGATGGACATGCTGAGTAAATGCTGATGTACATTAAAGTTTCTACCTGGTTGTCCCAGTGGTGACCTCAGTTTCACCGTCACTGCTGGTCTTTGAGGCGCTGCAGGAGAGATTTCAATATGAGGGATGTCAGGTCATCCTCAGCAGATGGAGGTTTCTCAAGGTTGCTAAGCAACATAAGACAGTTCACTGTCAGGCTGGTACTCCAAAGTTTGTAATAAGACAAACTCTCCCCGTCCATGTTTCTCCAAAAACTGGGGAGTATTTTTATTTTTATTCGTGAAGTGTCATTAGCTTGTCTGTTGGTCAGGCTGTGCCTGTTTTGTAGCCTCGGTCATAAAATTGCTTGGTTGGAGGTTCTAAGAACAAATCTCCACCATTCCCTCATGAGATGATTTCCTCCTCGGCATTGATTTTGCAGCCATTATTGCACTGCTGTTGTGCCTTTCCAGGTCACTGCTTCACACAAAATGCATTTTTCCCTGTTATTACTTTCCAAGGTGGAACGGAGGTATAGTGGTATGCTACTTCCAAATATCTCTTTAGAGCGAATTTGAACCTATTATCTATTTAATAGTGGCTTAATTTCCAGAAGAATGGCATCTAGAGGTGCTCGTTTTTGTTTTTGTTTTGGATTCAGACTTATGGAGGACTTTAGCATCCGTCAGCGTTTCGTCTCAGTTCTCCCCTCGGAGCCCGTTTCACGTAAATCAGCTGTTCAAACCCACCTGCTTGTGTTTGTGTCTGCGTGAAGACCCATGTGTCTGCACTGCATCACCCTCAAACATCCAACATCTGTCTGCACATTGATGTGTTAAAACCAACTTCACACTGAGTTGAACACTTTCTTTTTCAGCTCCGCAGGTGTGGGTTTCTGTTTCTGATGTCCGATCCGGCTACGCAGGGTTGTCCAACATGTGGCATGATACCCCCAAATGCTCATGGAAACATGAATAAGGGAGAGAGATTTAAAAGCAAATGCAGCAATTCTAGAATTACTTGTGACTTTTATTTTCAGAGGCCAAGATATTTTAGTTTTGTTTTATTCAGCTTCAGTTAATTTACTAATATATATCCACTTTTTCATTTCAGATCAGTAGCACATTCAAAGAAAGTTGTGACGGTAAAGTTTTTTTTTTATTACAGCACTTGAAGGGTGTTGTAGCAGTGAGGATATCAGATAATGAAGGCTTCGTGTGTTATTTTGGTTGTGTATTGGGTCCAGAATGGTTTTACATTGTCCTGTTCAAACATTCATGGGCATTCCTGGAAAAGATGTTGGCTTGAAAGCAGAATGTATTGCTCTAAAATCTCAGTGTACTTTTCTGCATTAATGTTGCTGTCACAATTTCTTTAAAAAAAAATCAGTAATAACAATTAGAAACAGAGGTCAGAGTGTCATCTGCATATAAACTGACATTTGTATTAATTAACACATGGTAATGCTGAGTGGGAGCATGTAGAATTAAACAAGTAGAGGTCCTCGTATCGAGCCTTGTGGTACTCCTCAGTTAGTACTACCCACATTTCAGTGATGATGGTCCATTTAGTGTTGTCTGAGGGATCAGAGATAATTCTATTTTAGACCTGGTCTTCACACACTAAAATTCCTCCAGATTCCTGAAAGGTTTTAGTGATATTATCCACTATGGAAGGGGAAATATGCAGATCCCTTCTGAGCCTTCTTTGAAGAAATTTGTTTTTAAGGTTTCAGTGATTATCTCACAGTTTATTTGTCAAGGGGGATCCTCAAAAACTCAGTCTTTCATGAATACTGCTCTGCTTTTGGACCAAATCATCAGTTCAATCACCTACTGACATCTGTCTGAAATATCCTCAGTATTTTGTCTTTCACCTCCTTACTAGCACTATTTGCTCTTGTACCAGTGGTTTTTTGAATGTGTTGCAGGCCTGAAATGTAAAAATGGGTATATATTAACAATTGAAATTCAATTGATGAAACATAAATATAAAATGTCTTTGGTTTATGCTGTTTGCAAGAAAATGGAAGACATTGCAAATGTAAAAATCACTTCTTTTTTTTTGTTGTATATTTCATATTATTCCACTTTGATTGGGGTCATAATGTTGTTTATCAACTACATCAAAGAGGTCCAATAGTGCTGATTTCACACATTGTAAATTACTTCACAGATTACTACATAAAGCTCAGAGAACTTGACTACTTCGATATCCTCAGTTCGTATACTTCAGTAAAGGAGTGTAAATGCAGTGTTTCATACTCGAACGAGACATCTAATCATAATAAAAAAACTCTCACTGACTTCAGCGTCTAATCCTGACAAAATGCTTGTAGTTTGCAGGCGGCGCTATCAACAGCATTTCTGTGTGCAAATCATGTGTGATGCTGGCGGTCTGTCGGGTGTTTCTTACACAACAACCTGGGACAGATGACAGAGCATCAGCTGATCCACACACACCAACAACAACAGCGATTACTCAAGTAATCAGCTGATCACAGAAACTTGAAGGCTGAGTCCTACTTTGTCCCACTTTGTCCCCCTTTGTCCCAGTTGAGCATCCAGAGTAAAGGGCAGACACTCGATATGCTCCTTGTAAATGTGGTGGGTCAACGAGTCATGCTAATGTTTAGTTTTTCCTTTCAGACATTAGAAAACGGACAGAGCAGACATTCCCTAATGTTTAGTGTGACGCCAGAAAGCGAATCTTACAAAGTTACTTTTTATAGGTAAGAGGATAAAAATGAACATTGTCTCGGCAGTCCAACTTCATTTTAACTTAACTTTTGTAAACACGGGGCCTGAGTGCATCAGAGAGTTGACTTTTCTTTATTTAAATGTGATGGAGAGTTGGTGAGCAGCTGGCTGGACTAGTTTCACTCCAGTTTCCCGTCAGTCTGATGAACTGGTTTCACTCCAGTTTCCTGTCAATGTGATGACCTGATTTCACTTGGTTTCCTGTCCACCTGCTCTCCTGAGTGGCATGGCAGCATTCTGTGGAAGATTTCACACCTTTTTCCGTCATCGTGATGAGTTGGATCAGTTGTTCATTGTTCGTGCGACTGCATGTTTCACCTGGTAGTTTTGTTGCTGTGTCCCTGTTGTTTCCCCGGAAGGATTGGGTGTACTGGGATGGCCCAGTACAAGGTGAATGTATTTGCATCAGTGTTTCACAGAGAGACTTGAATTTTGGGTGGTTTGTTGTTGTTTTTTTGTTCTGTCAGCCGACACCAAGAATTTGAGTCCAGTGTGACCTGAAGAACCTGTCTTGTCAGGAAGTTTCGGATGCTTACGATTCTTGTGACGTCTTCCATCAAACAGCATTTCAGACTCAGGCTTCACTTTCAGGCTAAAAGAACAAGTGCTCGTAGAGATGGACTAACTCGCTTTTGAAAGTTTATGGACAGAAACACCAGAGTTTCCTCAATGCTACCTGAATTAAACAAAAACAAAACAAAACAGCTATTTTAAAAACAAATTGGAGGAAGTACGTACTTGCCTTTGGTTAAGTACAGTTGTGTCAAAAGTGGGTGCATCATTCAGAACACAGTCTAGCTGCCATACTAGTAAACCCATATGAATTAGTTATCGTCCTCCTAGTAAACCACATATATTAGTTGTTGTGCCAGTAAACATACATGGATTAGGTGGCATACTAACACTCAGATTAGGTGTTTATACTCAAACCTATGGATTTGTGGTGCTTGTGAACATACATGGATTAGTTGTCGTACTTGTGAACCAACAAGTGTTAGTTGCTTCAGTTAACGTATGTGAATTAGGCGTCTCACAAACAAACTATTGTTGTTTAGATAGTGTACTAATGAACTTCAGTGGGTTACATGTTATATTCATGAACCTACAGAGATGGATGACATACATAAATCTTTGTGGATTAGTTGTCATTGTAGTACATTTGTGGAGATTAACTGTCATATTAGAGAGTCTTTGTGTTTCTTGAATTCATCTCTTTAAGTTAGTTTTTGAAATGAAGCGTAACAGTTGATGAGGATTATTTTAATACACTCAAGTCACCGAAGGCACAATAAAAAACACTACAAAAATGATCGTACAGAACTGTAAACTATTATTTATGTCAGAGGTAATTCCACAGACCTGAAACTTTAATGTGTCTTTAAGGTTTTCCTGTTGTTTTGGTTCAGTATGTGTTCTCACCAGGAGGTCCAGTCCAGAGTTCACCATTTGATTCAGATAGAGAGAGGCTCTTTTTCTGGGTTTTAGGTTTCATTTACCACATTCACACTAGATGAAACAAACCACATGAAGGCAGAAAATGAACTTTAGTTTGTATTAAGCAGACTAAAGCCTGCTGGTGAAAAAGCACCCTTAGTTGCCTCTGCCATGATGTTGGTGATGTGTGATGCAGCGACATAAAGTGATACATTGTGGTCACAAGAGATGACTGCAAACTGAGTCCAAAGTTATTTTGGGTGGTGTTTGCTGATGGTCAGGACAAGATTGTGAGAGCTAGACAAAGCTTCCTCAAAATAATCTAATATTACTCTGAACAAAATTAAAAATCCTATTTTTAAACATTAGAAAAGAAAATTCCTTGGTGTTACTTTAAAGACGGGCTGATGGAGATGTCAGTCAGTTCAATGTTAATTTCTTCATCCCTGCAGCAAAAGGATGTTTACCATGAAGCCCTCAGATGGATGAGCCTTGATGAGATCATACAGGTCCTGTGAGATGATGAGTCAGGACTGGTCAGGCACTGAAGACCCTGGAATCAGTGACTCAGCAGTTATGTGATTGGCTTTATGTGTCAGACTATAAAATCCACCATTTTGTTTCCTAAAAAAAAATCCATGACGATGAAATGCTTTAACATTTTTCCATGAACCGCGACCAGTTCAAACTGGGATGAGTCAGACGGTGGACTAGAACTTAGCACCAGTCTGAAATGTTGTGGTCATGTGACAAAGTCCAAGGGAAATCCTGACTTGGGTCTAGAGTATACGTGTTTTTGTCACCTCTGTAGGACCAGAGGACCTCCTAGAGACCAAACCTGGTCCTAATGAGGCTGGATGACGTTTTTGAGCTCCTGGTTGGAGTTGGACCTAAGGTGTGAAAAAGTTAGTTATGTTTAAGTTATAGTTAGTTGGGGTTGGGTTAGACTGTACATAATTATGGAAGTCTACACAAGTCCTGATGTGTGAGAACTCTGACCTGATTTACTGTAACGTCTGAGTGCACATGTCCAGACAAAACAGTTCAGTGTGTACAGAGGAAACTCCAGCGTTACTGCATCAATCTAGTGTGTGTGTGTGTGTGTGTGTGTGTGTGTGTGTGTGTGTGTGGTTTTTCCACTTTTCCTCAATCATTTCCTGTTTGAGCTTCAACTTCCCGTTGTGTGACTTTGAATTTGTTGAATGAAAACACTTATGAGTGTGTGTGAGGCAGTCTGACTGACAGCACACACCTGGTCATGTGACCTGTACGTGGAGCAGAGGTGTTTTATTTTAAATGTCTAAACAACTTTATGAGGAAAAAGTCTGAGAAACTGGGTGATGAGAGCTTTCAGTGGTCAGAGCACCGCTTTCACGGAGCGTCAGCGCTCCTGACTCAGTTGTTGTCAGTCTGACCTTGGGTCTGTTTGTTCTCGCAGATTTAAGGTCAACAGCGAGGGTGGACAAATAGTCAAAGTGTCCCAGAGCGGTCAAGTTCAGAGGTGGACTTCAACCACAGAAAAGAGTGTTTGAAGTTCAGGTTCCCATCAAATTAAGATGAGTTCACTGTTTCACGGCACAGTCGTTTTCAGGTCAGCTGCACATGAACCCCAATAATTACAAAACAAGTTGTTTTATTTTGCAGCAGTGGTATCCATCCATCCATCCATCCATCCATCCATCCATCCATCCATCCATCCATCCATCCATCCATCCATCCATCCATC
>JAOWBL010000022.1:17929584-17943329 GCA_028564865.1 Zenarchopterus dispar
ATATAAATGTATATATATATATATATATAAATGTATATATGTGTGTGTATGAATATATATATTTATATATGTCTATATATGTATGTGTATATATATATATATATATATATATATATATATATATATAAAATCTGTGTGTGTGTATATATATGTGTATGTGTGTGTGTGTATGTATGTATGTGTGTGTGTATGTGTGTGTATATATATATATATATATATATATATATATATAAACACAGACTCTGAGACTCATGTTAGTTACTTGATTACCGTTAATGAAAGCAATGTTGAACTCTTCTGACCTGAATGGTGTCTGTGTGTTAGCTGATCAGGTGTATGGAGACCAAGACATGCATGAAGTCGTGCGGAAACACTGTATGGACTACCTGGTAAGTTACTCCCACCTGAAACTGGGTATATTTTAAATATTCCATACAGCCAATCAGCTGCCAGAGTGCCCTCTAAAGCTGTTTTCCTGCTTTTAGATGAAGAATGCAGACTATTTCTCCAACTACGTGACAGAAGACTTCACCACTTACATCAACAGGAAGAGGAAAAACAATTGTCATGGCAACCACATCGAGATGCAGGCCATGGCCGAAATGTACAACAGACCGGTGGAGGTGTACCAGTACAGCACAGGTGAGTCAGCTTCTCCACCTGCATTAAACATCAGCCAATCACAGCCCCACCACCCTCACCATGCTCTTCCTCCTCTTGTAGAGCCCATCAACACGTTCCATGGCATCCACCAGAACAATGACGAGCCAATCAGAGTCAGCTACCACCGCAACATCCACTACAACTCAGTGGTGAACCCCAACAAAGCTACGATCGGGGTGGGACTGGGACTGCCGGCATTCAAACCCGGGGTACCAGAACCACCAGCACACACACACTTCCATCAGCGTATTGATTCAGCACAGAGAAAACTCACTGTTGCCTGATAATGTTCCAGTCTGGAGGACTGCAAATACAGTGTGTTTGTGTCCGTTAACTGATAGTAAACGTCCTTCTTCCTAGTACGCAGACCAGTCTCTTATGAAGTCGGCCATCAAGACTTCAGAAGAATCGTGGATTGAGCAGCAAATGTTGGAGGACAAGAAGAGGGCGACGGACTGGGAGGCCACCAATGAAGCCATCGAGGAGCAGGTGGCCCGGGAGTCCTACCTGCAGTGGCTGCAGGACCAGGAGAAGCAGGCCAGACAGGTATGTTGGGGGTAGGGACCACATTCAGCTCTTGATTGGACAGAGTGTCAGTGTGAGAGGTTGAGGTACTGTTGAACTTGTTTACACCTTTTTATATTGTCATACTTCGGGTTTCAGTTTTCATAAACGATGTTACAGGAATGCCTTTAGCTCTACCCGGTAAATTTCCAACATCACATTTGGAAGCTGACCATCAGAAACATCAATCCTCTGTCCAGGATTTTATAAAATTCAATTGTGGTGATGAATACTTGAACTAGGCGAGGACATGAAGACAGTTGAACATCGTTGTCTCCTACTTAAAGCATATCCATCACAGTCAACATCACTCCCCCACACTGTGGTTTTCTGTGGCCACTCTGAGTTCTTAATCTCCTGGTTTTAGAACAAAATAAAAACATCTGAAACTAACTTGTAAAACAAATTCTGGGCTTTGGAACTCTGTTGTAGAAACCGTTTGACAGTGGTTTGGAAAAAAACTGTCTAATAATCTTAAATCCAGCCCATAGATGCCAGTAATGACTCAGAGAGGCAGATGTTTGTGCTTTTGACTCATCATCGTAGTCTTTGGAGAATCCAGCTGCTTTTTAGCATTCACGCTGTGTAGCCATCATTAAAATTTGAAGATGGTGTCACCCCCACCGACATGGTCTTGAATTGTCAGCCCAACACAAACGACAAGAGACCTGCCCGTCACCTGACCAGTCAAGAGAAACACCTGGAAATATCAGCCTGCCTTTTGTTTCAGCCCCGCAAGGCCAGCGCCACCTGCAGCTCAGCGACAGCAGCGGCTTCCAGTGGGCTGGATGACTGGAGTGCCAGGTCACCACGGCAACGAGATGCTGACCCCTCCCACTCTGACCTCACGTCCGCCCCGTCAACCAACAACAAGCCTCCCTCCCCCGCAGGAGCTGCCCTCATCCTGAGCAAACCCCCCTCGCCCTGCGCCCCAGGTAGCACACACCTGCTGAAGCATAACACAGACATGCACATACACAGTTCCTCACAATGAACTGTCTTCTCCAACCTGAGCCGTGTGTGTGTGTGTGTGTGTGTGCGTCTGCGTAGGTCCCAGTAATCAGAGTCGTCATCACTTGGAGTACAGAGCCATTATGCAGGAGATGTCACCTACAGCATTTGGTAAGACGTGCACAGCCACACACTCAAACAAACTTGTGTTTGTGTCCTTGTGGGGACCTTAACTGAGACGCTGGATTACCAGAACCTAAAACCTTATCCCTAATCAGCCCTAAAAATCACATCTCAGTCCTCCGGGATCTTTCTGGAGGTCTGTACATGAACACACCGCCTCCCAAACCCGCCCTCACAGGTCTGAATCCACACCTGATCCTCACGACGACACACTTGTAGCTGGCAGTCGCTAGCAGTTGTTTATCGTCAAACCTCAGCCTGAGTCAACAGGAAGCAGCCCAGCAGAAGTGTGTGTGTGAGAGGTTATTTAAGGTTTTCGCCCTTTGAAAACACATTTGGTTTCATAGTTGGTATTTTCTTCTGCTCAGGTAAGTTTACATTCAAATAAACAGAGCAAAATTGAATTCAGTGCTGCTGTCGGCCTTGTCATTTAATTTCCGCCGCCTCTCGTGTTTCATTTCATCATGAGGATTGTGTGTCTGTGAACCCCTGCAGGTCCCAGACTGTGAGGGATGAATCCAGGTCATTATTTTAACCAGTTTCACTTGCTTCTCTGTTAATTTTAGAAAAAACTTTTTTCACTCACTCTTCTTATGTAACTGAGTCCAGGTTCACGTCTGCAACTGTAAAATAAGGGCAACAAATCAACCTCAAGCGGCTCGCCTCAGTTTTTCGGCTTGTTCTACTTCTTCTTTCTCTGCTCCCTGTTTGCGGCTGTTAAAGTCTCGCCCTCAGGTTCGTCGCCTTTGTTGGGAAGTTGTGTCCTTCAGGATTGATCAGTGCAGATTCTACCTGAAGACCTAAATGCAATCAAGACGCAGGCATATCTAGTCAGATATAAGGAAAACTGGCAATAGACCTATTTCTGGAAGAGAAATATGTTGTGGAGAGTATGCTGCTGTTTGAATAGTTTAATTTCAATTTTCAAATCTTTTCACCACTGTTGACGTCAGACATCCAGTCATACGCGGGACCACGGTGCCCCCACGGTATGGCGCATCCCTTAGAATGCACCACAGAAGGACGTTACACACAAGTTGTCTATGTTACAGCATCAAAATTGAAAAATGTGTGGTGTGGATGCAGGTGCAGACATGGAGGCGGCTCGTTTGAGGTCAGACTTCTTCATATCCTCAGGTCACATGAAGTCCTAAAAGCAGGCGCATTGTGTTTTCTGTAGGAACTGTCACCTTGGTCTTGATGAAGCAGGTCAGTTAGAGGACTTACTCCCCATATTATCACAAGAAGTTCTGAAATTATCCTAAACCGATGAACTGCTCCTTCATGAAATCTTGAACAGTGATCTCCCAGAAAACCCTCACATGTGGCCAGCTCCATGTGCAAAGAGCTCCATGTGTCAGGAGCTCCATATGTAAGGACCTGCATGCGTAAGGATTTCCATGTGTAAATGCTGTGGTTTTGAAGTATTGTTTGAATGTGGCTCTAAAACTCTAAAGCAGATGCAGCTCCAGTTAAGAGACATTTGACATGTGATGTCCTGACAGTAGGGGGCGCTGCAGAGCCAGAACAGCTGTGCGATAACGCCGTCCTCTGTGTGTGTCTTCAGGTCTGACGGACTGGGAGGACGATGAGATTCTGGCATCGGTGCTGGCCGTCTCCCAGCAGGAGTACCTGGACAGCATGAAGCACCAGAGCGCCGCTGCCAGCATGCACCGAGAGAGGGAGCCGTCACCCGACAGCAGCTGATACCTGGGCGTCTCATACACTCACACACACCCGCCTGACCCTCACTCAGAGCTCCAACAGGGAAACAAATAAAACATCCAACAAAGACGCAGCATTTTTTTAAAATTCATCAGCTTCCTCTTCCTCCTTGCTGTCTCACTTCCTCTTCCTCCAACTTCCTGGTACCTCTGACATGGAGCTCATCTTCAGGCTGGTCCGGGATCAGTCGTTTCTATCTCAACGTTATTATTGGCAGCTTCCAGCAGTTTGAATTTTAACCCCCTTGTGGTCACAATCAGGCAGTTAGCTCTGTGGCTAACAGATCCATTGGTTTCAATGAAGAATGCTAATCAGAAGTGAAGCTGTGTGTCTCGGCCACGGTGGCATTCATCAAGGCGTCCCACTAAGAAGTCTTATGTTTTTTAGCTGCTGTTAGCTTAGCCGCCCTCTTTGTGTCGACAGCGCACGCCGTCATCATTTGACAGATGAAGAGCCTTCAGCTGTAACTTCTCCCCCTCCATCACCTTCCTCATCAGACTTATTTAGCTGCATGTTTAATTGATCACAGCCAATATCATCATAGAGAAAAAGCAACAAATTAAAAAAAAAAATAGAGAATTGTCATACTTATCCTCTTAATGATTGATTATTGTTGTTATTATTAATAATATAAGTTTGTTTTATTTTATTTTCTCGTTTGGGATGAAAAAACTTTTTTCTTGGAATAAAAAGAGGAAAATGTTTCTGATAAAAGTTTGAGAGTTTTATTTTTAAGACTTCATCTTCTTTTTCTACGCAGTAGCTCATTTTCTCCTCGACATCTGTCTTTGTTTTGGACTCTAAATCCATCCTGCTGCTGTTTCAGGTTCTGGCTTGGATGCGTCCAGAGCTGGAGGTGGTTCAGGGGCGGCATCTGTAAGCTTCTCACCTCACTGAAGGCTTCCTGGGAACAACCGTTCCAGGTTAGCCACCTGAAGATTAGCGATCTCGAGCTGATACTGGCTGGTTAGCAGCCAGACGAGGCTGGTAGCGCCGGCAGCACTCCAGGGGTCCTGATTTCAGATGCTGTTTCCATAGCAACATCTGTGTTTTCATTTGCTGGATTTGATAAGAATTGACGGAAGCTGACGTTGGTTGGCGTTGCAGTTTAGCATGTGGTACTAGACGTGAGGTGGGCGGGGTCTCATCAACTGCCAGAGTCATTTGTTCCACCTGCTTTGGAGGAGTTGGCTCCTGACAAGATGGCGTCAACCAGAACTCAGAACTAGGTATCAAAATCATTTCCTTCAGAAGCCTGAGGGTGCCATCACCTAAGTCTGATTAGTTAACCTGGAAGGGTCCTGAAATACTTAGAGGCCAACGTCGCTCAGCTGCAGCACCCAACTGGTGCAAGAGTCCAATTGTCATGGATTGTCGATCCAGAACAGCACCAGATGTTACCCTTTGGCTGCAGTCATTGACAACGAGAAACGTATACGTTTTTGATATCTGTAGAGCATCACCTGATAAAGCCTAAGCATATACATGGCCCAGTTTACAGGAAAGCTAAAAAAGTGTGAAAGACAATTCAGTGAAACTTCTAAGAACAACGATGAGGAAATAAACCGACAAGAGTGTCAGGTTGTTTTTAGCTGCTGACTGAGGGGGAAACATCAAGACTGACTGTAAAGTGGCCCACTTCAGTAATTTTTTTATTTGAATTCTTGTAAATGTCATCATGACACATTTGTGCATCAGAACAGGAAACTGGTCTCATATCTGATAAATCGATTCAGCGGGAGCCCACAGCTGACCTTGTGCTGCCTTTGATGTGTCTCGGACGTGGCGAACTGCCTCGCCATCAAGAACCACAGCCTCAGAGGTGCTTCAGCGTTGTCTTCCCAGAGAGCGATGTCATGTGGAGATCAGTGTTCAGATGTGGTTTTCTGAGTTACAAACAGGGAGGTCATTTTTTCAGTTTTAAACCTTATGATCTGAAATAAAAGACTATTGTTGTTTATTCATTAACATTTGTTTATCCATATGCTCAAATCCAGAAGTCAGGTGTAACAGAATGACTCTTAGACTATGCAGCTTTTTAAATCCAATTTCTCTGGTTTATCAATAGAAACTATTTTTCACTCGTTTCAATACTTGTTTCACAAATTACATGTGTAGAATAATTCAAATGTTTTAAATGGCGATATAAACCACTGAGTGCTGAGAAAATAGCCTTGGGACTGCTTTCATAAAGTTAATATAAAAGGGTTGAAATTATCGTAGCAGGGTTACATTTAGCACTACATATCAAAACTATGTCAATATGGCCATATTAACATGTACAATGTTAATTTCTCCCCACCAATAAAAAGAAAACAAAAAAACAAAACAAAACAAAAAAAATATTGGACTGGTGTCATAACTTGTTTTTGTTACATGGTGCAGTTTTCTTTTAATTTATAATAAACCATGTTGCAGGAATAAAAATAACTTCATTTTTCACGTGATATTTAATGTTGGATGCAAAGCACATTAGTACTGTATTCCTATGGCTCAAGGTAAATAATTTTGTACCTCATCAGATAAAGTTATATAGAGCCACAAACTATAATTAGGGGCATGGTCTTTTGATTGACAGTTGCTATAGCCAATGGCTAGTGGTTATCACTTGTTATTTAGATCTTAGCATGTCTTGACTTCGGAGATAACTAAAGACATACCAAGGCATATTTATTCTTATTTTAAAGATAATGTTTTTAGTCTTTATAAACAGACTGTGATTGGTTCTGGGTTGGTCTGGAAGGGTTTGAAGGCAAAGCAGAGCATGCAGAAATAACCATCCTCTCTCCTGGGTTGAGGGCTGCTAGTCAGAACCAGCCAGAGGTCACAAGCTTGACTGTGTCTCGATCAGGGGTCATCAACCCTGGCCCCACAGAGCTGCTGTCCTGGATGTTTGAGATGGTTCCCTGCTCCAACACACCTGATTCACATTAATGGTCATTAACAGGGTGTCATCAACATCGGAGCAATTCTGTCAAGGACATAGTCATTTATGTCATGGTGTGAAGAAGCAGGGAAACATCTAAAAACCTGCAGGACACTGGCTGTGGTTTCATATCCAAGGGTTGTCTACCCCCACTCTGGATCATCGTCTCTGTAGCTGCTGGATGCTCTAGTGTCGATTCTTTGGATTGTTTCGGGACTTTTCCAAGCTGACTAACCAGCCCACTAGACAACAGGTAGCCTGTCATGATCATTGATGATCATGATGATGATGATGCATTTGCCAATAGATCGACCCTTAGGCCACCATGACTCCGGGTCCCAGCAGGGCTTCGCTAGTTCTCGTTTCAGATCTGGTAGCGCTTGTTCTAGATCAGGGGTGTCCAACCCTGGTCCTAAAGAGCCGCTGTCCTGCATGCTTTAGATGTTTCCCTGCCCCATCACACCCTGACACAAATAGCGGTGTCATTGACAGACTTGTTCAGACCTTCATGACAACCTGTTAATGGCCATTAATTAGAATCAGGTGTGTTGGAGCAGGGAAACATCTAAAAAATGTGGGACAGCTGCTTTTAAGGACCAGGGTTGCCAACCCCTGTTCTAGATGTTTTGTTGACAACATCTGAAGTGAAGATCTTCAAACAGGTTTATTCACAATAAAGCTAAAGTAACATTAGTTATCCTCATAGGTTGGAATAAGCAAAGACATGCTGAAATAACTTCTAATCATTGAAATGAAGCTGGTGTGTTCAATCTGACTTCTACAACTCTTGGTCTGCCCATTTTTTGTATTTTTGGGATGAAGCAGGTGTTGGGCAGGATAGTTTCTAACCAACATGGCATCACATGACATCTCCTACAGCCTATGGCAGCCACTTCAGTTGAACATTTTCATGGTTTGTGTTATGATTTGAAAAGGTTTACTAAATTATAGTCACAATTTGGTTTTTTTTTTTCTTTCACATTTGAATGTGTTTTTTTTCTAGAAACTATACATGTTTATTGAGTCAGTAGCTGATTTTTTTTTTTTATTTGTGAAGGGGTTTCCTCTTACAAATTTCCAACCACTTTTCTTTGCGTATTTTTCTTACTAATTTGACTTCCGAGTGGTTTTTTTTTTTTTTTTAAGCTTTACAAAAAGGGACCCTACCAGACGGAATTTTGCTAAGTTAGAGACACTGGAAATAAAATGTCTTCGAAGTTTGAAATCCCTCCTAGTTTATGTTTCGGCTTTGTCGTAAATAAGCTCATGTAGAAGGGTTTTCACGGTGGGACACCGATATTCGGGACTCTCCGGTTGTCCCTGAACGCAGCGTCATCTTCGCGGCAACTAACTGTGACAGAAAACAACCGCGAGCGGGTGCGCGTGCGCGTCACAGAGGAAGCAGCAGTGTGTGCGGCCGCGTGCTTGAGGGGAAACGTGCTCCTGTTTCCCGTCAGTTCGTCCGCACGAGCGCACCCCGCCTCCTTGGTCTCTAAATTCTACGAAGTCCCCGAACCTGAATGGCTGAACGATTCGAAACACTGAGCACACGTCTCCTCTCTGATTGGGCGACAACCGCGTAGTGGGCGTGGTGTAAGGATATAAAGCCAGAAGAAAACATAAACGCAGATCGAAGAACGCGGTCAAGTACGAAGTTATTGGACCTTTAGTAACTGCTCCGGTCTAGTTATTTGTTTTAAAGTCAGCAGAAAACTACGTTTCTGTCGTGTGAAGGAGGATTTTTAAAAGGGGGGAAATAAATCGCTAATTAAACCGGATTAACACGGAGAAAAGTTTTGCCAAAAGGGGATTTACGTCAAACACACGATGGATTTTATCAGCTCCAACTGACCAAACAAACTCTCCGAAAATGTTGGATAAAAAAGTCGTGGATCAAGAGGATGAATCTCGAGGCAAAAATGGTAAGAACAAAAGGAAAAACTGGTTTTAGGACGTGTTTTTATGTCAAATAAACCAGGTGTTTCAGTATTACTATTTCAGTTTAACTTCAAGTCCCGCCGAGAGTGAAGTTAGTTTCAGGTTGACCAACGTTTACTAAACAACTACACCTGCAGACTTCAAACCTAAGCCGAATGGTAGTATTACAAACTGCAAATTACACAAACCTCCTTTTGTTGCAGTAAAGCGTGTCTTTCTTTTAAATGTTTTTTTTGTTTTGTTTTGAACTTATTTAATCTAAAATCATGAAAATTGTGCTAGATTTCAGCCGTAATTTCATTCACCTCAGGTTTGGAGTCACTGGCTCATACTCTTAAACCTTTTACACATTGCCTTTATTTAGATACTATAGAATAAAAACTTTAATGAAATTAAAAGATCTGAGTCTTACGTGTCTCTTTTAGTACTATAATTCCGCTTAGATTTAAAGGTATTGGATCACGTAGTTACGATGTTGACAGCTATTTTATTGATTGTGAGAGCAGGTCTAATATCCAACCCGACACTGACTTCGCTGCTGTCGCAGTGGGACTGAGACGTGTGACCCTGTTTTTAAACGGGTCAGCACCGACAGGAGATGAACTTACCGGAATTTTACATAATAATTTTTTATTTTTTTTTTAGTTTCATCGTATTTTAGATCATGAAAGTGAATGAGTCAGGGCAGAAGTGTAATTTAAAAAAAATAAAATTCGTGAATCATCACTTCAAACGTAACGTTTGACGTCACAGTGCACTTTTGTGTATGTGTGTATCTGTTTTCACACTCGAGTAATTTTGAGGTTTCAAAAGTGTCAGAGAAACACCTGGACTCTTTCTGCCACAGCTATCGGTCACGTGACTTGTGTTTTGGTCCTCAGGGAAGGAGGCCTTCAACAGCAAGTACCTCTGTGGTCCTCTGCTCGGCAGCGGCGGTTTTGGCTCCGTGTTTTCAGGACAGAGACTCTCAGATGGACTCCAGGTGAGGATCCGGGACCTCAGCGGTCACCTGCCCTCTCAGGCTGCACCTGCAGACCCCACAACCTCTCATCTGTGTCCTTGAATCTCCTTTCAGGTCGCCATCAAGCAGATTTCCAGCGACAGAGTTCAGCAGTGGGCCAGACTGGTGAGTCCCGCTTCACTGAAACACCAGAACCCAAACACAGTTCCAAGTTTTGTTTCCTGTGATGAACTGAGCTACATTCAGTGCTCAGCTCCGCCCTCTGCTGGAGTGGCAGGGGACCTACAGATCTGGGTGGCAGGGTGGGGGAGGTCCCTTTTGGTTCCCACGGAAATTCGTGATCTCACAGCTCGGTTAAAGTTTTTCCCCCAGCGTCAAGCTAAAATTCCCCACCACCGCTAAGAATGGGGAAAAAAATAAAAAAGAAACATCTGACAGCACCTGCAGATGATGGTTCAGGCAGAAAAACACCCTGAAAAAAAATGCAGCTGGAGTTTCTGTTTTGACATTTTTAAAGAAAAAACTGACTCATAAATGCCCTGAAAACCACAGGTGCCACCTCAGCGCTGATATTTGTGGCAAATCTTTGTCATCACAGGAAGCAAACATTAACATTCAGATTTTTTTTAAATTTTTTACATTTTGTTCTACCACTAATAAGTCACTCTTCCTCTGTGTCCCTCAGCCGGGTGAGCTTAGCCCCGTTCCCATGGAGATTGCCCTACTGCGGCGGCTGTCGGATGCCGGGGGTCACAGCGGTATCATCCGCCTGCTGGACTGGTTCGATATGGAGGGGCGGGGTTTCCTGCTGGTACTGGAGCGACCGCCGCAGTGTCAGGATCTGTTTGACTTCATCACAGAGCGAGGAGCGCTGCCCGAACGCCTCGCGCTCAGGTGACTGCTCAAACCTGCCCACCTGTCCCGGGTGCTGCTCTGGTGCTCTGGCTGTCATTAACGTCCTCTCTCCACTTCGTCTCTGGCAGGTTCTTCCGGCAGATCGTGGAGGCGGTGTGCTTCATCCACACACACAGCGTTGCACACAGGGACATCAAAGACGAGAACATCGTGGTGGACACGAGGACACTTGAGGTGAAGATCATCGACTTTGGGTCAGGGGCAATGCTCAAAGAGACGGCCTACAGCGAGTTTGAAGGTACGAAGCCTGGCTGCAGTGAGGCTGATCTGAGATGACACAGGAGTTGATGAAGGTGACACCTCTAACGCCCCTCCCCTCTCCTGCCCCTCAGGTACACGGGTCTACAGCCCACCCGAGTGGATTGAGTCACGGTCATATGCGGCGGTCCCACTCACCGTCTGGTCACTCGGCGTGCTGCTCTTCGACATGGTCTGCGGCGACATCCCATTCGAGCGCGACCAGGACATTGTGAAAGCCACGCCCACCTTCACCAGGAGGGTCTCTAAAGGTGAGGCTCCACCCCTGAAGCCTTATGAGTCAAAACGTCTGCTCATCCCGTTTGTTGACCCGTCTCTTCATTTCCTCCCAGAATGTCGCTCTCTGATTCGCTGGTGTCTGTCCTACCGCCCCGAGGACCGCCCCTCCCTGGAGGAGATCCTGTCCCACCCCTGGATGGAGGGTGGAGAGGAGGAATACGAGGAAGAGGAGGAGGCACGTGGCTTGCCCAGCCCGTCTCTGTGAACCGGGCCGGTCTCAGACTGGAATCGGAATAAAGACTGTGAAGCCTCGTGTTTCCTGTTTGTTAACTCGCTCAGAGTCGTTTATCTCCCGCTCACTGATCATCTCCTTATTTATTGATTATTTATTTGTTGTGAGTGGCTGCAGCAGAGATTGGTTCTCCTGCTGGGCCAGGACAGACCGGACCGGGTCGGCGCTGAAACGACACTCGGACTGTTTTCATGTGAACGATCAGTGAAAATGAGAAGAACAAGTAGAGTTTGATGTTTGTGTGAGCGACGTTCCTCTGTTCTGAGAGGAGGTGTGTTCTTCCGCGGTTCTTCGTCAAAGTGGCTCCTTGTCACTTGGTTCAGTTTATTTACATTAAATAAGAAAGTTTGGATCAGAACAAAAAAGATCCGTCTGAATAAAAAAAAGTTTGTCAACTTCACATTGTGTCCTGTTTTACATCTGCATGTGAATTAAAACCATTAAAACAAATTGATGAAAATAAACAGATTGGGAGAGAAAAAAAAGGTAAGGAACTGTAATAAAACATGACTCATTATCATCTGCCTGCTTTTTGGGTTTAAACATCACATGAAATAAGACTATTCTTACTGTGTAATGAGTCTGAATCATGTGACCTGTCAGGCAAACTTATAAACTATTGTTACTGAACTGGATGAGGAGACAGAAACATCTGGACAGAGGAGCTTCAGTCTCCACCAGGACAGGTGGATGCTGCCACCTGCTGCTCAGAAATGTCACATCCAGCATTAGAAAGCCCTCAGTCATCCATAGATCACATTATTGATCTCACTTTTTTTCCACTGTTGGAAACATCACTGATGGATCCCTCTGATCCAGGTACAAATCTGATTTACCACTGTTTAACTTCAATTACTAATAAAGTGTCTTCAGCACAAATCTACTCATGGTGTTTCACGAAACAAAAATATCAAATTTACTACATATGTATAAAAATTACAAATTAGACTAGAACAATGATAGAAGTTTTTTTTAAAAAAAACAATAAAAAAACAAAACAACAGAACTGTGATCCCAAAAAGCTGGAGAGAACAAAGACGGCTCTGCTCACCTGTGAGCTCTAGTAAAAGGTAGATTTGCAGGCTTGGAGAGAGTCTGCATCAGGAACACCAGATGGGAGTAGGCTCCACGGTTGCTATGCTGATGACACGCAGCTGTATTTGTCTATGAAGCCAACTTTAACAGAACAGTGTGATCCATACAATGGGCCAGAGGGCAACGGGTCAAAGAGGTGGTGACCGGGGTGGGAGGGGTCTTTGATAATGTTGCCAGCTCTGCTGTGACAGCTGGTGATGACCTCCAGGCTGGGCAGAGAGCAGCCGGTGATTCTCTGGGGGGTGTTGACCACTCTCTGCAGAACCTTCCTGTCTGCTGCTGTACAACCAGCGTACCACACAGAGATCCAGAACACCAGGATACTCTCCACGGTGGCTCGGGAGAAGGCCACGAGGAGCTTTTCCTCCTGGTTGTTTTTCCTGAGCACTATCAGGAGGTGAAGTCGCTGCTGGGCTTTCTTCATCATCGCCATAGTGTTGACAGACCAGGAGAGGTCATCGGAGATGTTCACTCCCAGGAACCTGAATGAGTGGACCCTTTCCACACACAGAACGGGCCCAGGTCCTCTCTGCACCTCCTGAAGTCCAGAATCATTTCTTTTGTTTTTGTGGTGTTCAGTGACAGGTTGTTTACTGAACACCAGACAGAGGTGATCAGATCCAGCGAGATGGGGGAGGCGAGCGACTCTGTAAGCATGTTTAATATTACAGTAAACATAGTCCAGAGTTTTGATCCCTCTGATGGCACAGTTCACACACTGGACGAGTTTTGGGGAGCACAGGCCTTAAACAGGCTTGGCTGAAGTCACCAGCGATGATAAAAACTCCACTGGGGGTGGGCCAGCTGTTGTTTGTTTACTGTAGCGAGCAGGAGGCTAGGTGCGGTGCTAATGTTAGCATTCGGCGGAATATAGGACAGCCTAGTGATCTCTATTACTGGATTGGACGTTACGTGACTTCTGACGTGTCAACAGCGCCGCCATTTTGAAAAGTGCTACTTTCGTCCACAAGCAAGGCCGCTAGCAGCAACAGCCAAGGGAATTATCGTTCTAAAGGCATCCAGTGTTTTGCTTTTGGCTGCTACAACTATGCTAA
>JAOWBL010000022.1:17943429-17958098 GCA_028564865.1 Zenarchopterus dispar
ACACTATTGACAGCTGTTTGTTTACATGTGAACTAGCACTCTTCAAAATGGCGTCGCTATGCGCACGTCGCCTTCAATGCTAACCAATAATGATCTGTCAAATCCAGTAATAGAGATCACTGGGACAGCCATCACGATAACTGGTCTGCGGGAGACTGCAAACCTCTGTATCAGGAGAACAGTGTGTGACAGTGAACCTGCTGTTTCTGCACCAGCCGTCGTGAACGTAAACACAGAGCCCCCCTCCTCCGGTCTTACCCGAGTCTCCGTTCCTTTCTTGCCGGTGTAGCGTGCGGTCCGTTAGCTGAACTGCAGCGGGTGAAGCCAAGTCTCCGAGACCAACGTGACGCTGCAGTTGCGCACGAACCTGTTCGTAGCAGTCTGTAACTCCAACTCGTCCATTTTGTTGATGATGGATCTGGCGTTGGTGAGGAAGAGGCTCGGAAGCCGTCGTCTGTCTGGTTGTGTTTTTAGCCTAGCAGCTAATCCCCACCGGCATCCCGCTTCTGCTTCCGTCCTCTCATCGACTCCTCCGCTTGGGGGGGCAGGATGACCATCCACGGAGACTCCGGTGGTCTCTTCCGGTATGTTGTGGGTTTGATGAAAGTGCTTAGTTACCGGGAGACTGAGCCTCAGACCGAGGTCCAGTAGTTACTGCGACTATAAGCAAACGGCCTTACATGCATGAAGCAAATAAACAACAGAATCAAAAACACCGAAAGGGTAAACACCAAACAGGAGAGCGAGAAGCCGCTGCACCCACACGCGCCGCCATCTTGCTTGTGTCGCCATCTTTGGTTTTAAGTTCTGATAAGACAGAGGTTATTGTCTCTAGTCCTGCACACTTCAGGAGCAGATTAGCTATATAAATAATGATGCTATATAAATGGAATGGAATATGTTGTGATTATATGATGTGACCCAGAGGCTGACTGCTCTTAGCTAAACTTCATCCTCAGATCAAACCAGCCCACTACCAGTCAGTAAAATTAACACAACAAAACATATTTTCTTTGAAATATAACTGATTATTTTCTTTGAAATATGAATGATTATTTTCTGTTAGGTCTTTACAGCTCAAAAGTCACTACAGTACTAAGTGATGACAGCTAACTATGGGCTGTGTTAGCCGCCAATCAAACATCTGCACCCCTAATTATACAGAAATCTGCTGCTTTATGTAATGGTACCTGAAGGCCTGGGATGGGGCGTGGGGGGGCAACTGCTGCTATTTTTTCAGCTCGACTATAACTGAAGTGTGGAGTTTTAGTATTTATTTTTTCCTTAAGCACAGAAACTTTATTGTTCTCTGAGCAGTGAAAACAATCATTTGATCACTAGGAGGCGCCAAACAAACGGATCCTTTGACAGGTGAAGTCTCCTCAGCCAATGGGAGGCCTGCTCAACCTGGACGAGAACAAGGAAGTGATTGTTTTTATTCCTGCAGAAGAGGAAGAGGGCTTACTCTGACCGCTTATTCAGAGGCCCTACTGGTCACAGCCTCCGCAAGCACAGCTTTTATAAAAGCCTGAACTTATCATTTTTTAGTTTTACTCCATGACAGTCCAGATGTTACAAACCAAGACTATTGACATGAAAAAGTATGATGCATAAATTTTGATAAAATATAGCCAAATGAGAGGAAACTACTGTTAAAATGTCTAATCTCTGATATCAAACACACTCAGGTAAAAGACTACAGAGAAACGTACCAAAAACACATTTATTGATGTACCAATTAAAGAAGTGTGTTAGATTATTAGATTATCAGTAAATTACATTAGTGAGTTTTTAAAAAATGCTTTAAAACTCTTAGATTAGACACAGTATGAACGTTTCTGGATTAAAATTCAACTTTTAAAAAATGCCAAAAAAGAAAACCTTTATTTCAGAAAATAAAAGTGGTGAAATATAAAAACATAATGTCATTCTGATTACATTAGTTTAAGAATTGTATTTTAAAACAAAGACTACCATGTCTCTCTGTCATAATTCAAAAATGAAGTTTATTTCATTTTTATTGCAACAGCAATTTTTTCTTTCGATCTGAGTACATTTTTTATTTTCGTAGAGAGGAGACGAAATCCAGAGGTTTTCGTATCAGAGTGACGCCTCCTGTTATACTGTGCAGCTACGCAGCTGTAGTCTTTTCACTTCCTGGACACCTCAGAATCTCTACGGAGTTATCTCCTCCCGATGGTCCTGGCGGCTCCTCCGTTCATCGCCTCCACAACCACGGTCACATCTGGTCCGCAGACCCGCCGCCGTCTCACGCGTCGAGCCGAACGACGAGCAGGAGGTCGAAACTCCGGCCTGGAGAAAGCAGAGAGCGGGGGCTAGCGAGGAAGCTAGCGGAGTGTTAGCGGGGCAAAGGCTCGGTCCGGACGGCGGGCGCTCGGAGCTCAGTATGACCGCGGGGAGCCGCAGCAAGCCGGGGGAAGAGACGACGGCAAACCGGAGTCAGAGTGACGGTGAGCGGACTTCAGACGGGCTCTGTGTCTCAGAGGCCGGGGCCTGGGGCAGCGTCGCAGCGGGGTGGTCTGTGTGTTTGACACGGAATTAAAAATGTTATTTTCGGGTAAATAAGAGTAATGAACAGGTAGTTTGAACGAGCGGTGAAGGACAGCTAACTAGCGGCTAAGCGAGCCGCCTTCACGGAGATTGTAAAGTTGAGCTAAAAGTTCATTAATATTCAGATTAATTTATATCAACAAAGTTACACGCTCGTGGAAGTTCAGTGAGATGAAGTAGTTGCATGATGTGAAATGAAACGGGTCAAAAAGAACCCAAGGCTGAGCCACTGACACACCGAGTTAGAGGGGGAACCGTGGGCGTGAGAGAAGACCTGCGCGTGGTGACGTGGAGGTCCGGGTTCAGGTACGCGTGAGGCCGGAAACACGCTGGCACGTGCGCACTGACCGGACCGGAGCAGCATGCTGGTTGGGAGAGGCGGGGCCTGATGTTGGGGTTTAATGTTATCACGTGTATGTAGGCGACTACAGGTGTTTCCAGGTGTCTGCAGGTGTTTCCAGGCGACTACAGGTGTTTCCAGGTGTCTGCAGGTGTTTCCAGGTGTCTGCAGTGGGGCATCAGATCTGTGTGAGGCTGTTCCTGGATTATTTTGGAATCCTGTGCAAGATTCTGTTTAGGATCCAGATGTTGTAAAACTCCAGTGTGATGGGGTGATAAAAGCCTTCAAGATGATCCGTGAAAGAAGCAAACAGGATGGATTTATTGATCTTAATTAAACCAGAGGTGGTTACTGAAAGCATCTAGTTAGTTTAAAGTTTGGTTAGATTAATTTAAAATACTAAATTTGGTCCGGGTCTCATGATCTGGTCTGTGGTTTTAGTCTGACGTGCTGACAACAAAAACTAGGAAGATGATGCAGGTTCGGGGGGTCAGCTGTCGGTTTTTGGACCTGTTGTCATCTTATCGCAGCACTGAGAGTAGAAACACTTTGTTGGGATTTCTTTTTCCTCAGCAGGAATGATGTGAAGAGTCAAACAGACCTGGTTCTGCCATTGTGGACAGACGGACCAGTTTTAGGTCCCATTGAAGGGTTCTGTAAGGTGTTGTTGTGTCTGATGTAAGGGAGACTTTTTTTGTGTCCTGCAGCAAACAAGAAGTTGAAGTACATCTCTCTGGCTGTGCTGGTGGTCCAGAATGCCTCGCTCATCCTCAGTATCCGCTACGTCCGCACATTGCCGGGTGACCGCTTTTTCGCCACGTCGGCCGTTGTCATGGCAGAGGTGCTGAAGTTGGTGACGTGTCTGCTCATCATCCTGCTGCAGAAGAGGCGTAAGTGAGCGTTGGTGAACATGAACACAGCGGTCGGGTTGTTTCTGTGACGCTTGGACTGTGCTTGTGTGTCTGCAGTCAGTGTGAAGGAGACGGCCGGCCTCCTGCTGGACTCCATCGTGGTCCAGTACAAAGACACGCTGAAGCTGGCCGTTCCTTCGCTCATCTACACGCTGCAGAACAACCTCCAGTACGTGGCCATCTCCAACCTGCCGGCCGCCACCTTCCAGGTCAGAAACCGTCCGCTGCGTCCGTGTCCCGATTCCCCTGCAGCGTTCTGACATTAGTCTCAGGAAGTTGTGAAGGAGAAATGCTGGAAAATGACCAGATACCTGCAGAATCTAAGATGTCGTCTTCGCTGGTTGTGGTTGTCAAACATCGTTGGAGGACATCCATCCTGATTCTCTTCCTCTTTGATATTAAGATTGACTTAAAGGCGTTGAGGAGTTCTGAGCAGTTCTACAACCTTCACGCGTGTTTTGAGCAGTAAAGGCCACCACGCAGTGATTGGTTCTGTACCAGTGGAAATGGCCAAGAATCCAGGACCCATTTCACGTTAGTGAAATTTTCAGGTTTATTTCCAGAGATCTTAATAAAATGTCTCTTAGAAGTTGAGTTTTTTTTTTTCCCATTATTTGTCAGTACCACTGGTGATCTTATTTTCTCCCAGTTAATCCTGAGTGGCACCGCCACACGCTTAACAACGCAGGGACACCTGTTAATCAGCTACATGTTCTCATGCCGAACTTTGTGAATAAAAATGTACAATAGTTGGCTGAATTAATCGGCTTGCTTGTAAACCTCTCATAGATGAAGTGTGGCACTTCCAGGTAAAACCCATCCTTACATCACCGTTCACAGGAGCTCACCAGGCTCGACCCATCTCCTCGGTAGGGTGGAGGTCTTTACAGTTTTGATGAGTTGTGGGTGGAGCAACAGTTAGAGAGGTGGGGTAATCCTGATCTGGACCTGTGATGTCATAGTTCTTTGCCGATCTGAAAACTCATTGACAGATTTTCAGACCCAAAGTGAGTTTTTATGTTGGAGTTCTTCACTTTGTGGTGACTTTAAACACCCAGAGAAACGTCTTTCAAGCACAGAAAAAGAGGCTGTTTTCGTGTGACGTGTTTCTTCTAAAACTGAATGTTTTGGGGACTTTTTCCTCAAAAACCCCTGTCAGAGTTTAAGTTTTATAAAGATGAATGAAATTAACTGATGAATTCTAACACCAGGCGTCACCTCCATCAGTTCTCACTCGGGATGCTGACATTAAGTTTAATTTTCAGACATTTTGAGTTCTGAGCATTTGATAAAACTCTGTAAATGTTCTAATGTCCAACATCAGTCCTCAGAGCTGATGTCCTGCATGTTTTAGATGTTTCCCTGCATCAGCTGAACAGGCCGTCATCAGCTTGTCAAGTCTGTTAAGGGCTGAACTGTTTGTGCCAGATGAAGCAGAGAAACATCTAAGACACGAAGGACTGGAGCTGACGCCCCTGATCTAAGGGTTAATATCTGAAATGAATTTACAACACTCCTGCTTTTTGAAGGGGCCTTTCTGCATAAACTTTAGTTTTTTAGGAAATATAAAATGAGAAACCAGTTGTTTTTCTTTAGTTTTCTGTTTCATAATCTGTTTCAGCTCATAGTCTTTTTAAGTAAACAAACCTTTAAACTTAATTTGTTCCTTCTGCTTTGCTTGTTGTCAGGTTGTATTTTCTCTTAAATTCTCTTCAGTCATCAGTGGGAACCTGGGGTCAGGTGGGGTGAGTGGAAGTGGCTCCGTGTGGGGCGTGTGCAGACTGGTAATTGGCTTTTCCCTCCCCCCAGGTGACGTACCAGCTGAAGATCCTCACTACGGCCCTGTTCAGCGTCCTGATGCTCAGGAAGTCTCTGTCCAGAGTTCAGTGGGTTTCTCTGCTGCTGCTGTTCGCCGGCGTCGCCATCGTCCAGGTATGTCCTGTCACCTGACCCGGTCACACGATCCTGCTAATCATCAGTTCAGGTGTAGTAATTTACCGGTTCAGATAAGAAAGGAGGACAGGAAAGTGAAGAAACACCCGGTTCCTAACGGATACCTGCTCAGACTATGTCAAATGAGACGTTGTTTTTGTGTGCTGCAGATACGTGGATTTGTTGGCATTAATTAGAATCAGGTGTGTTGGAGCAGGGAAACATCTAAAACCTCTCGAGGACTGACTTTGGACACCCCTGCTTTAGACGTCTCTGCTTCATCACGCCTGATTCTAATTAATGTTTGTCAACAGCTTGTCATCAAGATCCGAACAACTCTGTTAATGACACAGTCATTTTTATTAGTGTGTGTTGAAGAAATAAAACCCAGAAAACATGCAGGACGGGGGGTCCTGAGGACCTGAACTGAGGAACACTGGTCTAAGGGCGTGGATCTTTTGGAGACTGTTGAAGGTAGAGGGCGATGCTCCTCATATGACAGGTAGATTATAGACTGTTTCACCAAGAAGGAACCTGAAATAAAAACAATATTTAATTCAGTTAAATTTTATTTATAGAGCATCTATTACAATACAAGTTCTCTCTAACTCTGGAGCTAGCAGAGGCCATCACAGAATCATCTCATCCCTTCCTAAGGTGTTTGGGACCAAAAACTATAACTTCTGTTTTATCTGAATTTAAAACCAAAAATTTAGTGGACATCCAGGTCTTAATGTCTTTAGGACAGGCCTGATGTTTGGTTAATGGTTCTGTTAAACCTGCCCTCATAAATAAATAGAGCTAGGTATTGTCAGGATAGCAATGAAAATTCATAATGTGATTTGAATAATACTTCCCAATACCTGCATGAATACACTGAACTAGATTGGGTCTAGCAGTGAACCCTGCGGGACACCGTAGCAGACCCTCATTTGTGCAGAAGAAACTTCATTAACATGAACAAACTGGAATCTGTCAGATATGATTTAAACCAGCCTGTTTCTGTCCCTTTAATACCTGTGCAGTAAAATGCTGTAAACTACAATCAAAAGCAGCACTAAAGTCCAGCAGAACTAATATGGACACTAATCCATTCTCTGAGGCTTCAAGAAGGTCATCAGTGACCCCAACCAGTGCTGTCTCTGTGCTATGATGTATTCTGAACCTTGACTGAAAAACTTCAACTCATTTTTTTCTATGCAGGTGTTCACATAACTGGATCACAACTACCTTTCCCAGAATTTTAGATGTAAATAGGAGCTTTGGAAACTGGTCTCATAATTCAGTAGAAGGTCTGGGTCAAGAGAGGGTTTTAGAGTAAAGCTTTAATTACTGCGACTTCAAAAACCTGCAGCACACGTCCTGATTTCAGGGATAGGCTGATCCGATATTATTAAAACAATAAGAGAGAGAACCTTTTTTGAGGTTTTGAGTTGGGATGGGGTCTAACAGATACATGAGTGATTTAGTTTTATTGATGACTGAGATCAGCTCAGGAACGTGTGTAGGAACTGAACAGTCTGGAGTCGGGACCAGAAGAAGACACTGAAGCTGAAAAAACTCCCATACACGCTTGATTTCTTCTCTGATTCGGATGATTCTACTGCTAAAGAACGTCATAAAGTCCTCACTACTGAGAGTTGCAGGAATGAAGTGAGACTGCCTTGACAGTCGCAGATGAGGTTTTTGAGAGGAACTTAATGGTCCAGAAAGTCTTGAAGCCCCGGTCATCTAATGTACAAGTATCTTAAATGAGTCAATAAAGTTTGATGTTGACTTCAGTAGACCCAGAAATCTCTGGAGGCTAAGAATTCAGAGGTTTATGACTAGTAGAGGGTCAATCAGCCTTTTTGGTTGGTGGAACTGATGCGGCGGATCAGATGGAGCTAACTGTTGGTCGTCTTCCTGCAGGTGCAGCAGGAGGGAAACAAGGAGGCATCCCTGGCCGACGGCGCCAACCAGAACTACACTGTGGGCCTGGTCGCCGTGGTGATCAGCTGCCTGTCGTCAGGGTTCGCCGGTGTTTACTTTGAGAAGATCTTGAAGGGGAGCTCGGCCTCTGTGTGGATGAGGAACGTGCAGCTGGGGATCTTTGGCGCGGCACTCGGCCTGCTGGGACTGTGGTGGAATGATGGTGCTGCCATTGCTGAGCGCGGCTTCCTGTTCGGCTACACCGGGATGGTGTGGTGCGTCATCTTTAACCAGGCGTTTGGTGGGCTGCTGGTGGCCGTGGTGGTGAAGTACGCCGATAACATCCTGAAGGGCTTTGCCACCTCCTTCTCCATCGTCGTCTCCACAGTGATGTCCGTCTACCTGTTTGGCTTCCACGTGGACCTGCTCTTCACGGTGGGGGCGGGGCTGGTCATCAGCGCAGTCTACATGTACAGCCTCCCTAAAGTGCCTGCTGGCTCCCCGTTGCTGAGCTCCTCCTTGTCTTCCTCTACGTCTTCGGCGTCGCCGAGGGCAGACGGAGGCAGCGAGATGGAGGCGTTTCTGCCAAAGTCAGTGCTGGTGAAGTGATCGTCTGCTGCTCTCTGGCGCCTCCTGCTGCTCACTTCCTGTCTACTCTCTGGGGGGGTCAGCGGTCACTAACCAATCACTGCGCTCCGTCTGCCTCCGTCGCAGCCTCCTCCTCCCTTGATGCAGGAGGAAGTGGAAGTGGTCAGTAAGACCCCTCCTCCCCCTCCTCCTCCTCCTCCTACTTCCTCTTCCCTCCCTCTGGGTTTCTCCTGTCTGGATGAGGAGGAGGGAAGCTTGAAGTCCCTCCTCCTCCCAGCTCCTCTTCCTCAACACTAATCTCACCCCCACTCCCATCAGAGCTTGTAGGAGTGGGACGTGACTCCTCCCTCCGCCGTCCTCGTCACCCACTAACTGCTGCAGGAGGAGGAGGAGGAGCTGCAGTGAGACCCTGACCTCCGTCTGTCTGTGTCCTCTCTGCCTTAAACTTTGAACTAACTGAATGAAACAAACGTCACTGATTATTGGTTACTGATTGTTGCTGGTGGAGGTGGGGGATTTGGGGGGCGGGGGGTCTGCTGCAGCTGGCGGCGGTTCGGTGCCTTTTCCTGTCCTCTGTACAGAAGCCATACGCTCGCGTCGCTGGAGGTCACCGCTCCGACGCTGATGCTGGATCAGCTGGGCGGGAGCGAGACGGGATTTTCACATTTGTTGTCGCTGAAGGCATCTTGAATGTTCTCCTGTCCGAGGGGATTATGGTGTTTGCGTTGTTTCACATTGTTTTGTTTTGTTTTGTTTTTTTTGTCTCACGACCGTCAGCAGGAAGGCCCAGTCATCTTGTAAGCTGAACATGAAGATAAACCGTTTCCTCAGCAACACTAATTCATTGATCAGCCAGATGAGTTGTCTGGTCTGTAAGATCGGCCCAGAAGTCTTCCTCACCGACGAATGAAACCAAAACATTTGAATGTCTGGAAGCTGACAAACATTCACAGATTGTGTCACAGATGACACAGTCAGAGGAGACTCTGTAACCCACGGCATCTTTAGATGATTGGTCCAGAAAATACAAAAATGACTTAAAGGCACACCATGCAGAAACACCACTTCTGAGCACGTGAGGCGTGTAGATCCTCAGTACTGTCCTAATGAGTGGGGACTTTGTCTCACTGGAGGTGCACTTGTTTGCGTCTTGCACAAAAAACAAATTGGTAATTTAATCGTAATTTGGTGCTTCGATGTGGTCAGGTGTGGTGTTCCTACATAGGGTGCCTTTAAAATGCAGCTCCATGATGAAAGTTCTCAGAAAGAAAACTAGACTCAGCATCTTTAATTCCGCCGCAGACTCCAGTGTGTTTTCAGTGTTCTGAGACACAACAGATGAAGCTGTGGACCTTCTTGCAGAGCTCTCCTGATGGGCACCTCGTTTGTTGGCGTTTGAGAGAAAACTGATGTTTTGCTGCCCAACATGGAGACAAAAAAAAAACAAACAAACAAAAAACCCCCGAAAACCTGAACTTTTTCTGATCAAACTGTGAAAGATGATTGAATTTTCTGTTTTTGTGAGAGAAAAATCCTGCAGCTGGTGTTTGTGTGTGTTTGAAGGTGTGAAGATAAATGGTAATGTGAGATGTTTTCTTTTTTTTTTTCTTTTATTGTGGGCGTGGCCAGCGCATGTGCTGGTCTATTTGTGATTGGTTGAAGGAAGAGGAGGCTCAGGAGGAAGCTCCTGGTGTCAGCTGGAAACAAACAAATGCTTGAAGTGTCAGTTTGCCTCTGTGATGACAACGGTTGTCTCTCCCGGCTTTGACTTCATCATAATGTGATCAAGCAACAATGTCACTGGCAGAAAACGTTTTTTTTTTTGTTTTTTTTTTTAAAAAAAGAGGAGGTTAAGACTCAGATTTTTCTAATGAGCTTCTCTCAGTTGCTCTTTGGAAATGTTGTTGTCATTCTGTCTTTTTCGGCTTCAATTGATTTGATTTCTCTCTCTTTTTTTAAGGAAATATTTGTTAGATGGTAAAAGTCAAAAGGGTTTTTTGTGACATCACTTTCAATTTCATTTGACAACATTTGATTATTTGTAGGAAGTGTCATCTAAATTTTGCTGTTTTCCTCCTCCGTGATCCGCAAAAAACAGTAATCAAGTAAAAAACAAACAAATCGGGACTCCCATCTGAGTCCACAGCTGCGTATCGCGAGCTGCAGTGGACATCGTTGCAGAGAGACTCAAAACAGTAATAACTTAAGAGAGAGAGAGAGAAAAGGGTGACTGAGAGAGAGCGAACAAACGTAAAGTTGAGTCTCGTAAAAAAGACTCAACCTCCACATCTGTAGGGGGAGCAGTTGAGCAAAAGTCCCTTTGACTTCATTCATTTCTGGTTCCTGTTGTCAAAAACTTTTTATTTAAACCAAAACTATTCTACATGTATATTTACATGAAAAAAACGGATCATCAGTATATCTGACAGTTAAATCGGATCTGTTAGAATGACTAAACATCGAGCTGAAGAAAATTTACTTTTTTTTTTTGTTTATTTATCATCATCTCAACATGAGTTTGCAATTTTCCTGCTTGGGTGCAGAAAGGTTTTGTCTGAACAACCAAATCGTCTTTTTCTGAATTTATGTGATGAATCCGCTCAGCGGAGTGCCGGAGGGACGGGCTAGCTCTGTTCATATTTTATTTCAAAGGGTAGATTTTTAACCTCCGCTACTTTACCTCTCTCCCTTTTAAAGTTTTGGTGAGAGATGTAAAAACTGGAAAGAGTGGGTGACACTAAAAGCACACGGGCGTCCAGTGACTGTTCACTGAAGACCGTGGACAAGTCAGCGGTCCGGTGACTGTTCACTGAAGACCGTGGACAAGTCAGCGGTCCGGTTGTTTTCGTCGGGTTACTCAGAATGATTGTTTAGTCGTGAGAGCATTTAATTAACCATTTACTGAGACGTTCATGTTATTCTGCAAAAAAGCACTTCAGGGAAAAATCTGCTTTCCTACTTTAATGTTTTAAATGATCAGTTTTATTTTACTTTGCTTCCGCAATGAAACAAAATATAGAAACTCTGTAATGCCAATATATTTTGGTGCAAACAAATGGCAGGTTTGACGTCTGCAGATTTTCCCTTTCCTCCTCCTATCTCAGCTGACATCTGGAGCGCCACCTGCTGGCTCTTTTAAACTAATTCCTGGTGGAAACTTCTGGATTTTGTCAAGCTGTTGGGATTCGCAGGATCCAGAAGATTCTGGAAGTTGTTCTGGTTTTGTTTTAGACTCCTCCTCATCAGTCACAGACTGCCCAGATTGATCGGGCAGCTTCGTCTGATCGCTGGCTTGTCCAGATGTTTTTCAGATTGTAAATATTTCTTTTGGGAAAGTTTTTTTTTTTTTTTTATATATCTAAATATATATATATATATATATATAAACAAGGACATGGACTGAAAACTCTGGAGTTTGTCTTTAATTTATGGCTCGGTTATAGTTCTTCGGTTTGTGTCTGCAGATTTGAGAACGCTGTCAGAAAAAACAATCTGACTTCAAAGAATAAAGTTGTGGAAAAGTCGTAACTTCCCAAAACTTTCACAGGTAAGATTTGACGTTACGACTCTTTCAGGAAACATTTGAACTTTTATTCTCCTCAGATTCTTTTCTTAACAGCGGTTCTCTGAAAATCTGCACAAAGCCTGAAATCTTTCAGAAAAAAAATCTTTTCAAACATTAAAAATAGTCAAACTTTCTCCCTGATCTTGTCTTCTCAGTCAGAACTCAAATCACTCGCATCAGTATTTATCGAAATGCAAACAAATGAAACTCTTATGATGGCCCAGAAATATAGCTCTTTTTTAGTTTAATAAATATAAACTTTATATTTTAAAATGAGTCTAAATTAGGAACGTATGTTTTAACGTGTTCCTCATAAGACACCCTGGTACCAGGAGCAGATTTAAAGCATTTTTTAATCAGACTGATCATGATTAACGTACACCTGCAGCAACTCAGACAAGCGGGAAACATCTCAGTTTTAATCCTGTAAACACCATTTCCACCTAAACAAGACATTTCCAGCACCAAGAAGCTTAAGGAACATCTAGAAAGATTAGAGAAGTCAGCTTGTCAAAGAAAATAGTCACTAGTTCCCAGCTGTTATCAACGCTACAAAGATTGTAACAGTGTAAAGATGACCACTCTGACAAAAAAAAAAAACTCACTGAACTATAAATCAAAGAACAACAGATCAACTCTGAATTCAGTCTCAACTTTGGTGTTTCACCAGTGGAAAACTCCACTAGATTCACAGGATTATTTGTCTCTGAAACAAATCTTTGTGAGATTCTCTCTGTTATCGGGCATAAATTACACAAAATGGGAAAGTATTGGCCTATTTAAAGAACATGCAAACTTTTCTGTAGTCTGTTTGAATAATGTCTAAAATGACATGGATTTATGTACTCTGTTGGCTGTTAAGATTTCATTAAGGTGCCAGTTATCTTCAACCATCAAGCCCTTCCTGAGATATGTCCTTGTTCAAACATCCACAGCTCAGCAACTGCTCCACATGGGGGCGCTAGAACATACTGAAGAGGCCACTGATGCAGACAAACCCTGAATACTTCTGTTTGAAAGTAAGGAATACATTTAGTGACATTCCTATCAAATAAAACCACTTTTCTAGTTTTGTTCCTGAACAACCTCAGAGTCCGTCTAAACAGTTGTCTTCAAAAACATCTGAAAACTCTGTTCCACAACGAGAACATCAGTCTGGTCCAATAAATGTTCATGAAATGAGGATGAGGTTTTCACTACAAGAATCCACACAGATGTAAGCTCCTAAAAGTGGAAGATTTAGTCAGATTTCTGCTGTTTTTCATCTTAAAATACTCTGTTCTGATAATATTTATATTTAATTTTACACCTCAGATATAATTTCACATGTTCCTTTAGTTTGATTATCAATTAAAAGCAAATCTGGTATTTGCTGAAATATACTGACTTTGAATAAACTTCATCTTGGAGCAGGAATCAAAAAATATGCTTTTTAAAAGGAAGGGATCAGTTAAACTTACAGCTGAAGGGACAAAAACAGAGGTGGCATTCATTTAAACGAGTGGCATTATCAATAAATATCAACATTTAAGTCATTTAAAAAGAATAAAATTGCAGAAGGCATACATTTATAGTTAATTTATTGTAATAAAGAAGAAAAAACAAACTCCTCACCAGAACAATTTAAAACAAGACTTCTCGTATTTACCTAAAGCTAGTCTATGTAGAAACACGGTGTTGACCACACTGGGGCATACACACCCGCTGCGTTGACCAGAACCAACTGCCAATACTGTACTCATGCGTGGGGCGGGGCCAGCACATGTTGTAATCCCACTTTGTCCCTCTAGAGCTGGCTTGATGTGTCTTCAGAGGGCTGAAGTATAAACTTTCTGGTGATATGCTGCCTCCACGTGGTCAGATGTGGTATTACTGCACAGAGAGGCTTCACCGGAAACAAACGTTTGTTTTACAGGTTGGTCCACAAAGTGCTTGAATTGAAACTGAAAGTAAATCATGATTTATAAAACTGAAAACTACACAGGAGGTGGATTTGTCAAACAGAAACAGTTTTCAAAGGTTCAGAATATGAAAATCATCTGAACATGTTTGGCTAAAAAAAAACCAAAATATATTGGTCACTGAAATAATTTGAAACAGGTAAATTATAAATAATTTACTGAAAACAACTTTCTCCTTTACTTCTCTGGTCCATGTTCTGGTTGTGGACACCATGATACCAAACAGCAGAGTCAAGACTTTTAACCCCTTAAATCACAGGTGTTGGACTCTGGTCCTCGAGGGCCGGTGTCCTGCAGGTTTTAGATGTTTCCCTGCTCCAACACACCTGATTCACATTAATGATTGTTAACTGGTTCTCATCCAGGTCTGAACAAGTCTGTCAAGGACAAGGTCATTTATGTCATGGTGTGAAGAAGCAGGGAGACATCTAAAACCTGCAGGACACCGGCCCAAGAGGACCAGAGTTTGGGACCCCTGTTTTAAATAGTCAACTGACCAAAGATTGAAAACACAGCAGATGTTGATTTGATTTAGTTTAACATGTTACTATGAAAACAGTATTTGACATCTTTCCTCAGAGGACAAACTTGGTTGTCCAGAACAGTTTTATTAGTTTGACTTTTAAAAAAAAAAAAAATTCTGTTAAACCACAACTCAAAATGTCTGTTTTTCGTTAGTTCAGCAAATTATGTTCTGTAAATTATTATTTTTTACTTTTGTCAGTTTCAATGTTATTTAAGAGACCATATTGTTTTTAGTTTAATAATTTTTTAAAATTTCCACGCATTGCTGACAGTTGTGCAAATAACTTTAAGCAGGGGTCACCAATCCTGGTCCTTGAGGGCCGGTGTCCTGCAGGTTTTAGATGTCTCCCTGCTCCAACACACCT
>JAOWBL010000022.1:18017362-18031839 GCA_028564865.1 Zenarchopterus dispar
TCTCTTTGAATTGAACGGCAGCGTACCGAGTTCCTACAAAGGCTGCAGGAAACTGTCCCCCCTTCACAAATGTCTACGAACTCCAGATTTTGTAGGAACAGGGAGGTTCACCTGAACCCACCTTTTGTAGGAACCTTTGTGACCGAGGCTTTAGCTACAGATGTCTGACTTGTGGTCATCAGCTGTTTTTAGATTAGATCCTGCTATTATCCCTGGATGATGAAGGTGTGTTTAACCCACGTTGGTAATGTAAACACAAGGCCTGCTATCGCCTCCCCGGTGCCTGAAGACAAGCTGGGATGTGTTATCGAGTGGTACCACGTAACGTGACGGCCTGCTGGGTGTCTGGTTGGCCTCGCTCGCTTCACCAACATCAGAAAAGTTGGCTGATGCAGGGGATGGAGCGGGTGGAGGATCCATACTTAGTAACAGTGGGATTTGCATGGAGACTTTCCCCAAATCAGTGTGAGCAGCAGTGCCCCTCTGACACCCCTGCTGTTGTGTTTGTTCAGTTTGTTCAAATAACTCCTGAGGTTTGGGAATGACCCCGGTTCTGTGTCTCTCACAGCTGCAGTCTCTCATTTTAGCAACCAGTTGCAGATTACTGCCCCGTAATATTCTGATTTATGACGCCCACGGCTCTGAGGATGATGGGCTCGGGGACGTCCTCGCCTTGTCCTTGAATCCCACCCACCATCGCCACCCCACATCAGTTCTGTTTACATTACTCCTGACCCGTGATTCAGTGTACCCTCGGAGGCGGGTTATTGGTGGTTTGGAGATCTGTTGGGTGCTGGGGGATTAAAAGTTGGTCAAATGGTTCATCATTAATACGAAGATGATAAAAACATGTAAACTGAAGTTTCCCGGTCTAAACCTTTAAAATCTTAGTTTACAGAAGTTTGAAGACAAGTCCACCTCGTATTCTTTCAGCTCTGACAGCCAGACTGCTTGAATGGGACTTGATTTAAAGATCCAGACCAGGGAACAGGTGGAGGTAATCCATTTGTACCTGGTAGTGGGCCAGCGTGTTCAGCCTCTTCCAGTCGCTCTCTATCTTTGTGGTCACGTCTTCGTCCTGCAGGATGATCCTGGTCAGCCGACCCTGACGCCACTCTGACGAGACGACACACGCCGTTAGCTGAGCTGCTCACTTACATGCACAGGCAACAGAAAAGCTTTAACAGGGCTGCAAGACCACAGGAACAGTCAGGAAACTCTGACATTAAATCTGAAGCGTTTTATCGTGGAGCAGTGGGTGGAGACAGATCAGGCTGCGGGCCAATCAGAGCAAAGCTCATTTTTACTACATTCACGTTATAACATAATTTAACACACTTTTGACTGAAGACTTAAGCACATCCAGAGCTAGAGTAAATCCTGAGGACAACAAAGAACCTCGATTTTGAATTATTTTGATGAAAAAAAAAACCAAAGTGCTATTTCTACGTCTACTGGAGCAGAACTTTATGGAGAGGCTTTCTGAGGCTTCCTGTTACGCCTCCGGTTGTCAACATCTCCAGTTCTCTGGTTTCTTACTGGTATCTGCTCAGTTTAGGATGTCACATTCAGCTTCTGCTGGACTTTGTGTCTAACTGATAAACAAATATTACAATGTTAAAGTTTCATAATAATCTTACCAATCACAGACCTGTTCTGAGTTAGTTCAAGAGAAAAAGAAGACAAACGATAGCCTGGCCAGCCAAACCTGCTCACTTCACAAAAACCCTTTATTGTAAAATGAGTCTGGTACCCTTCCATTCATGCCACAGGTGTTTCCACTGGTACAGAATGTACCGAACCAGTCACAAAGGGCAGAGGCGGGTTTAGTGTAATGACCCATACAGGAACGTCCAAGAGACGCGGTTTCTCCTGCGTCTGTTGGTAGCGCCCTGGAAATCAAAGTCCAATCCAGACTACTCCAGACTAACCCTTGGTTTCAAAGAGGAAAACAAGCAGGATGGCTGGCCAGGCTGGCAACGTGAGGTCATGTGTTTGTGATGTCAGCAGATACCGAGGTCCATGTCATCAGCCTGTGGTCTTTGTGAGAATGGGATTCCTTTGTAAACGGCGTCCAGCAGTTTGTCTTTGACCTGAGTCACCGTGTCGCAGTTCAGAACCTTCACCGGCACCTCGGTCCCTGCTTCGCCCTCCGGGGGGATGCACATCAGTGTCTGTGTGAGGAAGGAAGGAGTCATCATCATCTGCATGAAGAGAACTGGACAGCACCAACGTGTTGGCAGGGAGTGCCTCCACCCAAGATGGGCAAATGGGTGGAGCAAACAAGCCTGCCGGTCAAGTGGAACACACCCACCTCAACTGAACTACCACAAGCTTGTTATTTTAGCTGAGGCCAGCCTGTTAGTGCAGTTAACAGCACAACAAGCCACATTATCTTCAAAAGAAGAATTACACCATCTCTGCTCTTAGGTCGTAGCCAGGACCACGGCAGGCAAACTGATGATGACTAACTGTTAACATCTTAGTCTGCAGTCCAACTGTCACTCAAAAACCCATGCCCCTAACGATGATGTTGTGCTTTTATATAACTCTGCCATGCCCGAAAGAATAATTGACAGAGTAATTCTGTCTTTAATCCTCATGACCTACTAATAATCAGCAGACAAACGCTGAACCTTTATCCTGCCTGGATACCTGATGGAGAGCAGCCTTCACGGTTGTAAACATCCTGCTTTTGTGCTCCTGTGATGCCTGTTGCTATGGATACTGATCAACGATAACCACCACTTCTGAGCCAGCTAAAGGACTCATCTGTAGCTCGATGATGTTGCTCAGAGGGTTATTTTTATTTCATGAATCAGGTACCAGTAAAGTGCTGTTTTCTGATGGAAAAAAAGGGAGAGGAGGAGAGTAAATAAGTGGACATTTTAAAGGACTAAGATGGAGGCCCCAATATCAGCACCACTTTTTTGGGATGTTGGGTAGATTTTAATCAGACGTGAATCATTTATGCTCCCTTGTTAGATGCAATAAAGTGGAACTGTTTTAGTTTATAAGAAAAAAACATATACTCTAATAATGGCCACAGTACAGAAACCAGGTTTTAGACGGGGTTATTAGCTTATCATAAAGACTGGAAGCAGAGGGAAACCGGCTGTAGAAGCAACCTTCAAGACTCTCTGACCCGCTTCTGTTTGTGCTGGAACTACAGACTGTGGTCTGCAATGGCACTACTTCTCCTTAAAAGCTGCTGGGTGGAAGGATATACTGTTTCATGTGACACATATGGCAGGTTACCAGCTGTTTGTAGTCGATCTGCTGTCGGATGAGTTTGTCTTCGCTCAGAGAGTAGCGAGCCTCTCCTGTGATGGCGTCGATCGGCCCTTTCTCCATCTGCTGCTTTATGGCACAGTACAGCATGAAGAGAGGTTCACCGGCACACTCCTGGAGGGGGAGGGAGAGGGGACATCCTGGTTACCAGTTTAATCCTGTGAACTCATCAGCACGAGGATTTTGCCATGGATTCCTATGAATAAATTAACGGCAGCGCTGATGTGACTGGTCACAGTCAGACCAGAGAAGAAGAACCGAACATGGAAACTTAGGAGACGAGGACGGAAGGAAGGAAGGGAGCAAGGAGTGGAGGAGGGGCAGGAGTACCTTGAGGAATCGATGCAGCAGGAAGGTGAACCAGTTTGTCAGCATCTTCTCAGCAACAGACTCCGTCCTAGACACACACACGCACACACACACACACACACACACACAGGTCAATGGTCATCAGTGCACACATCAACTCCAGCTCAGATGTGACGGGTCACAACCGACTGGATAGACAGACCTTAATGAGGAAGGAGATGACAGCATATAGGAGGAAAGGAAGGTGGAAGGACAGAGGACAAGAGGGAGCATTTAAAGGGACTTTTATTTTGATGGAGTAAAATAAAAGTCCACCTCTGGAGGTTTGTAAGGTTCTTGAACCAGACATTGCTTTAACCAGAGTGATCTGGTTGGTGAATCCGCTGGAAGATTCCATTCACTCACGCTAAAAGTGGTGAAACTGAGAGTTCCAGGTGAAGCACCCACCTCCTCAGAAGCAGTTTGGGATGGTTTCTGTTCTCCAGGTTCTTCTCTATCAGGTCAGCCAGCAGCTGCTTCAACACCACTGTGGCGTACTCCATCCGTCCCTGAAGAGACAGATACTCGCTCATCATCAAGAGGTCATCAGATTTCTTTCCTGTCTAAGGTTGCCAGGTTACAGAACACTGACTGCTAACTAAAATAGCTGATAAAGATGTGTTACAAGCTTCTCATATGGTTGATAATAATGTTGGTGTACCTCAGGGTTCTATACTGGGTCTTCTGCTGTTCAGTTTTTTATATTGGTGAGGTTTGTGAAGTTTGCCCTGTGTACACTCATAGTACAGTCACGTAAATATCCCACACTGTACACGAAGAACTGGATAAACTCCGTGTGACATCATCCATTGGTATCTGAAGAGTTTTGGGTTTCAGGTTTTCAAGGCAATTTTTCATCTTACTGAATGATGCCATGTTAGTAAGAAATCAGACTGCTGAACCGCTTAACATTAATCCAAAATTGGCAGACAGGTAGCTTTTGGTAGCTAGCTGGAACACCACAAACATCTGTGGCTTTATAACATTTTACTTTATGATAAAAATCCCCCTGTACAGTTGTTGTGGATGCTAAATCTTGGTTAATAGTAGCTAAATAAGACACCAGTGGAGGAGGAACCTTCTGCTTGGATGATCTAACTTAGGTTTCACCATTAACGTCTGAATCTACATATCAGAGGGCTGGAGCATTGCCGCAGTTACCTGCAGAGCAGCCATCAGCAGCGAAGCGACGTTCCCGCGGTCCCTCATGGAGAATGACCTCTGGGCTTCCAGCGTGTGGATGAAGGTGAGGAGGAACATCTTGTTGTTGAGCAGCTGGCTGAAGAGACGCAGAGCTTTCTCCACGTTAGCTGGAGACTGAAGAAACAGAGGAGTGGTCAGCATCTGTACTGGAGGACAAAAATCTCCCAACGTTACAAAACAGCCTCTTCCAAGGGGACCAGAACCAACAAACTGAAGGTGGTGGCTGAACCAGAAATCAGCACATTCAACAAAAAAAATACACAAAGTTGGCCAAGTGGATCACAAAAAAAGAAATAAAATAAATTATAAACAATTGAAGCGGAAAAAACTGGAATAAGGCACAAAAATGGATTAAACCTGAAATAAACTGATAAATTATGCTTAAGCAAGAACTAAGCTGATAAAACATCACCGATTCTGAATAAATCAAAGAAACTGACATGAATAAACAGACTAACGAAGCATGGCTAAAGGTCAGACTTTTCTGTTGTTCCCCCGTCGATTACACACCCCTCCCCATATGATTTTCAACATCAAAAATGGGTCATTAACTGGCCAATGATCTGAGAATTTACTTTAACTAACTTTAAAATGTCCTAGCTGCCAGAGAAGGACTGAAAATGATCTCCTGTTATCTGCTGAGCAAACACTAAAGTTTTCTTTGAAGGTGGGGGTGCTGGAAGTTTTGACTTCGTCGGAGCTGTCGAGTGAGGTGACACCCGAACACCAGAATCTAAAAACTTCCATCGCTCTCATACTTGACCCCTGACCACCACTGACCCGATCTGTACACTTGATCAGTAACTGTGACTCTTGTGTTTTAAGATGTTGACTAACAAGATAAGAAAAATGCAATGTTTCTAACAAACTTCATTTGCTATGCTTCTGTGAAACCAAAACTAATCCTGTTTTTGTCTTTACAGTCGTAGAACAATTAATACCTCCTCATCTCTATAACAACCAATGTTTTGGCAGTATGCCTGTCTGGAGCATTCAGGTGTGTAAACGCAACACCAAGAGGGAAAGACATCAGTAGTATGTCTGTCGGTTCTGTCGTCTCTGAGCTCAAGCAGCTCAGATGTGTTTGTGTTGTCTGTGGTTTCTTCTGTACGTACGTCGAGCTCTTTGAGGACGGGATGCTCCTCTATCCCAGGAAACATCACTCTCATGGTGTAGGTCCGATACTCCAAGAAGGGGATCTTCACTCCATCCATGTCATTGGTCAGCTCCTGGATGTCTGTCTGCAGCTCTGCAAAGGCTGCAGGAGGTAAGGCAAGAAAAGGAAGACATCATCAGTAAGGAATGGTGGGAGGAAAGAAGGCAGGAAGGAAGAAAGAAAAGAAGCAATGGAAGGAAAGAAGGATGGAAGGATGGAAGGAAGCAGGGACCCAGGACCCACCCTCCTTGCACTCTAGTGCCACCCGGCTCTCCAGGTTGTCCATCTGCAGCTGGAGGCGTTTGAGCGTCCGGTCGGCATCGCGGGTCTTCCTCTTGTAGGCGATGAGCACAGCGATGATGGCGATGAGGAGCACGCCTCCACCCGCGCCGATCCCGATGATGGCAGGGAGCGTCAGGGCGCTGTCGGAGTAAATGTGGAGCGTACCCGGCGAGTACTCCAGACCACCCACCAGGATCTGCAAGACAGAGTCCACACAGAACTTCTGTTAGACTTTTGTAAAAAAAAACAAAAAAAAACCCCAAAACAAACAAACAAAAAACACTATTAAATCACACTGAGATTCTAAGAGAACACAAAAGAATATTCAATGTTTGGGATGAATATAGAGCAGTGGGAATAGCAGTAATTAAAGGAAGGAGAGTCTGATAATACTGGTTATCCTTTGAAGAAAACAAATCAAAACTGGTATCAAAATGTCTGACTTGTCACATGTTTCTGATTTCATAGATCAAGTAATACAATAAACTTAACAAAGTACTAATAAATAGAATAATCCAAAATAAAACTCCCCTTTACTGGGACTAAAAAAGAGAAAAGAACATTTCAGTCCACTAACACCCCAATGAATTCAAATAAAATGAATGTTAAATGTAATTAAAGTCATGTTGACAAACGCCTGTTGTTCTGTGGTGAGATACTGGATGTGATGAACAACTAGCAAACACCCCAGCAACCAGGAATCAGAGTGCAGTTGTAGATGGAAAGTAGAATCCCCACTGAGAAGAGTGGACATTGTGTGTTGCCATGACAGCAGCTGGCGTGAGACCACTCCCAAGGAATACACCACCACAAAGTGAGGAACTGCTCTGTGTGACCATGACACCAGCTGATGTCAGGCCATTCGCAAGACGTACAGGATGACAAAGGGAATAAAGTATCACGGGAGAAACTGCTGTGTGCTGATATCACCAGGTAGCATGAAGCGACTCCGCACGAGTACAGCGTCACAAAGGAATTACAGCTAACTAATTAAATACTACTGTACGTTGCTATGGTGTCAGTAAGGCCATTTAAAAGAGTACTGTGTTGAAGGGGAACAGGTGAGGAACTGCTATGTGTGGCTACTGCAGTGAGACTATTCCCAACAGAGACTACTCTATCTAGAGCATCAAAAAGGGAATAAAAACTTTCTAATGAGAAATTCCTATGAGAGACCAGGTCTCCAGGCTTTGTAAGGCATCCTCTGAGAAATGTGATGAGCAACAATTTATCCCAACAACAACAAGGAATCAGATATTGGACATCGACATAAGGGGCGAATATACTACTTAGACAAGGCAAGTTTATTTGTATTGGACAGTTCAGCAACACAGCAATTCAAGGTGCTTTACATAATGAAAACATGAAAAGTAAAGAGAAAAACAGATTACGAGTTACATTGCAGTGGCATAATAAATAAAAGTTAGATTTCACTGAAGACAAACCCATGGATGAGTTTTTCAAGATCCTGCTGAGAGATTAGTCCTTTGATCCTGAAGATGTTCTTCAGGTAATCGAAGGCCGACTTTGTACTTGTCTTACTGGGTCCCTGAAGCTTTAGGTCTGAGTCCATAACTACACCTGGATTTTGAGCCTTATCAGTGGTTAGCAGCTGTAATACCTGAAGCTGTGTGCCGACTCTTAAATGTTCCGCTTTTGGTCCAAAAACAGCTACTTCAGTTTTGTTTTTGTTCAACTGAAGAAAATGACGGCACATCCACTCATTGATTTGTTCTACGCATCTACTCAACACTTGTATGGGTTCATTGTTACCTGGTGAAATTGTAATGTAAAGTAGCGTGTCATCTGTGTAGTCATGGTAACTTATCTTGTTTATTATTATCTGCGCTAGTGGAAGCACGTAGGCATTAAATAGAAGGGGTCCTGGGATAGAACCTTGGGGAACTCCACATGTAATTTCTGATGATTCTGATGTAAAGTTACCTATTGAAACAAAGTAGTCTCTGTTCTGTAAGTAAGACTCACACCAGTCAGGACTGTGTAATAAAGTCTGACCCAATTCTCCGGTCCCTCTAGTAACATACCATAATCAGCAGTCTCAAATGCTGCTCTGAGGTCCAATAACAGCAACACTGTGGTTCCTCCACAGTCTGTATTTATGTGGATGTCACTGAGCACCTTAATAAGAGCAGTCTCAGTGGTGTGGTGAGCACAAAAACCTGACCAGAAGACATGAAAGCGGTTGGTCAGACTTAAGAAGCTATTTAGCTGTTGAAACACAGCTTTTTCAATAACCTTACTGCTGAACAGAAGATTTGAGAGGGATCTGTAATTTTGCATTAGCAACTTGTCCAGATGGTCCTTTTTTCAGCAGAGGTTTGATGACTGCTGTCTTTAAGGTCTGGGGGAGAACACCTAACAAAAGGGATGAGTTTACTATTTGAACCAGATCAGATGCCCTGATGGGTAAAACTTTGTTGAAGAAAGCTGTGGGTAAAATATTAAGACAGGAAGTTTAGCTGATCAATAATATCCTCCAGGTTTTTGTAGCTGATCGGGTAAAATTGTGTCATTTTGTCCAAATTGGTTTTGACTGGACAAGAGTATTGTTCCTGAACTTAACATTGATGCACTGACTGCTTTCCTAATCACCTGAATTTTCCCAGTAAAGAAGTTGGCAAATCAATTTCCAGGCCTTTGTGGAGTGGGGTTCAGATGCTACTGACCCAGCAGGGTTCATCTAGACATCACAAACCACGAGACATTCTCTCAAAAATGCGTGAAGAGACATGGCAACAACAGAACCAGAAGGTAGGACGAAGATCTCGTTTGAGCAAGAGCTTGGTAGTTGCCCATCAGTTGGAGAGTCAGAGATGGACAAGGTTTTGCTCTTTTATGAGCCCAATAAGTTCCATGGATGCAAGAAGAATGAAACCATGCAGACAGGTGTATGTGAATGCAAATGAACACACCTGCCTTTACTGGCTCGTAGACCTCACGACATGTGTACACAGGTTCTTGGCCTGCTCCACTTTTTTCTTCATCAAAACTAATGTCCTTTTAACACTCTTCTTAAACTGAACACAAAATGATTACAAATGCAACGCTTGATAAACAGACACGAGATGGAAAAAACCCACACCTGATGAAGGCGTGTGTGTACGCACACACACACACACTCATCTTCAGTTTGTGTGTTTCATTATCTTTGATGTTTGTGGCATTAAAGTTTTATTAAAGCACTTCCTCTTTAGAACCTGTAGATATCGATTTCATGATGGATGAAACTCGTTTGAACAACCTGATGAATAAGGGATGAAGAGATTATGTGAACATGGGTGTGGAGACCCTTTAATAATAATTTATAATCAATAGATTTAATAATATATCAAAAGTATATCAGCTCGCTGATTCTGATTGTTGGTATGGACGTTACTGGAATGACGTGTATGTGTGTTTGCCTACACGTCCGTGATAATGGGACTCAACAAAAACGTACCAATATTTTAAATGACATTGTGTTTAATGGATGAGTTATATGTGTTTGTTTATTAAATATTCTGCTCCAGAGGCTCAGCCAGGACCTCTAAACTCTGTGATTTGTTTTTGTGTAATAGGATTCTAAATATTACCTATAGGACACATCTTATAAAACGTATCAGTTTCATAAAACTTTGTCTGAATGTATGAAAACCGAATATGGTCATGAGCCTGTTGCATTTTTCTTTACTTTTGTAAAATGTGACTTTGGCTTTGTGAATATTTTGATTTCCAAATGTTTTAGCTGTTATTTTCGGTTTGCTTTTTTCACGTCTAATATTTTCTTCCCTTTTAATGCTACCTTTTACTTGATCAGTTATCCTCAACAAAGAGGAAAATGGTTTAAATATTACTCATATAAGAGGTTACAGTGAGGTTGGACTTGAATTACAGTATCATTGCATTTTGTCCCCTGAAGGGATGAAAACAGAAATATGTGTGTGTGTGTGTCACCCTTTGATCTGTGATATCAGACCAATTACCCATGACTCCCTGCAGCAGCACTTAATGACTTTCACCTTTACAGGGACCCCCACCCATTTTTCTGCCTCCTCCCCTCTCTCTTCTCCTTCCTCTGCTCTCTTCTCAGAAACTGAATCAGGACTTGGGCACTGGTGTCCCCATGAAAACACTTAACAGATATGGACCAAACACAGCCCCTGGGAGTTAGTCTTTATGTGTCTTCTGCGTATTTGAAGATTATAAGTGTAGCAACACTCAGCTCATCAGACTACATGGGGGCACTCATGAATCTAGTGAAAAGAAAAAAAAAATAGTTCTCTTATGCACAACAAGTCGTTCCCTCACATGTAGCTCTTCCACCACAGGGGTTCCACAGGGCTTCAGAACCAGTTCCTGACTTGGAACCAGTTCTTTGTTGAACCACTTTGTTTTTGGACTTTTGGAAGAAAGCACTGATTCAGAGCCAGAAAATGCAGTGCTACTGTGATGAAAGACTAGATTATAGTGACCAATCAGAACTTTGTGACCGCCGTCATTAATAAATGTCTGTGTGGAGCTGGTACAGATGAAGCTAGCAAGAAGAAATAAACATGGTTTGGAAATGGACATGAAGTATCGCTGGTCCACGGAGGAGATGAGCTGTCCTCTTGAGGTGAAGTTGATGACTGAAGTGAAAACCAGTCACCAACCGGTCAGACGAGAACATTTTGAATATATATTAGAAAAAGACGACGGCTGTTTTAAACTGGAGTTAACAATTGTGTTTTTGTCTTCGTGACTGAAATTTGTTGGTGTTTCAGTATCACCTGCTGGAGTTTATGGATCCTGCTCAAAACAACAGCAAAAATCCAGTTAAAAGCTAAAGAGCACTCAACATCTGGAAAAGAGTGTTCCCAAACACCAAAACCAAAGACGTAGTGACTTCTGTTGGTGGTTTCTTAGCCAGGTCACCATCTTCTGCAGAGGTTTTCCAGACACAACCGTCACCGTTCATCTGGACTTGTGTCTGGCACCAGGAGAACACTGGCTTCTGGTGTCCTGGTAGATGAAGATAGGAGGGTTCCAGCCATAAGATCCCATGATCTTCTGGTTGGAAGGCAACCAACTACAACTATCCTACAACCATCAATTCTGAAGACATCGCTTTTGAAGTCAACATTGTGATGCGAGTCCTTTCTGGTCCTCTGCAGAAGTTTGGAGTCCACTAATGGGAGCTTAAACCACAATGAAGAGACAGAATGAGGGTCTGTGGACGTGGAAAAGAAACCAGTTCTTAAAATGTTTCAAAGCTGTAGAAGTCTGAACTGGTTCTGGAGCCAGTCCAGCACCAGTACCTGGTTCAGTCTGGTTCACAAGAGGTATTGGAGGTCCAGTGGGTCAGGTATCCTTCAGTCCTACTCACCTTGTTAATCCCTGCGTTAAGCGCTTTCGGTTGCTTCTCATGAACCAGTCACTGCTGCTCTTGACAGGTACAGAACAAGGTGGGGCGGAACTCTGACCACTCACCAGTACTCGCTGCTCTCCGGTGAGATCTGGCGAATCACAGAGCAGCTGGTTCTCTGACACGGTCAGCAAGCAGGGAGACTCTCCAATCAGGACGGTGTAGTTCAGACGGTTGTTACCGGGGGCGGGAGGGATCAGGTTTTTACCCTGAAACAGAAAGCACACAGGTCAGGTTGTAGTTACTGTCCTCCTGACAGGACCGCAATACTTTGTCTGATCTCTCACCTTGAGGATGATGGGTGAGCCCGGCTTCACCTCCAGGATCCCAGAGTTCCCGAGCAGATCAAAGGTCGGGTTCGGGTAGTGTGTAAAGGGGGTGGAGTTCAGGACGAGCAGAGAGGACACCTGTACAGGTCCGGAACATAGTGAAGTGTCAGTCAACACATAGAATATTGTTTATAAATCAAATTGATCCACATCCACACCAGAGATCCATCTACACCCCAGAAACAATGTCCGTTCACACTACACCAGGAAGAATGTGTATCACACGACCCTAGTCGGATTTTATGAACTTCTGTCAGTGATCCCGTCTTGGCTTGTTTAAAGCTAGGTGTTAAAATCCCTCCACTTTAGACCACAACCCCAGCCTTTCTAAACTCACACTAAACTCTCTGGATCCAGCATATCACAAATGTCCCATTCTCAGGGGTTGAACGCACCAGCATGGTGTGGATGGCAGTAACGGTAAAAACAACATTTGACTTTTCAAAGTGAAGCCTCACCAGTGGACGCAACCAGAGGTTTGAGAAGCTTCAACGCTAGATTCTGTTAGACGGTCCTTTTGTAAAACTCCAGTGTGATGGGGGATGTCAAACACTTTAAAATGATCCGTGACAATGAATTCATTCATTAATTAACTATAAACTTGCAAGATTGCAAGAAATGACTCTGAAACCTGCCCTATAAATTGGCAAACTTGAGGAAATTAAAACTGAGAAAGATGACATTTGAAACTTTGAATTAAACTCCTACATTTGAAAGAAAATGCTAAAGTAAATAAATAAATCTGAGACTGTAAACTCCCAAAAAATTTACAGGTAAATCACACCACAGGCACAGACATGCTTTGGGCATCTCTCTTATTTTTCCTGAGGTATTTAAATGTTTTTATTCAGGAAGCTACAAAACAAGACAGCTCATTTTGTTCCTCTCCTAATCTTGGATTAATCCTGGATACGAAGGCGGACCTCCTAGTCTGGGGGCCCCCTGGTGACGACAGTCCAACGAGTCCAACCTCCTCCCGTGGCTGTGGCGGAGTCGGTTGTGGAGCTGGTGCCTGCTGTGGGTGAGCGTTACCTGGTCCAAGATGAAGCCGAACTCATCGGGCCGCAGCGCCCCCTCTGGTGGGTTGGGTTGGCTGTAGACCAGGCCTGGAGCCAAACACGTCATTGTGCTGTCGTTGATGACGTTGCAGTACTGCAGAGAAAACGATGAGTCGTCAAGCCTCCACTGCTTTACAGGCCTTTACTGGATTTATCCAGACCGCCAGTAACAGGACCAGAACATCTGCGGTTTGTGAGCTTCAAACGTGAAACTACCAGAGTTTAGCTTTGATGACTTTCAAAACAATCCTTTATAACTGGACTAAAATGTAATCCAAAGAAGCAAAAAGAAAAAACAAAGTTGCTCAACCGCATCATCTGGTTGTGTTCGTTCGGTCTTCACAAAGATGTTCACATGTATTTGAAAACTCTGCTTTCAGTTGGGTTAATCCAGGAATTAGATTTTGTTCTAATGCCACTCGAGCACACGATAAACCCAGTAAAACGGGACGGGAACAGAGAGCTGTTTGCAGATGCGTGTGGATGACCACAGTGAAACCACAACACAGCCTGAGGTTGGGTTGAAGTTTTATGGGAGCACCTCAACTACAACTGCAGAAACGACTCAAAAGGAAAACAAAAATGTTCAACATGTGTCTTTTAAAGAATGACTTGAGATGACGTCTATTTTCTTACTCTGATCTTTCAAGGACCCCTAACCAGCCAGAAACAGAAACCCAATCTGGTGGACAGCAGCTTCATTTTTAGCTTCTAGAATCTAGAAGCTCCTCAGGAGGTCAGGGCTGTTTCAGGAGAACACCGCAGAGTAAAACGATCCTCGCTTAGATGCTCAGCAGCGTCAACTTTGGTGACAGAGCACAACAATGGGAATTGGAGCAGTTTCGTGTTCGAATGGATTGTGTGTTTGGGGTAAAATGACGACTAAAGTTTGCCCTGACACCAGGAACCTGCATCAGAGTAAATTCCTACATCAAGTCTTTGACAAGACAGAAAAATGTCATTCCTGATAAGTGACAGTGTGGAGAGGGTCCTGACAGAAAAAACAAAATAATTCTAACTTTGTATGTGCACAAAACCGCAAAACAGGACTCTACTGGGCTGTAGGGGAATCTCGGCCATCACGTTTTAATCTACTGCCGATGTTGCACAAACACTGGAGGAGGAGCCTTCGGGCTTCAACTCAGGCTTTTAAAACGGAACTGATGCATCAGTGCAACACGGGGGAGCTGAAGCTTAAACTCGTCACAAAGCTCATTGATCAGGTTGATCTTACGTTGTTGGTCTCCACTCCTCCATATTTGGCTCTGACTTTGGGCTCCTGGATGGTCAGCAGGTTGGTTCCTGTCACCGTTATCAGTGTGCTACCACTGCGCATGCACACACACACACACACACACACACACACACACACACACACACACACACACACACACACACACACACAC
>JAOWBL010000022.1:18066287-18079659 GCA_028564865.1 Zenarchopterus dispar
CATAGACTGTATAAAATAATGGACGAAGCTTTAGGTCACATGACCCATTAGTTTATAAAGAGCCGTTTTGAAGGCTCTATTTCCTTGTACAGGGTGCAGCCATGTTGCTTGGCAAGCTGCAGGGAACATGTCAGCCGTATGCCAATCAAAGTTAGTTTTGGCCACCAGCTGTTTCAGCTGGTCTTTCAGTCAAAATATCTCTGGAGCTGCCAACAGGAGAATATAGACGAAATGTTTGACATGTTGACTCAATGGCAAAATGAAAAAAATTACTGTCACGTTTAGCTGATGCTTGGTTATATCAAATGAGGGATTGCTTCGCTAAGCACGGTAGCATGATGATTATGGATGAGGAAGTGATAACAACTAGTCATTGGCTAATACAACTTGCAATCAGTAATATTAGTATCACATTTTCTGAATCTATTGAATCTATTTCTTTTTCTTTGTTTTGCATTATTTCTTTTTTCTTCATGACTTTTATTCATAACTACTTCCACACACCGCTGATCATAAAAACCACTTGAATATCAGGACATTCAGCTTTTCCAGGAAATGTGCACTACAGCTTTTAGTATTTCCTATCTATAAATATGTCAATATTTTAACGTAAACACCAAAATGACATGAACTGTAAATTTAACATAATCCCATCAAGTAAATTAATAATATAAATACAGTATGATATAATTTACAGTATTTATATATTCAGATTTTGTTTAATGTTTTTCTTTCTTTTTCATTCATTCTTTCTTTCTTAAAACTTTTTAACCCTTTTTAGATCCTACTTTTAGCCAGTGGCACCTTAAAAAAGTCAAATTACCATTTGAGCTAACATTAGAACATCTTCTTACATTTCCATGATACTGGAATTTGACTTTTCTGATTTTGTGCCTTCTGAGTTTATAATATTCTAATGGAAGTGAACGCTGCAGGTCTCACACTGGAGGTCACATGACACAGTCAAGGTTTTGACTTGGTTGAACTTGTAATATTTGTCCTTAATTCTGCTCGTTTGAAGCTTGTGGCCTGTGACCTGGGGGCAAAGTTTAACTACGCCGACAGAAACATCCTCTAGCTTCTTCTTGCAGGAGCCGGAGCAGCCAGATCCTCCAGTCAAGAAACCATTTCAGGACCCTGACAGGTTCAGGAACACTAACCATCTAACAGCTTTTAGCGTGGATGTTTAGGTCTCTCCTCACTGCTCTTCAGATTCCTCATTACTCACTTTGGAGATCATTTGAGTAGCAACGTCTACATGAGAATGGGTTGCAGATTTGGTCAGAATGTGACATATCATCAGTTAGCATGAAATATTTAAATGAGTTAAGCTAAAATATCTAAATTGTGGTAACTGAATTTAGGAGGGCATGTTCGAGCTAGCATCCAGGTCTCCTCGTTCCTGTTTGGTCCTTTTTGGATTAACTGTGGTTGGGGCAGAGTCCAAAGCCTTAAAAATGTATTCTTTAGAAGACCTCCAGGTAATGTCAAACACAGCTCAACCAATTCTTTCTCTTTGTTTAACCTTCCATCATTACTTTCTTGATTTGCCTAACCACTTCTGCCAGCATGTCCACTGTTGGTCTGCCAGCTAGTCTTAAATTGGCGATGACATTGTACATTAGAGGATGCACAACTGTTGCAAGAGACAAAAGTTGGGTGGTTTATGCTGATCGTGAGGACAGAAGACTGCAAACATTAGACAACACATCCTAAAAGTAATTAGATATTCTTTCAAATCAATATTTTAACATGGAAAAACTCCTTTTCTGTGTGGAAAATAAGAATATCTCGGGTACTGCAAGGCATATTTGAATAAAAATGGCATCAAATCAAAAGTAACACGTGAGATTACAGAAGACTTGTTAAACTAAGAATACATACCAGGCCAGAGAAAATGAAGATGGATCACATCTTTAAAGTTGAGTAAACAAACACTTTAACCAAGATATTCCTTCAAATCAAATAGAGACTCATATAAAATAAAAAAAAACCCTTCTCTGCTACTTTGAAGCTCAATTTGCACATATAAATACGTACTTTTTTCTAATTTCATCAGAATATTTTTTTGTTCTGTTCCTCCACAGTTCTTTTTCCTCTTCTAGTTTGAAACCATCAATCTGTTTAATGTGTGTGTGTGTGTGTGTGTGTGTGTGTGTGTGTGTGTATGCACAGAGAGTAAGGAGGGAAATGAGTAAAAGATGAAGAGAGCCAGAAATGACAACAAGCAGGGAGAAAGGAATGAGTAAGTGAGAAAAGAAGAGGAGGATGGAGGGGAGGGTCGAGCAAGCAATTGGGAGGAGGTGGAGCCAGAGAGAGAGAGAGGTAGTGTGTGAGAAAGAGGGAGAGAGAGAGAGAGAGAGGGAGAGGAGGGATGACAGGAGATGTAGTTGTTGCCGCGGCAGCAGAGCGGGACAGATCTGAGACAGTAGAACAACTCCTCCTACTCCTTCTTTTTATTGTTGTTCCTCCATCCTTCTGCACTCATCCATCTGTTTTCACCTGGAAAAGCTGCTGCCTCTTCCTCCTCTTCATCCTCTTCACCTCCATCATCACCGGCTGTGGTAAGTAGGATGAAAAGTGCTCCAGATACACTGCTGAGAATAGAAAGAGAAGGAGGGAGCGGAGAAGTCGAGCGGAGGAACAGGAGCAGGACGGGACGGTGGGGTGGAGGGAGGGGGGGTGAGGAGGAAGAGAGGAGGAGGAGGAAGAGTTTGAGGAGAAGAGGTTTGGAGGAGAAAACTTCCTCTCTGCAAAGATGCTGCAGCAAAGAGGGAAGATCTGGAAGTGGTCAGGTTTTGGGGATAAACAGGTAGATGCACCTAGGAAGTGCACAAAAGTGAGTGTGTGTGACGCAACACAGCGGTATAAATTAGTGATGAAGTTCCGTGTGTTTTTATGAAGTGTTCAGCTGCATCACACACCCGCTCTCTCACACAAACACAAACGCACTCATTGTGCTCATTAATATTGACACACCTTCTCCGTCTGTAGGACGACCGCTCCTCCGTTCACTTCCAGTTTCAAACTTGTGTTTGTGTGTCACATGTTTGAGCTTTGGCTTCCCAAAGGTGGAAGCCAGTGAAAACACCTCAGAAATACGGGCGCATCTTCCAAAAACTCACTGATTTCCTGAATAAGCGCTAGTTTTATCCAAAACAAGGAAATGGTACTTTTGTTGGGGACTATTTTCAGCAGTGGACTCATCCATATTTGGTGCTGTTGCAGGATGGTGCGTGTCATACTAAGACCAAGTTTATTTTTTTAAAGACTTCATACTTGCCTTAAATAGCTTTTCACTGTAGTTAGCAGAAAACATTCCTCAAACACCAGAAAACTACATCTGTTAGCAGATTAATCCTCCTCTGCTGTGCAGAAATACAGAAAAAGTCGTAATATCTTATTGTAGCGATTGTTTCTCCGGTGAAGTGGTAGAGTCTGACTGTTTGTGTGTTTATTTGGGAGATTTACCACGCCGAATTGCACGGAACTTGGCCGAGATTTGGAAATCAGGCGGAGGACGGGTTCATTAAATTTTGATGCAGATTGGCATCACGGTTGAGTCCTCTCTCTCTGCAGGCGACTCGGGCTCTTTCCTCCGTCTCATCCTCTTCCTCTCTGGAAGAAAAAAAAAAAAAAAGCTCCAGAAAAATTACAGCTTTGGCCTCAGTGGAGGATATTCTCAAAAACATTGTTTTATCATCAAAGATGGATTATCTTGTCAACTTAGTTGTCTATTTGTTTTTAATAATTTGTCTCAAAAATGGGAAATTTCAACTTTCATAAAAGTTTGCATGCTGGGATGTTAATTTGACTGGAAAGGGTCGTGTAGATGCTTTTGTATCGTGGCCATCAGCGTGTGTGGCGTCACAATGAATCCCAGTGTGTGTTCACGTGAAGGAACATGTGATGAGTTCTGTGGCTCAGAAGAATAAACTCATGCAGCTTGCGTCGCTTCAGCATCTTCATGATGAGGACAGAAATGTGGAACCCAGCTGACTGAACGCCAACCGAGATGGAAATGCAGCTGTCATCTCGGAGCCTTTCATTACACGTTAACTTAGTGGACCTCTGTGAAACTATGCTTTCATACCAAATCCAGATATTTTCCTAAACCTAACAAAGTAGTTTTGGAAAAGGGATAAAATGAAAACTAACTGAAGCAGAATATTAAACAATTTTCTTTTCCTGATTGGGAAATGTTTTATGGCATTGGTTTTATTTATTCACTTATTTTATCACCATCAGCTCAAGAATCTAATTGTAGTTTCACTCATATTGTCAACAGCAACTTTGACAGCCCTAAAGTTTTTGTCCCTAAACTTAACCAAAGACCAAGCAGGGGAAAATCAAGAAAGTGGAGAAACATTTGTTCCCTGAGTGGTCTCAAACTCAGGTCCTGTGACCAGGGTTTCCGATAGAGGGGTCCTCAGTCGCTGGCACAGGAACGGCCCCGCAGTGAGAACTTTTGGGAACTTCAACAGAACCGAAACAAGTCCCTGCTATGGATTTGGTACATGATAAGAAAGGATGAGGAGCTATAAGTGCATCCGGCTGGAGGATGAACTCAGCACAAACCTGCGAGCAGGGTTCTTGTCTAGATTTGTCATGTTGGAGGGCTCTGTAGTTTCAGGGTGCAGCAGAAAATGGAAACCTATTTATAGACATTAAAGTCTTTGATGGATATGATTTGACAGTCTGTTAAAACTGTTCTACATTGACAAACCTCAGCTCTGATTGTGCAAAACAATCAGCCGATGACAGTGAAATATCCAGGAATGGCGATATTAGGCTGTCAGAGACAGTCACAAAGCTTTTAATTATTTTTTTTACAGACAAACATTCATGGTAATTTTTTTTTAAATGACAAAAATAAGGAAACAAAGTCAGCTCCAGACAACCACTTCTGGCATACAGCTCAGGGTGTGTCATGTTACAGTTTCCCAGAGTGACTTGTATTTTTTGAATGAACATGCTTCCTTCAGACTTCCCTCTATTTTTAGAAAAAGCTTGATTTAATCTGATTAAACACAGGAGATAAAAAAGCAGTCAGTTTAAAAGGCAAAGATGAGGCTCTGGACAAGACTCATTTCCAGGCAGTGCAGTTAGTTTGCTGAGAAACATGGGATCGTTTCAGATGACTAGATTAAAAGAAGACTGTACAGGGCAGTAAATATTAATATCAGTCCAACTCCTTCAGTGAAAGTAATCCCTTCTGACGAGTGCCTAAATAAACATCACAACAACCTGACGTGATGTGAAATAGGGTGAGGAAACAAGCTGTTCTACAAATATTACCTATGGCGTCGGATTCACGTATTAACTGATGGGGCTTCTGGGATCCTTGGCGATCGAACTCTGAGAAGATGAAAGAGTGAGCTGAGGGGGTTTAGGTATCTGATCCAGATCTTTGCTCTGGTGATTACTGACCCATCCAGTTAATCAGAGGCCCCGAGGTGGAGCCAGAACACTGTGAAGAGGTTATATATCTCATCTGTCCTAACAACACAGCACAACCCTCCAGAAAGAGTTGTGGGTTGAGAGTTGGATGGATGGATGGATGGATGGATGGATGGATGGATCCATCCAAGTTTGAATTACTAGACAGATGGACTAATTGTCCATCTGTTGGATTGAGGGTTGGATGGATGATGGACACTTTGAAAGCTGATAGATAGATAAATTGATGAATAGAGGGAAGGATAGATTTAAGTTTTGTTGGATGGATGGATGGATGGATGGATGGATGGATGGATGGATGGATGGATTGAGGGTTGGCTAGATGGTGGAACCTTTGAATCTTGATGGATAATCCATAGATAGATGGATGTTCTTGTCCTTTTATCTCTGTTTTTTTTTGTTATTGTGTTTAAAGTTTCCTGTTGAATGTTGGACCCTTTGCTTGTGTGTGTGTATGTGTGTATGTGTGTGTCTGCTGCAGTAAAGTGCTGCTCACTGATGGTCGTCTAATGGTTTCACACAAACACTCAGACTCGCCCATGTGCTGCTCTTCACCACTCTGCGTGGGCGTCAGTGTGTGCACTTGTGTAGATATTGATATGAGGATTGGTGTGGTCTTCACTTTGGCAAATTCAGAGGGATGTTAGATGGTTCCAGAAATGTTCTGAAGGTCAGGCTGGAACCGGGTTTCTGCCTCAGAAAAGAATAGTTTTATTTTTACTAATATAAGGGCACAGACATGAGTGTCTGAGTTTGCTCAGCTAAAACCTCCAGTTACTTACTTCAGTGTGAACGACAGGTTGCCTTCCCATTTTAAAGGAGCACGCTAACATTTTTTATAACATGGTGAGTCTTAAAATCAATGTATGTGTTGTTTGTGCAGCAGTAGCTATCACAACTTGGTTACAGTTATTGATCGTGTTTCGCAGCATCAGTCATTTCAACAACAACTGCGACCTCCGGTGGCTGGAGGTGATGACAGCACGGCGGGAGGTGGGGTGGTGTGGTTTCACAGCCACCAAATCACCAGAGGTGGAGGTCTGGGTGGACAGAAGGCCTCACAAACCAAATACAAGATACTGTTTATATGTTTGTTTATATGAAAAGTGTTGTTACCTTCATCTGTCCCACCGTCATTATTGATTGCTCCTTTTGTTTTTAATCGATACTATGCAAACATGTAGAGCTGTTACCGTGTTTCCATGGGGACAAGTTCCTTTAGTAAAAGTAGTCACCCATATTCAACAATCCAACTAAACTATGACAGTCTAAAACAATACAGTTTACCGGGTGGTTCTTTTGTCCCATGTTTCAAAGTTGTTGTTTTTTTTTTTGTTTCTATGACAGCAGGTTGTTGAATATTCATAGATGTTTGTTTTGAAAAATATTTTTAAAAAATGATGTTGAATGATGAAACCACTTGCTTCTGCATCAACAGAGAGAAAACCATCACATTCAGTTGACTGGAAATGTCTGTTTGCCCTCATGTTACGCCCTTTTAAATCTCTGCTGGCCATGCTGTGCCACCTGCAGAGCCTTTGGGTGCTGTGTGGGCTTTATTTTTCTGGGAACATGAGGGTTGGTATTGGTTTTATAATCCCCTATCTCCGAAATTTTTATTTATTAAATCACAAAAAATGAATTGGTCTCCAATGTTTTGCTTCTACCCATCTGCTGGGTCATAACTGTGATTGGAGTTGGTAATAGAAGTTCCAGTTAAAGAAGCAGCTGTATCGCTTGCTGCTGGTTTGTCATGTGCTCAGGGTCTTCACTGGCTCTGCTGAAGGATGTGATACCAAATGAGGATTCTTGCTTGATCCTTAAGTTTAAACTTCTCCTTGGAGCCTGCTGGTATGTTTGGGTCCGAGTATCTGACTTCTTTTTGCAGATGATGTGGTCCTGTTGTTGGCATTGAGCTGGGATCTTCAGCTCTCTCCGGAGCAGTCTGCAGCTGATTATGTTGGAGCAGGAATGAGGATCAGCGGAGGTCTTTGTTTACTGAGTGATCCTACCCTCCCCTAATGCTCACCTTTTGTGGGTATTGACCAAAAGAACAAGACTGCGAATACAAGCAACTAAAATGAGGTTGCTCTGTGGGGTGGCTGAAATCTCCCTTTGAGTTAGGGTAAGATGTTCTGTCATTTAGGCAGGACTTGTAGAGTCGCTGCTCCTACACATGGAGAGGAGCCAGCTGAAGTGGTTCTGGTTAGGATGACCCAGGATGCTTCCCTGGGAAGGTGTTTCAGGCATGTCCAACTTGGAAAAGGTCCATGTCAGACCACGCTGGAGAGATATTATCCCTTGGCAGTTCAAGAAAACATCTCACTATTTTCACTGAAGAGCAGAAGGAGGTCATCGGGGAGACAGAAGTCTGGGCCTCTCTCCTTATGTTCTCGCCACCATGACCTGGACACATAAACAAAATGTAATGGATGGATGGACTCATCTAATTTCTCATGATTTACATTGGTTTTGTTTGGGTGTTGGAGGATCAGGAGGTAGAACAGTTGACTGAAACCTGAATGTCAGTGGTTTGATTCCTGGCCTCAGAGTCCATATGTGGAAGTGTCCTTCAACAAGAATCAAACACTGAACCAGACTACAAATGTGTTCATCTATGTGTGGTATTGTGTGTATGGAAAGGAACAAACACTGCCGAGGCGAAACAGGGAAATATATCTGCATAGATCTCCGTAGACCAAGAGGGTGTGGATGGTTGGATGGGGCTTGTAGAGTAAAGAGCTCTGAGTCAACAACAAGACCGCAGTCCATTCACCATTTCATTATACTTATCCAGTCACACCACAAATATCCATTATTATGAAGTGAACTTCATAATAATCAACATTTATTGTATTTATGATTAGCTTTTTTTCTTATTGGACACGCTCATCTTGTAATTTCAGGGTCACATTTCTAACCGCAGGAGTTAAACCAGAAACCCAGATCAGGATGGTGGATGCAGCAAAGACAAACAATTGTTGGAGTGTTTCAAAGGATGAAAAACTGAAAGGAATGAAATACAAATGAGAAAAAGAGAGAGAAATGAGAAGAGCAGAAAAGGGGGAACCAGGTCATTTTAAGAATTGAAGAAAAGTTGAAATGGCACAGAATTGAAAAGTACAGACTTGTGATGAATGACGGATAAAACAAGATTGAGAAACGGTGCAAAAAGCAAAACAAAACAAATAAACAAGCAAAAAAAAAAACACTGAGTAAATTACTAACGATGAGACTGAAAGGCTGGACCTTCCTACTGATTCACTGAACCTGTTTAACCTCCTATTGATCTATATTTAGAGAGCCTTCCTCATCATTGATCAGTAATCAGAGGCATGTTTTCTGTCTTGTTATTGATTGGATCACATGCAGTACAGCAGAGACACGGGGGTTTCATATTTACTGAAGCTTGTTTCACATTACCAGTGGATCAGAGTGTATCAAGTTTCCTCTCCATTGCTTTTCTTTCATACAGTATTGAGTTATTTTCTGACATCAAAATAGCATTAAAGTACCAGGCAAAGGCAAATCAGTCTGTACTGTAATTTACTCGTAGTTGTTTCTTGAAGTGGCCACATTATGAAAAAAGAATGCTTTTTCTTATGTAAAATCATATATCCAGAGCTTTCAGGGCAACATTTGTTTTTTGAAACTGATATGTATGTGAAGTGTTAAAAAGTTTCTGTTCATCAAATGTCCTCTAGGGGCTGTCTCCATAACAACATCTGTAACAGATTTTTTTTTTTTAAATGTAGCTTGTTTTCTTATCCATGCGGGGGATCATTTTTAAAATGCATTTCATCTGATAAAGTTATAAAATAGCAAACGTGTGTATAGTTAGGGGTGTGTCTTTTTTTTAATGATAGATGACTGGGGTTAACAATTAACTGTCATAACTAACAACGTGTTTTAACCTTACTTTTCCTGTTTCAAGGCCAACATTTTCCAAAGGGAGCAAATTCAATGGACTTTGAGCTTGACTTCTGAGTGAATAATGAAGATTTAATAGAGGTCCCCCCAGGACCAGGGTTGACCACCCCTGTACTAACAAACTCACCACAACCAGCTCTGGGTTGGCCTCGAAGGGTCCGAGGATGAAGCTTAGCTAAAGCAGTGTCTACCTTCACCTTCAACTGAAAACTGCTAACTAAAGGACGGCCTCTAGCTTGTGGGCCACCAGCCCTGGCAGGAGTTGGCTCCTGCAGCCAAGGGGCCCTACGGTTGGCTTGCACCCTTTCAGACTGACTAACTTAGCCCAGATCTCCACCTTGACTCCGCTCTGATGACGCCCTGAGGACCTCAAGACCAGTCGGTTAGCCAAACATTGACTTGTCGAGGGTCCTTGAGGTGCACGATTGGAGCTCCACCAGTCCTTGTTGCAGCTCCAGCAGCGCTCATTTCAAATGTTGTTTTGGTAGTGAAATGAGGGTAAATGGACAGATAATAGAAAATAGCTGTGGTAAAGTGGGTGTGGTCAGGGCAGCTTCCATGCTTGACTGATTCTCCCATTTGCCCATTTTTTGGATTTAGCAGGGTTTGGTGTACTCATCTCCTGCTAATATGGTGTCATTCATAAGTCTCAACAAGGGTTCAAGATGACCCTTCAGAAACCCTATGGGTGACATCACACGGGGTTCAAAGACACAAAAACAAAAGCTCCAACATACCACAACCCTCTCACTTTGCTTTGGGGCCACCTCCATCTGAAAATTTCCCCTTGAGTGACCTGTTAAGATTTATGGCGATATCACAGATGCAGACCAGAGTGGAATTATCCAGGTTCCTCACCTTACTCTCAATCCACATCACACAACTGCTGTTCCTCGAAACTAGTAACACAGCTTTAAAAGGAGCTACTCTCCATGTAATAGAGGGGTGGAGGTGAGCGTCTGACACCACGACCTTAAATCAGAGCTGTAAAGGAAAGACAGCTGCTGCTCAATATCTTTGTGGCGTTTTTACCGAAACATGTCACCGATTTTTCATGAAGACCTGAGGAAACTGTTTAAACTTTTGAAAAACAGGGCAGAGCATTTCTACTTTAGATGTGATGTTATGCATTCATTTGCTTGTATTATTTCGATTAAAAACATTGTCATTATTTAATTTACATTTCTGAGACATCTAGTCACAGCTGTCTGACGTTGAGCAGCTGTTTGCCTCATCTGAACATATCGATAACATCGCTGTGATATGTGGATTTTTTTCCCACTTTACTTTGGCTGATTCATGTGAGAATCACAGATAAAACGAATGGAGGAGATGCATCACGAACACTCAGCAATTAGGCAGATCCCATTAGTGGAGAAGTCCCTTCAGATTTGTTTGGAGCTTTAAAGCCGAGCAGACGAGACTTAAATGGAAATAAAATCAATGAGTCATGAACGTGGTTCAGTTCAGCAAACTGGATGGAAAAGTCTCCACCAATGTTGACTTCTCATTACTGTGCAATAACTGCAGGCGTTGTGGAGACTCGTGATTTCGATTTAAAACCCCAATTAGTCAAATCCTGAGTTGAAAACAACTCTTTCAAACCTCAGTGACTCTGGAAGAGCCTTCACCAGCACCTGCTGAGCCAGGTTCAGGTCTCAGAGGGTAACAGCCGGTAATAAAACCAGCCGCTGACCTACGACCAGAAGCTTCCAAGGTGGAAACCACAGCAGCTGCCTGATCCCGCAGCTGTGGCTGGGTTTAAAACGCTGTGAATATCTGATGTCCACCCGATGTCTGCGGGGATTCCCTCAGAGAAGAAGGACGGGTAGATTTATCCCAAGCCAGAGGCAGACGTCAGCCGGAAAATAGGGTCCAAAAAGTCCCTCCAGAGGTTAAACTCGTAAATATGCTGTTGTGTTCAAATTAAACTAATTTAGCCATCGTTATAAAACTTATCCAGAAAAATTGTAAACTAGACATTTGTCCCCCTAATATAATGTGCATTGTAAATTTTTGCATGAAATATACTTTATAAACTCCATGAAAGCTTTTCAGTTTTGACTGAGCTAAAAAACAACAACATACTTATTTGTTAAATCGAATAGAGATGGAAAAGAATTGACATAAAAATAAATAATCATAGTCCATCTTTGGATATGATAGGAGATGATGGTGCCTGATTTCAGCTTGATAGGATTGGGCTTTTCTGGCTGACTCATTCTGCCACACTCCAGAAATCTTTGGTTTAGGTCCTGATGTCAAATTGTTCAGATAGTGATGGTGAACGAGCCAGAATTAAAGCTCTGTAAATTTTTATATTTGATTTTTCTTTGCTATATTTCCAGGTCTGGGACATGTATGGAGCAGGTACACCAGCTTCAGCTCAGTTGAATATTGACATTAAGGATGAACCCTTCTTCAGCTGCCTTTTGTGGGTGCGTTTGTTTATGGGATGTTCGGTTTGAGTCAGACTAACACAATATATATTTTTTTTCTCATGTGAACCTCACTGACTTATCTTTTCATTCAATCGATCATGATTGTTGAGTTGCGATTCTTAAACGTTCTGTATTATGTTACTTTGGTCCCTGTTAATATTGATCAAGCACCGCTGCAGAGTCATTTTTATCTGATGGTGAGTCAAAACTCTCGTTTGCAGCCTAAATCCTCTGTTTTCCATGTGTTTCAGTGAGCACCGTCCCCCTCACTGCTCTCCACTCACCCTCCTGTTGTCGGTATCCTTCCTAAACCAGACACATTACAGCCATCAGTTGCCATGGTGACAGCTGGATATTGTTTTTTTTTTTTTTTTTTTTTTTTTTTTAATTGCATCACATCTCAGGGGGACAAAAATGTAATTCCACTTTAGTTATGACATGGGTAGGGTCCCTGCAGATAAAGGTCATTTTAAAGTGGATAAGAAAAGGAGTGTTTTATTGTCACCAGACATCGATCTCAGGTCACCACCATCTTCAGAGGAGGAGAGTTCATGACCACTGCTTCCTTAGAAATGCTTTTAGACTGAGCCAGTTCTTGAATTGGATCGCCTCCTGGTTTTGCACCTATTCATAGTAGGATATTCAACTTTCAGTAGTTGATCGCTAAAGAATAAACTTTGGGAACTCAAACTGACCTTGGTTCATCTATGGAAACCCTAACATTATCAATGACTATATTGTGGTATGTGATATTTAAAAATAATAAGATAAACTAGAAAACGATATACAGTGTGGTGGTTTTCTTTCAGGTGCATCAATTTACATTTTACAAAAATACAAGTGCAACAAAAAACTCAGTTCAAAACCACCAGATCTTTTTGAATTTAATGTTAACAAATGGTACACAGTAGAATAGAGGCTAAAATACAAAAAATATGAACAGTTTGTCAGTTGCTGCTCATCAGCTGTTTGGAGGAAATAACAAAATATTATTCTGTCACACAGTCACTAAAATTCAACATACCCAAGCTTTAAAAGTGAAACCTGAGACTTTAATTAGAAACAAGAACGTCACATTTTAGGCTTCGTTCCTAAGGTCTTCCTCAAAATAAAATATCATATAGAAACAAATCAGATATTTAATAACTAACAGCAAAATGTCTGATCGGTAACTAATGAGGGCAGGCTGTTGAGGAAACCTGGAAGTTCTGATCAGTTATGAGCTGGTGTTGTTGAAGTTCTGGTATCTTCTGCTTTTTCTTCAGTTCTTCTCTTAACTCACGTTGTTTGTCGGTTTCTCAGCTACGACTTCCGCTTGGTGTTATTAGAAGCGGCTTTGCAGGTTCCTGGTCTGGTCTGTGTAGCTTTTGTCAGCAACTTAGTAGTCAAAGTAGGTCCAGATGTTGGACTTTAATGTGGCCGGAGCTTCTTGAACTCCTTTTACGGTTGTCCATCCACAATCCAGATTTCTCCATTCATTCATTCATTCATTCATTCATTCATTCATTCATTCATTCATTCATTCATTCATTCATTCATTC
>JAOWBL010000022.1:18080240-18105848 GCA_028564865.1 Zenarchopterus dispar
CACACACACACACACACACACACACACACACACACACACACACACACACACACACACACACACACACACACAAAAATCACACACACATTGCTTAAAACTGAATGAACAGCTACATATAGTAGAAATGGACAGCTGAAGTATCACTAAATCACTTACTTTATTTAGAAATAAAAAATAGTATTTGAATTGACTTTCATGTGTTTTGTGGGGTATATTTATGAGTTAAATAAGTTGGGACCTTTTTGATCATGTGCTACCCCTTAGCAACTGTAGCCTTAAACAACCCCATGGTACCTGTATGTCAAGGAACCAGCCCTTCCTCCCAGGTTCCTCCTGTAGTCTTCTAATCAGTGGATAGAGGAGGGGGCGGTGGAAGGGGGCCGGGGGGGTGTTAAGTTCTGTTCACCTCCCGAACATCTGTATTGAGTTTCATCTTTAGAAAGCCTTAGGAGTCTACATTGTGGCTGCTTCATGTGCAGTCCATTTAGATTTGGAAAATGCTTCCAACTCCAACAAAACCTATTACAATCAAAGGGTTCATGCATCTTAAATTTATTTCAGTAACACTTGAAATACTTTACGTCTTAATGTGATTATGGTCTATTTTGACTATGACCTTGTTTAGAATAAAACTGCTGTTTTCTCATTCAGCGTACTGACTTAAATACTAAGGGAGTATTCACATGTGTAATGAAATGCCCCTTTGTGTTTCGTGTGTATGTAACGTGTCCCTGAGCTGTATGCGTGTGGACTGGAACGTTTTCGGATCAGCGGGATGAACGCTCTGACCCTGACTGTGCAGCTAAGGTGCATGGAGACGGCTGAAAGCTAGAAGCTCTTCTTGTGTACGGTCTAATATACGCAATAGACGGAAAGTTGTGAATAAATCAATAACTTGTATGTGATACAAGCCGCTGATGTGAGCAGTCGACTTGGTACTGGGATTCGATTCCTTAGAGTCTGGGATTCAGGACATTCCCCCGGATCAGCATGGTTAATATATGACAAGTGAAGACAAGTCGGGAAGACATTTCCCCAAGTTGTCTTCAGTCACTGTCTTCCCAACTCTGTTTGAGACATGCAGGATGGGAAGTTGCAGGTGGAGATAAAAATGTGAGATTTGATAGTTCTGCTCTGATCTGGGTCTGTGATGTCACAGTGTCCGGTATATCTGAACTACTCGCAGAGCAAGATCCAGACAAAAGGGTTTGCTTTAATTCAGTATTTTTAATAAGTAGTCACTTCAGACAAATACAACAATCTTTGCTTTCAGTGTTTTCTCTCCCCACACTTTCTCACAGTTTTTCTTTTCCTACTTTTGTTATTATCTTCCCATTCTCCTCTAATCCTTTCTTGCTTCATCCATTTCTCCTTCCTCATCTTTCCCTTTTTCTGCTTCCTCTTCAGCAGAAAATAATCCTCCTTTATTTCTTTCAATAACGCCTCATTTTTCCTCCTGTTACAGCCCTTTCCTTCCTTCCATTTATAACAACATATTTACTCCCTTTTCCTTTAACTTTCTTTTTTCATCTCTTTGCTTCTGTTTTGTTTTCTTTTGTCATTTCTTTTTTTTAACCCCTGTTCCAGTTTTCAGCCTTTGTCCAGTCAGCTTTCTTCCCTGAGTACCATCAGTAAATTTCCCCTTTTTTCTTTCCTTCAACAACTTTTCTGTATTTTTCTAGCGTCGCTTTTTCCATTTTCTGTCCTCTTCTCTCTCTAAATTGTCTTCATTCGCAGTTGTAGCACCTCCTCACGCCGCCTCTGTTTTTGACGCTTTCTTTCTCTTTTGTCTTTTTCTCGAACAACTCTCTTTTCCCCCTCTTCTCCTGGTTTGTGTCTCACTCCGTCTCTTTTGTGTTTGTGTCTTTTCTGACAGGACAGCCATACATGGAGATGAAGTAAAGACCCCCACACGGCTCCTCCCGTCCCTACAAAGCAAAGCTGGTGTCTGAGCTGATGCCCCCCTGACTTCTACCAGAGACACGGCAAAACTTTGAGACGAAGAAACAGCTAGCAGAAGGACGAAGAGAAGGAGGGCGAGAGGAAAAAGAGGAAGAGAAAGGCTGCAGATCCATAATCTGCACAGCAGAGAAACACTTAGAGGCAGAGAGGCCGCGATTCTGTCTATCTTGCAACTTCAGGGAGCATCATCACAATTTAATAAGAGTCTGAGAGAGAGGCAAAAGGCAGACAAACTCGTTTTAACACTTTACTGCCTGGATTTATATCTTCTGTTTTTAAATCCCTGCTGCAATAAACCCAGAACAGCAATATTAAAGAAGCGATTTATTATTATTTTATACAGATCCCTGCAGCTCAGAGACTCCAAGAAATTATGTTTTTCTATGAAAAGGGCTCATGTTTGGACCTGCAATATCTTTTTTAAGAGATTAAGGTTGTTTCACCCAAAACATTTGTGGCAGTTTCCAGGTTTTGAAAGTGTTCTTCCTATCCTGAGGTGTGTCTCGTAAGAGCAGGCAGAGCTCTGCTTTTATTTTGGAGAGAAACAGCCAGGAAGTGGTGGCCAGAAAGACGTCTTGTTCCAAATTCATCAAGAAGAGGTTCCTGCTCTTTCTCTGGGTCGTCTTTAATGGCTTGACTCCTAGTTGCCTTTTGACCCCTCCATCCATCCCTCGTCCCCCCAACTTACCCCCGAGGACATGTCTGACCACCTCGCCTCTCACTGCCCCAACAGTTTCAGGAAAACTGCTCAGGTAAAGCAGTGAGGTGTTTCTTCTAAGACACTGACATCAGCTCCTCCCCCAGCCTCCCCCTTCCAGGACAGGACTCCTGGGATCTCTGCAGGTGGGACGCTCTGATGCAAAATGGCGGCCGGCGTGGCGACGTGGCTGCCGTTTGCGCGGGCAGCGGCAGTGGGCTGGCTGCCGCTGGCCAAGAAGACGATGCCCAAACCTCCAATAGACAACACGTCGAGATCAGATGAGATTCTGTATGTGAACGTCAGCGGGGTCAGGTTTCAGGTGGGTAATGCCGTCTGCTGAGCATGCTCCAAAAAGTCCGGAAGCAGAAGTCATGGCTGGTACTTCCTGAAGTGTTTTAAAAACTCATTCGTTTTGAGACAAAAGTCACAAATGTTCAACAGCTCAGTTACAGCACTGAACAGTGTGACTTAAAGGTCATTAACTGGGCCTAGCTTGGGTTACAGCTGGTGTTGTGATGGTCAGGTACAACCCAAAAGGCTGATTTAGGCCATGTCTGGTGGGTGTGTGTCTGAGTTTTACAAGCCACACTTACCCAGAATCAACAACCACAGTCACACCAGATATAGACAACAAAAAGAAATACTGAAAATACGGTCAGTGTTTGCAAACTTTACCCCCACTTCAGAGCTCTGCTTCGTTCATGAGAGCTCGAATTTACTCCAGAGTTTTAAGATCGCCTGAGAATTGGACAGTGCTCAGGGGCAAAGGAAATGTCATTGTTTGAGTTTCCAGCTAGGTAAATCTGTTTTATACATATTTATGCACTTCAGCTGTGACTAGCGACAAATGGCTCAGATAGTTGCTTCCAAGAGCGTTGGAAGTGTCAGCAACCAAAAAAAAAAAACAGCTAGACAGCTGCAGTTTGACTGGCTGAAATTCATGTGTGGGAGTGGGACTGTGTCATACCACTGGCCTTTCAACTAATCAAAAGAATTGATTGGTTGTTTCTGTTTCCTGCATGAAAAAGGCATGTCAGAAATTCACCATCGCTGCCACAACGCTGCTGTGGGAGTCCAGGGTAAAAGGTTCACACATTTCTGGTAAACACTTTGTTACAATAAAGTTACTTATAGAAAAATTGACAGTTCTGGGATTTAAATGTGATTTTCTTTTAAGCACAGGATACAAATCATAGAAAGAAAATCTGATTATGAGCTTCAAAAAGTGGGAATGTGACTCCAGTGGACATTTGATGCCATTGTTCATCTGCTTTCATGGAGACGAGTTTATTTTTCTGTCATACCACTGGTGATCTTTGGTAACTACAATATATAATTGTTTGCCATGCTGGTCATGTTTTTATCAAAAGGAGAAGAGAAATTAATCTAAAAAAATAGGATGTCAAAGAACTTGTGGCCCACTTGTGGTCTAAATTTGCAGTTTACTTATAGCCCTTATCAGAGGGAAGTATGACTTCCTAAAGCCCCACTAAACATCATCAAAATCTCCAGCGGCTGCTTAACTTTGGGCCACAATTGGTCCTACATAACAGGTAACCGAACCACAGGTTCCAGAACTGGCCCAAAAACAGCCCAGGTGTGTTTTCTAGTTGGGATCCACTGTCTTTACACCTTTACCTTGCAAGTTAAAGAACTCGGAGCCAGCTCTGCATGAAATGTTTGACCATTAGAAACGGGAATCTCTTGGACACTGCACTGCTATTAAGGAATATTTAGCCCAGTCTGGGCCCACACCTGCCGTTTTCTTTGTTGCACCTCGTCGGCCTTGACTCTGACTGACCGTAGATGTCTCAGCTCGGCCACATATCCACCAGACATGCTGCATGTCTCTTTTTCCTTTGAGCCTTTAGGCCAAACCTGACCCGCACATTTCCTGTAACCAGTACCAAAGCTGTCTCATGACGTTTGGGTCACGTCTGATCAGTGCAACACTTGCCAGAGCCATGAATGAGCCAAAAGAGGCTGAATTATCTGTCTAATCTGGACAGGCTGCACCCTTCCACATTTATCATGCATTAACAATAGTTTTACTTAGACCTTTTTTTAAATCAATCTTCACCTTCTTTCAGTGTTGTCGATTTAAAACCACTTCTCCTGAGTAAACAGAAATCCTCTGGCAAAATATCAGGGTTTTTCCAGCTGCTTTGTTTCGCTGAAGTACAACACAATGTTGTTCTACTTATTTTTAGAAGAAAAGACATGTTTGTTTTTTGGGTATTTTTTTAAAATTATTTTTTAGAACAATGTACATCAACCCCCTGTTGTGTTCTTTTGATGTCATGAACGCTTCAATTTCATGCTGCATTTGCAGATGCGATTCATAAGCAGCTGCAAGCAAAAGCTGCATTAAAGGAATCCAATTATTATAATCCAGCATTAATGCTGAAATGTAATAAACTACTGAGTTAAAACAGGGGCATCAATAATAAAAGGCATCCTGACTTTACTTCCCTTTAGTGCTACTGGGTTTGACAGAAGAAATCAATTGGTACAACAATTGCCCAGTGTCTTGTTTGTAGGGGACGTTCTCTGTGATGCTGCGTTAAAGTCATCCAACACAAGAACAGACTGAACCACAAATAGCTTAATTTAATGAATAATATCACAAAATCAGTGAAATACACCAAAGGCTTCAACAAGTTTTTATTTTTCAGACAAAATGAGAGCTTGGTTTTGTTTTACTTTTTAAAAATGAACTTTGTCTGCTGATATTTTCATAAAGCTGTTACTCTAAATAAAAATACACAAATACTTGGAAAACAGCTTTCATAAGGGCAGTTATTAGGAAGTTCTTGTATGAGTGGATTTCTTTTTGTGTTCTTTGTAATTATGTAATTTCATTTGTTCCTTGACAACATTTAAATTCAGATGCAGCAATAAGCGGGGAAACTTTTGGATTATTTTAACAAATGTTCAAATGATACATTTCTGATCATTAGAAAACTATGATGATGACACACCAGAATCACTAAGTAGTGTCTGGATTTTTCAGTCAAGCAGTCATGCCACATGTTCTTCTGACCTCCATAGGATGTGCATTAATTTCACAATAACTGTTTACAGTTTACCTACGTGTTTATTTTGCCCAGCAGTCCAACAGCATCAAAGCAAAATTTAAGATTTCACTAAGAAGCCTCGACTGGCTTCCTCAAATACAGAAGTGGTAAATAATTCACTCGCTCTCATTTGGAGTCAATCTCCATTAAGCTGCATGTTAAAATGTTCAACTTTACAACAAAAATGAACATATTTACAGCATGAAACAAACAAACAAACAAACAAAAAATAAAAAAAGGTTTGGGCCTTAATCGCTAGATTTGACAAATATTACAGCTGTTTGAAGTAAATATTTATGCACCTCAGCAGGTAAAATAAAAAAAAACCTCCACAAACGTATGACAGTGTTAACAGGTAGTTACCATCACTTTAGCTACTCAGTCATTAGAAGTTTAGGTGAACTTGATACTAGAGCTGTAAATAAAAACCTAACAGGGTACATTTGTTCTTATTTTAAAAATAACTTGGCTGGTTGTGCTGGTAGTTGTATGAAGAGACCGCCATGATGGGCTTCAGCTCTGGAGATAAAGCTGAGATTAGCAGCAGGCAGCATCAACTTTAGCCCACGATTAAAGGCTGCTTCTGGATGGCCTGCAGGTCCTCTTACTAGATGCTCTGGACTTCCTTGTTTTTGGTCCATTTACCCATTTTTGGGTTCACCTGGTTTTTCTGGAGTTGGTTCCTGACAGTTTGGTGACATGCCGAGTAACAAAAGAAAAGTGCTTGAAGCCGACTCTTCGGGTTCTCCCTGTGGATGACATCACGGGTGGGTCTTTTCTACGGTCTGGGGGATCTCTTGGTCTGCAGGACTCTACTCCTCACAGTGACATCATCCCATCTCTTCTTTCTCATTGGCTGCAGCTCAAATGAGAATTTCCCTGAAGACTCCGGATGGTTGGCATACTAGATATCTGTCCAGCCATCTCCAGCTGTGCACAGCTGGAGATGGCGTGGCATGTGTCGACAAGCTCTTTAAATTGTTCACACGTAACAGTTGAGGGCTGATGAGAGTCTGTTGACTGCTCACTGACTTGCCCATAGCCAGGCTCTGAGTTTGGAGACTTGCAAATTAGGATTAAAACAGTACAATCTACATTATTTGGTTCATTCCCACTTGGTGCAGACATGGTAGAAAGCTTGTGGGTCATGAAAAAATGTTGAGTTCTTTATGACAAATACACCAATTTTTCAATTTGCAGTGACTTCACAGTCAGATCATGTCATTGCTTCATCCACGACCATCACAGAACTCCCAGAACTTCACAAATTCTCCAGATTATTCAGATCAAGATCCAGCCCGGTGAATTTTCACCTCCTCAGTTACAGGAAGTGTAGTCCACTTCAGCTTGGCAACCGCGTCTCATCAAATAATCTCAGCTTTAATGGCAGGGATGTCTGTGCCAAAATGTCCATTATTTCTTCATTTATAAATAAAGAGGCAGTGGATTTTGTGCCATCACTTTCAGGTCAAACTATCTCTCATCTCCACGACTACAGTGTGATTATGCAGCATTATTAAACCTGTCAGGGGTATTTGTAAGGTCTTGTTTTAGAGTTCTCTCGTGCATAGCTCTACTGTTTGTGCATAAACAGAAAGAAACAAAAGTGTTTGGTAAAAATGAGTCCTCTATTTAAAGTTTTAAACGGGTTTATTATAGAATTTATTCCATGCATACTGCAACTCAGTCTGGTCACAGAAATGTTTAATATTTTATATGACTACAATTTGTTCATATGTAATATATCGTGGAGCTTTGTGATCGTTTTTTATGACTTGATGCAACACATATGTGCTTTACCTTTAAAGCCTAGAGGAATACACACTGGAACCTTTTCAAGACATATAAAATATTATAGTAACTGAAGAAATATTGATAAAAATTTGGTGAGTAAGTAAGTAGTTTCCCATGAAGTTTAGTTTGTGTTTTTTGTTTATTCAGTCACTGAGAAGTAAAATGTTTTCCAGAAAACCTTCAGGGCTTTTTGAATGAAGGCTCAGCTCTAAATGGGTTCAAACAATCCAGTTTCATGGATGCAACATGCACACAAGAAGTTTTAAAAGTTCAGTAGCTTTTGTCTGCACCACATTTGTGTATTTTGCAAATGGGGAGCTAATTATTTGCTTAAACCAGAAAAATATTATTTCATACCATTTAACAGATGGTGTAAGAAGCCTCTTTCAACAGCAACAGGAAACAGAAGTTTAAAATGTAAATAATTCACAAAGAGAATTATTTTGAACATACGCGGATTTGACTCAAGTGTTTTCTGATTGGTTGAATTCCCGGAGACATGCCAGTGGGTGGAGCTACAAACACTTTCAACATAACACGCCTTTTCAAGACTGTAAATGACTTCAACACCTCAAATCCCTCCATAAATCTTGGAGTCAGAATAAGACTCCAACTGTGAAGACGACGGAGCATGAAAGCGTGAGACCTGGCAACCGGGATCATCACTCTGTCTTCAGCGTTGGCTGGCCACAAAACACAAGTCATACCATCTATGGTTCAGATTCAAGAGCTTCTAGCATCTCAGCTTTGGTTTTTTTTGTGATGTCCAAGGTTCAGTGATGTACTGAACCTTGGACATCAAACAGTCCTCTGTTCAAACAGTAAAAAACAAAACAAAATAAAAATACAAATACAATAACTCCACAGCCCTCCCTGAAAAGGAAGCTTCATCCACTGAGGCACAGTCGGTCAACTTTCCCTCACAAAAGATACATATTTAGTTTGAGACATTTTGGAGACAAAACAAAACAAAAACTTTTTAAGAAGTACTAGTAGGTCCACGGACACGGGAAACACTCGTATGCTTCCACTTTCAGAGTGTCCACTGAAGCGGATGTCCACTAACTGGAGAATATAACCATATTTGGAAACTCTTCCCTCAGTGATGTTACAAAACTTTCCAGAAAGAAGTATCCTCGCTACTGTGTATCAGGATTTTGTGCATAATAAAACTACTCCTTGTGTTTTTCTAATTTTCAGAGGCTCCTGCCATGTCTGAAATGATACTCTATAAAATATGTCTGTCATCAGAGAACATGGATACGCTGAATTTGACCATTTTAACATGAACTCAAGTGCGAGAAATCTTGAGCTGAAGCAGAGACAAACTCCAGCATGACAGAGTGTGTAACTCCACCACCCACCGAGCCTGAACACAGATGTTCTCATGATAAACTCAACATTTAAACTTCACCTTTGAAACTCATGCAGGAACATGCCCCAACCACTAGATTCGATTGAATTAACTTCTGTCAAACAACAATAGCAGAAACGCAGCAAGCTTGTCCTCTGGTGACTGTAGCGTGTTTAGAAGTGGGTCTCAGTTCTTATGTACTGGTCCTGACTGCTGTGTTACGACAAGTCCTGATCCAGGCGGCAATGCCAGCAGACGGTACAGCAGAGTAACCACAGTAAAAACGTTCACTGTTCTGAGTTCAGGTCTACATATGATGTCACTGCTTGGCAGGAAATCTTTCTGGAGCGCATGTGATGGCCACCTCTGAATCAGGAGGTTGGAGGGGTGGTGGAAGTCATTTAAGCCAAACTGATAGATGAAACAACAGATCTTTTTTTTTCAACATTTTTGATATGAAGGGATTATTAACCCTGTAAACAAAATTCTGAAGTCTGGACACCCCCATAAACCCCCCACCCCAACAATTTCAATTTACTTTTTGTATCATATTTTACACATTAAGTATGTATGTCAAATTACTGATCACATCAATGTTTATTTTTGTAAATTAACTGTTAGAACTTTTTTTTTTTTTTTTTTTTTTTTACACTTGCAAGCAGAGGTCTCGCTTGCCTTTGAGAATCAACTTTGTTCTTGCTTGTCATTAGATTTATGGTGAACCCCAGAAGTTCACAGTTTAGCCCAGGAAACCATGTTTTACAGCCATAAACTCACCTTACAGGCAGATGGTGTGTCAGCAGATTTGCAAGCTCAGATTTATGAGAGAATCCGTTTCACCGTGCTCCAGCTGTGGACAAATTACTGGTGTTTGGACAAATTATCCAGGGTTTAGGTGTTGTAAGAGCTGATGATGACTCCTTGTCATTAGCTGGTTCTGCTGGTAGATCTTCAGTCATGTGGTTGGGTAAAAGCAGCTCCTGGAAGACACAGTGTAACCACCTGACGGGGTGCTTTAGTTGGTTTATAATCATGGAGATACACCCACACCCAGCAGAAACACGGTGACTGGTTGTTTAATGAAACAATTGTTGTTGTTTTTAATGTGGAATACATTTTCAAAGGTCCTCTATCATGTAATTGTGATCCTTATTCATGTTGATTAGAGTTATTTAACTTTGATTGTGACCCACAAGCTGCCTGGGTCTATTAGATCATGAGCCTAAATCTTCTCTTTGTCTGTGGGCTCCAGTGAGCACCGTGTTCTGGCTCCCCTTCCCACTGCTCCCTGCTCACTCAGCTTTTATTGATTACCTCCCTGAACCAATTGGGCACGTCCCTGCCGTCACATGCCATGTGACGGACATTAACTTGGCAGACACACTGGAGGATGTTTCTTTCTGAACTGATTCTCACGGGGTGAATAGATGCCTGCATTAGTTTGATCTGCACAGGAGTTTTGAGGACCAATCTGCAGATGTCATTAATGCTTATGAGAAGAAACTGTTTCTTTGGAAAGAAATATTGGAAGCTCTTGGTATGACTGTTGGATCAAAACTTTTAATTACTGGTTAATATAATCACGCGCCTCTTACAGTGACAGCTAGGGAGCCTGAAAACTCATTATAATATAGTTTAGCCAATTCTGAACCTTTAAAAGTCAGGAAAGCATAATATAGGACCTTTAAATATGTCATTACCCATGGGCTCCAGCAACCACAATATCAAGACTGATTCACTAGATCTGAGAACTGCTGAAGACCAGATTCATAAGCTGACCAATGTGTGATGTTTTAACATTTTCTACAAGTTCAAACTTACGCCTCTTATGTTCACTTTCTTCTGTGGATGGTTCTTACAGTTGGCTGGTTGAATTGTTGCTAATAAATCTCTTTAAATGAGGAATACTTTGTTCAGTGGTATTATAAAACCATAAGCTGCTCTAACCTTACCATTCCTGAATTTTGTCTGGAGGAGATTCAGGACGGATGACTGCCAGAACAGCATCCAGGGACCCGTGTTGCTCAGCTGTGCTGCAGCTCAGTTCTTCGTAAATCTTCATCTAATCAGCACAATGATGTGCATTTGTGCAGAAACACCCACAAAATGGCTCCTCAACAAAAATAGATTTTGGTGGCTTTCAGGCATTCTGCTGTGGTGGCAGAACAAGAGGAACGTTCCCATCGAGCCTGTGACCTAGTCTTCGTTCTTAACGAAGAAATGCAGCAGCTCAAAGTCTCTGTAAAAAGCCAAATTTCCAGTAAAGGCTGTTTTTAATGTGGAACAACATCACTCAGGCCCCACTTCTCCATCACTTATTGACAGTCCACTGCTCCCGTCAAACATCTCAGCGGTCCTTCAAACTGCACTTTTGTTCCCAACATGTGATTGTGTGATACTTTATTTTTAGACTGTCTGCAGTTCAACACTGTGCTGCTAGACAAGAAGAAAAGCTGATGAATCAACCCAACAACCATTTAGCTGCTTGGTGTAATCTGGTACAGCAGCAAGAAAAGCCGTGGGAACCCCTGGATTGTACTGGTTTTCTGCATTCATTTCTGATAGAACTTGATCTGATGTTCACTCAAGTCAACAAATAGACAAACTCAATGTGCTTATAATTTATTGTGTACTTACTGAACACACCCGTCAAACAGCCATGCTGCTGGAGGAAGAAGTAGGTGAAAAAGGAAATAAGTAAAGAAAAAAGCATTCTAACGTTAGAAGTTTGCTCCTTCTGCAGATGACGAAGCAAACTTCAATCAAAAGTGGTTGATCTGCAGAAAGCTGCAGCTGCCATCTTGAGGGTGTTTAGTCATCAGTCAGTTTTTGACACACTGTCTAGAAAGGGAGTCAGCTTATTTCTGTAGCTAGTTTCTATAGCAGTAGATGCCCAGCTAAGATGACTCCAAAGAAACAGCGCATGATCCTCAACGAGGTAATCAATCCAGACGGGTACACGTCACAACTCTGTGCGTTGAGCTTCACCGGCTACATGTAGCTGCTCCAATGACACACAAGTCGCTGACATTCATCTATAAGGTGATCTTGGGGTCCGCGCCTGGTTGTATGACCTCGATGGTAAAGGCTTACAGGTCTTCACAAGAATACAGACTGTCCTTGGCCTCTCTTCACACAAATAGATCATCGTCCGGACTGTTCTCACATGTCGTTCTTCAAAGGGGCAACAAGTAACCAGTAGAGACAAGAGCAGAGTTGACCCTCTCCATGTTCAAGAAGCTGCTGAAAACCTTCCTTTTCCAAGAACATCTTCTCTTGTGAATTACACTCTCTTCAACTTCCTAAACTGCACTTGATTGTCGTCTTAGCTGCACTTATCTGAACTTTGGGATTTACTGCATTTCGGTAGCTTGATTGTCGTCCTTTGTTGTAAGTTGATGTGGATAAAAGCGTCTGCTAAATGTAATGTACTGTAATAAAAAAGTAGAGAACCCAGGAGTTACAGCTAAAGGCTTCAAGGTGTCACTTGAACTCACCATACAGATGTTGTTGCCTGAAGTTCCACAATGCTACTGGGAAAATGTTTTGTTGACTGATAAAACAGAAGTGGAAATGTTCAGAATGAATTCTCAGCACTATGTATGGAGCAAAAAGAACACAGGTTTACCGCCATCAAACCATCATCTCAGCAGCACAGTATGGTGGAGGAACCATCATGATATGGGCTTTGTATGTTGCTTCAGGGTCTGGACCAACTGTCATCATGGAGGGGAATATGAATTCCAAAAGATCATGTCAGGGTTTCTGTCTATTAGCTGAAGCTCAGTACAAGTTGGGTGACGCAGCAGAATAATGACTCTAATCACTGAAGTAAGTCCACAACAGACTGGATTCAGAAAAAGAAAGTCAAGATCTTGACCCCATAAAGATGCTATGGGATGAGCTCCAGAAAGACATTCGCACTAGAAATCCCACAAACATGTCTAAGTTGAAGCAGTTCTGGAAAGAGGAATGGTCCAGAATTTCTCCTGAGCATTGGAAGCTTTAATCCAGAGATCCCGAAGCATCTTGTTGAAGCCATTGCTTCCAAGAGGGCTTCAACCAGCTGGCAACTCCAAGGAGAAACTTACTTTTTACTCCAGTAAAATAAAGACCTGATAAACATGTTGTGGTTGTTATTGGGACTTAGATGAAGATCAGATCCCGCTTTATGGTAAAATAATGGAGAGGACTGATTAATCCCCCCCCACCCAGCAACTTCTAATTGTGTTCATAAATGTAGGATCTATAAACTGTTGTTTAATCTGTTGTTTAATTTTTGCAGACATGGAAGAACACTCTCGATCGCTACCCCGACACGCTGCTGGGATCCTCAGAGAAGGAGTTCTTCTACAATGACGACACACAGGAGTATTTCTTCGACAGAGACCCCGAGATGTTCCGGCACATTCTGAACTTTTATCGCACAGGGAAGCTCCACTACCCCCGACATGAGTGCATCCAGGCGTTCGACGAGGAGCTGGCCTTCTACGGCATTGTGCCGGAGATCATTGGTGACTGCTGCATGGAGGTAAATCTGTAGCTGCTGCTGGATTTGTACTGTCTGCAGGTGCGAAGCTTGAACACTGTTATTTGTCTCTGTGGAGTTACATATTACGGGATTGTGTGTAGAAACTGAACACTTTTTTGCCATGTGGATGTTTTATCTTCTTGAATATGGGAAACGTGGCAGAAAAAAAACCAAATAGAGTGTTCTCAACCCCTTCAGACCTCTGAAGTTCAAGAAATCCCTCACAGACTCAAAAAGGAGTGCAGCCGCTTCCAGCTTTCTTTCGTTGTAATTTTCCTCAGATGGGTTTATGATGCCTGCATTAACTGCAGTGTACTTTTGTGTACCTTTAACTTTTTATTTCCTCCTAATGCTTGACTTTAGTGTTGGATATTTTGCTGCTGCACACATTAAGTCTCTCCGGAGAGGAGCATCATCAGCCAAACGACTTAAGTGTAAAAATACTGATGGATCTGAAGGGAGATTACTAACCAGCGCTGCTCCGGAGCCCCATTATCAAACTGAAACTCATTAAAACAGCAGTCATGAGCCTTCGGAAACACTAGCAGCACAATCTGACTCACCCGTTATTCCTACTGATCTTGGCAGGCACAGAAGAGGTTTCTGTTGCGAGTCATAAACAAGTCATTTGTTGCCTGCCCACTCTCTGTACAGTAGATCATAAATATAGTAAATGTTAGCCTTGTCTACACAGGCTTTTATGTGTTTATGTCCTTGTTTGTACTGTTGACCCGCCCAGTGACTCATGAATGACTGACTTTTCTTCCTTCCTTCATTGACTCCTTCCTTTTTTTTCTTTAAGATGAATTCGTGTGCAAAGCATAACACAATAACTTTAGAGGTATTACCACTGGCGTTTCCTGCTTATTATATCTTTGTAGTGTTTTTACCACGCTGTCACAGCGTCACAGTAAAAGCTGGAGGAGTTGTTGGGGGCATGTCCAACCAGGAGGTCTTTCCTGGGGCCTCCTCTCAGCTGGAGATGCTACATCTCTTTCCTGGCTTGGGAATACCTCAGTATTCCAGCAGAAAGGCAGGAAGAGTCAGCCTGGGCCTTTTTTCTTTGCTGGCTACCTCTGTGACCCAAACTTTGATTTGCAGAAGATGATGAGTGGCTAGAGTTGCAACAGTTGAAGGACTTGAAGTCTTTATCTTTGACTTAGCTTTTGAATTCTACCCTTAAAGTACTCTCAAATTGGGTCTTAACTACCTTGGGTTCTGGAGATTATTTCTAACTGGGGTCATTTATAAACCTTTGTTGTGTGATAAATACTTCGCAGTCAAAAGTGAAAATAGTTAGTTCATTGGTGGCTTTGACGCATAACACAAAGGCCCAAAATCATCTGCCCCCACAGAAGATTTGAACAATTCCCTAAATTATTGACCAATAATGCATTCATTAGAAACATTTTAACAGTAAATCATTACTTAAGAAATTAAACTTCCTATTTATATGACTTTAAATATAAAATAACTATTCAAGGTGTCTTTATACAAAATGCAGTGAAAACTGAGGTGGCCAAAATTATTAGCCCTGAAGTGAGGCTTAGGGGTGTGAGCTGGGCTAATATCATCCCAACACTCCATTAAGAGAAACCCTCTTAAATCCTTGTTAAGAAAAAATGTCAGCAAGCCAACATTTAAAGAAATGAGCCTATAAATCGGATGAGAGTGGATGCTCATCTGGACGAGCAAGGCTACACATCCATTCCCAGATGTTTCTTTGAGTCCAGAACAGCTGGAAGTTGCATCATTAGAAATGAGAAGGAGGAGAGTTTTTCTAAAGACAAACCTGGATGTGATCAAAATTGCAAGATTTTTAAAACTCTGGAGATATATCAACAAGAATCCCTGGATGTGTGATTAACTGGAATCCACCGGACTTGATGTTCAGTTAAGACCGTGTAAGGGTTGCTGGAAGTCATCATCCAAGAAAAACTTCATTGATCCCAGACAGGGGACGACTTCTGGACATCTGTCTTTTGGTCTGCTGAAACCAAACTGAAGGGAGAGGTCTTCAACGCAAAAACAGATCATACAGTGGAACGTGATGGTGGGAGAATATGCTCCTCATGATGTGGGGCTGTTCTCCTGCTTCAAGGATGGGGAATCTCGTCTGGGTTTGTAGGATCATGAAATAAGAGGACTATGTTGATACTAATGGAAAGAAAACTGCTGCCCGTCTAGCTCCAGGGCACAGCAGATCTCAATCCTATTGATGGAGCTCAAAGTTAATGTCCATGCACTGGAACCACAACTCTGGAAGATCTGAAACAATTATCTGTGGAAGAACAGGCTAAGTTCCCTCAAGAGGGAAGAGAACTTACTGAGGAGCTACCAGGAGAGCTTACTCTCTGTTGTAAGGCCAGCGTTTTTCAACTTTGTTTAAGAACATTTTTAGAATAAAAAATCCTGAGGCACACTGCCACCCAAAAATGCCCTTTGTTCTTTTTTTTTTCTTTTTTTTTTGGCAATTTAAGTGAAATTGGATGATTTCCCACACAGTCTTGTACAGCACATGAGTGTACCATGACACAGAGGTTGATGGTCACTAAAATAGGTTACATTACTGATTATGTAGACTGTAACCATTTTGACCTTATTTGTTTTCTTGTTTCAATTAAATACATCAGTAAAATATTTCAGTTTACCTTAACATAGATTTATCTTTGCTCTTTTGGTGTTAAATCAATTATAAATATTTTTATCTATAGTTATTTCACACTTTTGTTTGATTCTATTTTAAAAATAAAAGTTAAAAATCTTGATGTTACATGTAAAGTAATCCCAGGAACTTTGCTCTTTTCTCTCATCTTCTCGCTGTGAAGGAATACCGAGACAGGAAGAAGGAGAACCAGGAACGTCTGGCGGAGGACTTTGAGGCCAACGAGGGGGCGGATGCCCCCCTCCCTCCACACAGCACCCCCAGGGAGCGTCTGTGGCGAGCCTTCGAGAACCCCCACACCTCCACCATGGCTCTGGTCTTCTACTACGTCACGGGTTTCTTCATCGCCGTCTCTGTTATCGCCAATGTGGTGGAGACGGTGCCCTGCCGGCCCCCGAAGGGCAGCGTGAAAGACCTCCCCTGCGGGGAGAAATACCAGCTGGCCTTCTTCTGCATGGACACGGCCTGCGTGCTCATCTTCACCTTTGAGTACCTGATGCGCCTGTTCGCTGCACCCAGCCGCTGCAAGTTCATGCGCTCTGTGATGTCGGTGATCGACGTGGTGGCCATCATGCCCTACTATATCGGCCTGGTGATGCCCGAGAACGAGGACGTGAGCGGCGCCTTCGTCACTCTCCGTGTCTTCCGCGTCTTCCGAATCTTCAAGTTCTCGCGCCACTCGCAGGGTTTGAGGATTTTGGGCTACACGCTGAAGAGCTGCGCGTCCGAGCTCGGCTTCCTGCTCTTCTCCCTCACCATGGCCATCATCATCTTTGCCACGGTCATGTTCTACGCTGAGAAGGGCACCAAGGGCTCCACCTTCACATCCATCCCTGCCTCCTTCTGGTACACCATCGTCACCATGACAACGCTGGGGTAAGTTAGCATCAGTTTAATGGTGTGTGTTCGCTGCCCGCTGCGATTTATGACAACGAGCAGATTTTGTTTTGCCGCTGATGACTGTACTGCTGCTAATATCATCACCATGGTAACCGCAGCGTGTGTTCTGTGCTGTAAACATTCTGTCTTGTGTCAGGATGCGGATCTGCCATTGTTACCGGTCACGGAGGAGAGTCTTACTGTCTGTTTCCAGCGTGAAAAGAGATGAAGTGTGTGTTTGCCTCCCACTCGTTGCTTCTCGAGTACGGTGGTGTGTCTTCACCCCGCTGCCGCCCACACTCATCTCTGCTGCCAGCTTGTGTGTGTATGTGTGTGTGTGTGGATGCTGGTGTGTTCACCCTGCAGCTCTCCAGAACTGATCTATTATCTCCTGTTCAAAGAGCCTTTGGAAACATCAGAAATAGAGTGTGAGTCAGAAATCTGCCATAAGTGCCGGCCATACTGCTGTGACACGCACACAGACACGCACATTAGCCTTCTCTCCATACAGCTGTGTACCTGTCTGTGAATGGAGAGTGTGAGATCAGGAGGTGTGAATGGAAAAGTGAAAGTTGCGTTCCATGACTCGAGCAGTTCAGCCGTTGTAAACCCACCGTGGTGTTAAAAAGCTGTGTGCTGTGAAACTTCGATGATTCGGAGAGAAACTGAAGGCTTTCAGGTATGTGTTTTGCTGCTGGTCTAAGCATCAAGGTCCTCTTCACACCTGTGGTTTGGTTGTTCTGAGCTAAAGGTTCGAAACAACCTTCACATCCATAATTTTCCAGATGAAAAAGCCTTTATGGTTTCATGTAAATCTTAAGGCTCCCAGAAGTAAATTAAGTTGTTGTTACTGATTTTTCTCTCAGATTTAAGATGGATGTCAGATAACCAAGTTCTGTCTGATTTAGGTTACTTATACATCAGCTTTACATCCATCATCCCTCTCCCTTATGTTTAAATGAAAGAAAATATCACAAGAATAAAATTTTATTGTAACTCAATCCTGACTAGCTCATTAATGCAAACAGTTTCTGTTGCCAGTTGAAGAGATCCAAAATCTGCATCAATAAACAAAACTTTAAGAGATTACTTATGCTTTCAACAATGACAAGTCCGGAAATCCAGCCAGGATCGGAACAACAAACAAAGACAAATAGAGACACACTGATGTCCCTGTTTGGGACGGCTGTAAAATTAATCCAGCTAAATCTGGAAAGTTTTCCTTGAATCTCAAAACCAAATCCACATTTCTTCCACACATTATGAAAACCAGCACAGACCAGTTGGTACAAAGCAGAAGCTGATCAGTCCCTCCTTGGCTGTGTGGTTGAAACCTGTCATTTTTAAAACGAACACATTGTTGACCAATATCTGTACGTCACTTCCTGTTGGTGAGACATCGCTGGATGATGTCCCCGTGAATGTTCGGAGCCCAACAGAATCTGAGCAACCCAGGAAATCCCAATCTGGTGTCGTGCTTGGCTGAAGTCTTGAACTAGAGTTTGATGCACTGTGTTTATTTCCTTTTTTATTTTCAGATTCATTGCAAAAATATAGATTAATCTGATTAGATTAAAGTGTTTCTGTGTATCATTCTTGGTTTGTGTCACATACCCTGACTAATCTTAGTAAGTCAGGCATCATGGTTGACACCAACCCAACCACAGTTAATCCAAAAATAGGCAAAGAAGCACCACGAACAGGCCTGGAAACTGATGGGAACATGCTCTCCTAACCTCAGTTACCATAAACTAGCTAGGTTAGCTTAGTTTACCTGATGCTAGGCTGAAATTCATTCTGATTTGATTAAATCTGCCTATCATCCTAATTGTTGATGTTCTGATCAAGACCTTATTTGAAATGACTACTGCAGATGCTCTGACCAAGCTCTACCAGGACCATCACCTAGCAGACACCTGGGTAACTTACTCTGGGTGTAGATGTCCTCGGAGATCAGTCAGAGCTCTGGGTCCACTTAGTCAGTCTGGAAAGGTCCAAGCTGGAGACTGTCCCACTGGCTGTCCTCTGGTTAGCCCTGACCAGCAGTCTTCAGCTGCGGGTGACAGGCACCTGTTATCTCTGGATCCTTTCACGCTTACCTTCAGCTTGGTTGCATAATGAAGAACTTAAAAATTCACTTCCCCCGTACAGTTTTATGAAATGTGAAATTTAACAATGGAGACCAAAACTGTTTTTTGTACCAGACTGTAAATATGTTTGTTTTTGCTTTGAAGTTGGACATCTTAACATGGAAGTCAATGGAGAAGAAAATCACTCTTTGAATCCAGAGCCTAGTGGTCAGTAGAGGAACTGCAATTTTTTTCTACTAAAGGACTTGCGACAGCTTTGGACACTAAATGTTCCCCTTTGGAGGTAACATGGCTGCTGTCTCATATGGACGGGCCTGCATGTTAACATCATAATGATTCACTGTTAGGTAAAATAAACATCAGCTTAAAAAAATCTCTTAGATAATACATGAAAAAGGGCACAAATTTTGTGTTCAACATCTTTTTTAATGATCTGGATAGTTCGGCCCACAGTTGTATTTTAATTTGAAAAGAGCTTCATTGGCATAAAAACTCAATTTTTAGCTGAATTTTTGACCCTGGTACAACACGACCAACTCACATAATCTCAGAGGAACATCTCCTGACAATCCAGGACCTGTCTGATGATCATCTGTTCGTCTTCCTGCATGATGGATCACCATGGCACCAAGGCCAAAAGTGATAAGAAAGTGCCTCAGAGGTCATGGTTGCGATAATCTGGATCCATAGCCAGAAAACATTTTGGATACTAACCCCATCCAGAATCTGAGTTCAGTCCTCAAAGAGAACGCGAACAAGCAGAAACATAGAGATTGTGATCAACTCAGGGCCATCGGTTGGGATTTGGTCCAGAAATCGAGTAAATCTTTGAGGAGGAAGGGTTGGCACTGTAAATACTAACCGACTAAATCTGATGTGTTTTCCAGTAAAAGTGGTAAAAACATTTTCTACTGAAGCAGCAAAGTGTGCAAAAAGCCAAATTTATATTACTGCCAAAATATTAGGTACTGACTATGTTAAAGAAAAAGGTGTTTTAATGTATGCCTTTATGTTCTCACTGTTTTCAACACAAAGTGACACATTTGCATTGATTGATAATTGATTTGTGAAAATCAGTCCTCCTAACCTCTGGAAACTGGTCAGAGTGAAGTCAGTGTTGGTTTGAAGCTGAGGTCCATGTGACCTGAGCTTTATCATCCTCCCCTGAATTCTCCGATCCACAAGGATGTCTCCTCTCCTCTCCTCTCCTGTTTCTGGTGGGCGTGAGTGTGAGCGTGTGAGTCGGAGGTGCATTGTGTGTGTGTGAGTGGCGCGGAATTTAATTTGCTTTCATACTTCTTTGAGGATTTGTCATTTCCTTTTCCTTCTCCTGTGCATGATCAGGTAAGTGTGCTTCGTGGTTGTCTTCGTTTTGGTTGTGTGATTGGTGGCTTGTTGGAGGATGGCGTCCTCTGCGACGCCACCTCCGTCTGTTCGACATGGAGTTAGGATTGTCTCGCCAGACTGTGGCGTTTCCGTGCAGGACGTTCTGTTGGCCGAGGGTGAGCAGGTAGGACATGAAAATATTTCTTTTGCTTTGTGAATGAACAAGGCTGTTGTTGTGTTCATGGCCGAGGCACTTAATGTTCATGAAGGAGGACAGGGTCTCATTAACATTTGGACAGAGATGGCCTCTTTTAAGATACTGCACAGTGGCTACTTCATGTTTGTGGCCCTGCCTGGATTGACACAGCAAGACTCCTTCTGAGGAGAGTTGGTGGACTGGGCTACGACAAGCAGTTTTTTTTCCCATAACGCCTGGAGCTGTGGATCTTACTGGACGTTCCCCTTTTTATGCATCTGTTTTGCAAGCGTGGCAGGTTTTACGAGCTCCTCGTGTACCTGATGAGACTCCAGCCATGTGGTTGTTTGAGGAGCCATTGTTTTTCAACGCTCCCCTTCCCTCTCCGATGCTGGAATCTTCAAGTCTGCAGGTTCGGCTCAGGGAGACCAGACGCACGAAGCTGGGTCACCTGCTGCAGTTGTTGGCGACATCCGTGGAGACGTTAAGGCAGCTTTTGAACATCACCTGTCAGGCTGATAGACTGGTGAGGAAAGTCTGTTCTACTCTGTCTCATCTTTTGAGGATTTCTGCAGAGAACACAACTCTGTCTGACCATTGGGATGAGGAGGGTGGTTATGGCTTTCCCACCTTGTCCGTTGCCCCTGCAGTGGGAGGCTGGCGTGACACGGAGGGCTGCCTCCTGCCTTTTGCGAGCCCCTGTCTGGATATGTTCCAGTTTCTATAGAAGAAAGTGGCTTACCAAGTCTGTGAGAAGGTCCTGCACCTATGTTCTCTGATGTGTGATGAGTTTTTTTGGCCCAGGCGTTTCCCCAGGAGACAGTTGGGGGTCCCTGTACAAGCTGCCCATTGAGAAACGGACAGCAGACCTCCAGTGGAGGATCGAACTTGGAGGTATAGATACGAACAGATACAGAACACACCTGGATCCTAGAGTGGGGAAAGGGTGTTTATTTTGTTCAGCAATTGAGGCAGTGGCACATTCATGTGTTCAGTGTCCCCGTCTTGCTGGTCTCTTTGACCTGTTGTGGATTTGGTTTCACTGTCTTGGTGTAATGTCTTCTTTTGATTTGTTTATTTTTGCTCCTAAATGCAGTGCAAAACAAAAGACTGTCCACACGCTTGTTAACTTTCTGTGTGGTTCAGCTAAGCTTTCTATCTGGTGGACCAGGAAGAACCAGTTTTTAGGTTCTGGTAGTGTAGATCCAACTGAGCTTTTGAGTCCCGGCTCCGAGTGGACTACACTTACTACAGGCTGGTGGGTAACCTTGAAGCCTTTGTAAATAAGAGGTCTGTGGGAGGTCTTGTGTTGTTTTAGGGGTGTGGATGGCAGGCTTTTTTTCCATTTTGAAGGGTTTTTGTCTTGTTTTATTATGTGATTTTGTTGACTTAATTGTTTTGTAATTCTTGATTCCTGAAATGTTCAATAAAGGGCTTGTTATAACCAAACCAAACCTCCCCTCTCCTCCTCTCCTCTCTTCTCGGTCCATTAGATACCAGCAGGGAGAGGTTTCCCTCTAAATGGATTCTTCAGGCAGCAAAACACAAGCCAAGCTTTTATGCCCCCCCTGCTCCCCAAGCCCCCTCCACCCCCTGAGTTTCTCTGTCAATTCCTCCTTCTCTCTTCCTTCCTTCCTTCTCCTGTTTTTCTCCTTCTTCTTCTTCATTAGCAGCAGTAAAAGACAACATGCTCAACTACAGTGGAGGTTCATCCCTCCAGTGGTTTCTCTTCCTGCCTTTCAAACCAGCTTGTTTGCATCTTTATTTGTGTTTGTGAGTCTAGGACTTGTCGTCCAGTTTGACCTCTGGAGTCTACCGACTTGTTTGCCGCAGAAACGAAGCAGACATAGAAACCAAACAGCTGAGATTCACAGCCGTCATGGAGTCGGAGAGAAAGAAACTCGATCTGCCGATGTGGTTTTATCGTGTTATGCTTCACTCCAGCAGAGAAACTGCGTGGATGACGAGGACTCTCGTCTCTGCATTAACGAGGTTTCAGGGAAGTTTTTCCAGCAGGACAAGAGTCAAAGTGTTTCATATTTCACTGATGGAAAAGTCTTTTGTCTGGGCCCATGGACCTTCTTCGACTCCACTTGAGTTCTGTGAAGCACCGAGATGTTTGTCCTTGATAACAAGCACATTTTAACAAACAGAAACATAGGTAGAGCTTCTGATAATCCCACTGCCCTCAGGATCGAGACTGGTTTCACTCTTATAAATGAGGTTTGTGAAGGGCTGAGGGTTGAACGGTACGAGTTCGTGATCAACGGTGACCATAGAAGAAACAGAACCTCCATCAGATCAGATCCAGTAGGGGCTGTGATGGTAAAAGTAGAGGAAATAAAAGCAGACTTGTAGTACCCGAGCCCAGGACTCAGACTTGAGTCTGAGTTGAGCTCTAATTTTATGGATTTATGACTTGACTCAGACTCGAACACGGTTTACTTGGACCCGGACTCGTACCGCATTGCCGCTGGTGAATCAGTGAAGAGTCCTCAGATTGTATTTTATTTTATATTTACTTCTGTGATTGGGTAGAAGATAGCATGTACATGAAGCTCAGCATGAATTAGCTGAGAGCTCTTTGCACATCTCCCTTGAACCAGCAGTTGAAACGAAGCCACACCCACTTTTCTACCTGGTTTATGCTTTCTTGTTAGAGTGAAGTCAGCCATTTTATCTTGTATGATAGAATAATTCATGTTTTTATGTCGGTAACAGCACCTTTTAAAGTTAAATGTCGGTGTGATTCAGTGGGGTTTTTTTTCTTTTTGGATCATGATGGACTTTCGGAGTCAAACGAAGTTTAGCTTCAGTAATTTATTCTTCTGGTTTTTTCCATCCCCGTCTCTCCCTCCTACCTTCCTCCCTCCGTCTCGTTCCTTGTCAGCGCTCCGATCTGCTCATTTGTTTCTCTTTGTTCAGTTTGTTATCTCTGTTTTTCATTGCGCTGCTTTTATTGCTCTGCTCCTGTGTTTTATCACTGCGCAAACAAAGCCAGAGTGGAATCATAAACCCACTGCAGCCTCTCCAGGAGCAATATATGCCAGCAGACTCTGCAGCTGGAAAACCTGCAGCCTGTTTGTGTCCAGACTCCAGATAATCCACGCCGTCCTGCAGGTGCTTTCGTGGAAAACTTTTTAAATAAAACAAGTAATTGTTGGCCTCACAGAGGAAATCTTGCATTCGTGTGTTGATGAGCCCGAGGAAAAAGCAGAGGGTGGACGCAGCAGATTACCTGCAGGAGAAAAGCTAATATGTTGACTTTAATGACTCTGCAGGACTCTGCAGTTTCTTATGTAACAAAGTTTTTTGTTTTGTCTTCAGTTTTTCACTGCGCGGATTTTTGTCTTCACTCGGTAACTTTAACCTGTCCAGAAGTCATTTTTTAAAACACAGACTGAGCTGTTTTGTGCTTTTACTGTGTCGTCACACTTTTCAGCCGTGAAGCTCCCGCTGAGACCAAAGATGTCTTCTTCCAGGGAGTCCTGGTCCAGATGGTACCACAAGCAGTTCCTCCTAAAACTCTTTGAAAACTTACATCCTCATAAAACATTAAAGGGCAGATGAGTAAACATAAAAAGAAATTCATACAGACCTGACAGCTTTACCTCAAACACAGTCCACCTCCTGTCCAAGATTCCCGATACCTCAATTTCTTAAATAAACTAAAAGAAAAATGTCCCAGAAACACAACATAACAAAAAACAATTTTTGAAAATTAAAAGAAAAGAAATTAAATTAAAAGAAATTAAAAACGTATCTCGTCTGCAGTGGGCTGGGATTGGCTCCAGCAGACTCCCATGACCCAGGGACTGGATTCAGCGGGTAGAGAAAATGGATGGATGGATAAAAAAACCTTTTAAAAGAACCCCTCCAGATTGTTGAATATATGCTGTCAGCATTCATACACAACTCAGATGATGCTTGTGATCTAGTTCAGTCTGACAACTTATTTCACCCTCAGAACCTCTACAATGTTTATTCCAATTAAAACCACCAAGTTCGTCCATTTAAAGGAGAAAAATGGTGCCATCAGCTTCACCAGCTCATGCACAACTGTCAAGGGTACTGGTTCTCTAAAAGCCCCCACCGCCAAGCCTGTAGGCTTTGAGTCGAAAGCCCTGTTTACAACTGCTATTAAAGTCCTGAGTGGTTCCATCAAAAGTGGACAGCAGTCTGCTCACACCTGGCATTAACATGCGACTCCACATGTGCCTTTAGTTGTGATTAGATCCCTATATGAAAACTTCCTTCCACAAAAAAATAAAAATCAGAAACTCAGCCATACCGAGATGGCAGAAAACACAAGAAGAAGAACACCCGTCCTACCTGCTTGACATTTAAAGAAGACAAACTTTGTCAGCATGTCAAAACAACTCACCCTCCTTTGTGATGATTGTGTGGTGTTGTCTGTTGGTGCTTTGCACTTTAATGTGACACACTGTTGTTGGGTGGATGAGTGTGTCCTTTCACCTGGAAGATTGGAATGAGCTCAGCTCTACCTATTTGCCCCCCCTTTTTTTTGGCTTTGTGATAGACTGGCATCCACCCATCCATGGATGAATGGATTGATGGATGGATGGGCGAATGGATGGATGAATGGATGGATCAACCAGAGTTGGGTGGAGACAGCTCCAACCAAGATGGTGTCATCCAGACCATCGAACATGAAGCTTCAGAAAACTGAGGGAAGACACCACACATCACTCAGTTTTGTTTATGTAGTTTACGTTTGTAAGGTAGTGTGTCCCGAGTGGTTCAGCAATGAGCAGACATACAAACATTTTAAAATCTCACATTGATGATTTATTCGTTTCCTCCCTCCTGGATCCAAATTCACAGTCTTTATATACACAAGTTTTCCCTCTAAAACCCAGACTAAACCATTTTCCCCCCAAAAAGGTAAACTACATAATTCTTTAGTCCAAACTCTTTAAAATTTACTCTCCTAAATCATTTAACAAATGCATATACTCAAGGACATAACTAAAGTAAACAAATATTCTTTAACAAAATAGATAGCAAAAGAAA
>JAOWBL010000022.1:18105948-18120236 GCA_028564865.1 Zenarchopterus dispar
TAATGTTGACTAGGCCTAGGCCCCGGGGAACATAGGCCCCGGGGAACATAGGCCCCGGGGAATATAGGGGTGCTCTCAGTTCAGCAGAGCAACAGTCTGGTTTTGATGCTCAGCAACACCTTCTAGACCGGAGAAGCTTCAGAAGTATGTGAGCAGGGCTGTGAGGGAAATGCAGAAATCAATTCATTTATAAATAAGTGATTCTGTAGAAATGTATACATAAATATAGAAATGCATTCTAAACGAATCAGCTTTTAAATAAATGCAAGACACCTGATAAAATGCAGACTTATTGTTGTATAATTTTGTCCTCCTCAGCTCTCCGTACAGGCTTTGTTTCCCTTGAAACAAGTCACACGGAGTTCCCATCGAATGGTTTCAGCGACACTTGCTCAACTTGCTCTGCAGACAAACGTCATCCGACCTCGTTGGCGGTGCCGCCGCGTTGTTTTTCTCTTTGCTTTTCTGACCCCTCCTCTACCTTAAACATGCCTGTTCCAGAGACATTCAGCGCAGGAATGCACACAGCTTTTACTCTCATTTTCCACCAGTGAAATCAATTATTGGTTTTGTGAGATGTCAGGGCGTGTCTTTGAAGCGGAGTTTCATCTGACAGCAGCCTGTTTTCTCTGTTTGCTGAGACGTGCTGAGTTTTACCGCTGCTGGCACTGACTTTATACTTTCATATGTCGGTGATGTCATTCACTGATGAACAGAAAACTACAAAAAATCGTTCGCCGAGCCTAAAGATCCTGTGCCCATCTTCTCTCTGTGGATAGTTCCAACTAAAGATATGTAAAATAGAATAAAATCACGAGTCTGAAATAGAAACAAAAAAATCGGGGATGTTGGTTGAATAAAAAGATGTCAGGCTGTAAAATGACCTCGATGAGCCGAATAGCGAAGAAGTTCTGGTCTAAACATGACCCACATTTGCAGGCTTCTGTGACCCACAGAGTTACTGTGTTGATTCATCTCCCTACACTCATCCACAGATCCACCATTGGGCCGCGCCCGGCCCTCAAATCTCTCGCAGTAATCGGTGTCAAAGTTTGTTTGTGAAGACTGGGCCACATCTGGCTCATACAGCCCTAGACAAGACCCAAGGAGGTACTGTACTGGTCCACTTCACCACCCTGGAAGTGGACCAGACTTGGGTTTTGTCATGGGCTGTATGAGCCAGCTATGGAAGTTCCCAGTCTGTATAGCGCTTCCTAGTGCCATAACTGGGCCGTACGGGCCAAAGCCAGGCCAGGTCAGGCCCAAGTCACACTGAATAACCATGCTTACGCTTTCACACAGTTCACCCAGTGCGTCTCAATTCATTCATTGATCTTTTTTTTTCTACTCCCCACCATTTTTTAATTTTTATGAAGGGAAAAATGTCTTTAACCTGGAGCTGGTAAAAATTTGATATCGATCACATTTCTTAAAAATCTGTGTCTTCAGCGCGCAGTGATGTCAGAAGGAAAAGAGTTTACATTGGCTCCATGGGAATCACCAGGCAGCCCTTCCTGGAACAGTATGAAGACCCCGACAGCCCTCAGTTTAAGGACCTGGCCAGGCTAGTCAATGAACAGGTGAGGCGTGACTCCCCCCGGGAATCATGGGAGTTCTCCACACCTGCTGCGTCACCCAAATCACTTCAAACAAATGATTGACATCAACCACTTGCGCTCAGAGGAGGACTGGTGTTTGTTGTGTTTTTGTGGAAGTAAACTTGTTATTTTGACCTTTTCTCTTCCAGTTGAAACTCATGTATTCTAAAAATTCAGTTCTGGACAAATATTTCAAAGGATCCACAGTCCAGGCCTTCAGGTAAATTTCTTGCTGCTTCTTGCTCTGTGAAACTTTATCACCCATAAAAGTGTTTAAAGTCAATAAAGCTGCTCATGATAATCTTTAGAGGTACATTTTTAAGCTTTAGACCAGGGTCTTCAACTCTGGTCCTCAAGAGCTACTTCCTGCATGTTTCAGATGTTTCCCTTCTTCCATGATAAAAAATGACTGTCTCATCGACAGACTTCTGCAGACCTTGATGACATGCTGATGATGATCATTATTTAGAATCAGCTATGCTGGTGCAGGGAAACATCTAATACAATAGATCTTGATGACCAGGGTTGGTGACCCCTGCTTTAGAGGAAGTCAGGGGAACTTTCTCAGTCTAAATCCTGAGTTAAAAGAAAGAGTCTCATGTTCTGATGCTGTTCACTATAAAACTCTCCATTGATGTATCCGTGGTCCCACAGTGAAGGAGACGGGAATGCTGATGATGTTGTGGCTTATTACCAGTCGGAGTTTGAGGTTCCTGAAACTCAGCAGACATCCCTGGATGAAGCCATCGACTCTCTGGTGCCTGAAAGGGCGCAGGGGCGATTTCTCCTGAGACCCAAAAACGCTCTGAACGTCAACAGCGTCATGTCTGGAGGTTTGACAGCTACATCCACAGCCGCTCACTTTCTGCATGAATTGTCCATCACATGAATGATTGAGGTCACTTGGCTTTTTAGGGTTTCCATCCAGAACAGCTGCTGTTCCTTCTATGGAAATGAAACACCTCTCTGAACTTTTATTGTAATTTACATCATCTTATTTAACTCTTAATTTTTTAAAATGTGATGTTCTTTCTGGGGTGTCATTGTAAGAATACATCCGGACCGCCCATAATACTTTTCTCCTGGTCTGGTTCCTCTGGATTGGACTTTGATTTCCAGGGGAGGCAGAAGAAACTTCCTCTGGAAGCCTTTTGAAAAGTGTAAAACCAAGAAAAGAAATGAAGAACATCACTTAATCAGAGCGACAGCCAAACCAGTAGAAACCACAGACTCACTTGCTTTCACTTTCAAAGAACTGACTTCACATGCTGAATACAGCCTTGTCTTGTTCCTGTTTTTGAGTATTTTGATTCGCTGTTCAGTGTCAGAAAAATCTGAGGACTGGAATCTGCAGTTTCTTGCGGCACGAATAAAGCTTCTGGTTTAAGTATTCCTGATGAAGATCTATAAATATTGTCCTGTGAAATGAAAATAACTGTGTGGGAGTTTCTCACTTTGCATTTTTACAATCTGGCTTCAGTTCACCACCTCACCATCTGTGTCTCCAAACTGTTTCCCTGTAGGTTCTCTCTCCCCGTTTTCTTTTAATACATCCCAATTATTGCATCAGAAATGGCATTTGGCTATTTCAGGTCCTTCGTGTGTTTGTTCAGGGGTCATAAATGAGGTCTCACCAGTGACCAGCAGATGGCAGCGTTATAGCAGAACACTAAACATACAAAGGAAGTCAAGTTACTGACATACTGATGGATTCACAGTGAATTAAGTCAAATCACCGATTTCTTTCGTCTTAGGGGTCATTAAACTAAAAAAAAGACCATTATATGGAATATATCGATTTTTTTTTCCTTAATGCTTGATGTAAGGGACTGAAATGATAAGTGGATGTTAAAACCAGGAATTCTCATTATTGTAAAAATGTGTTGTATTTCAAGACATTTCTCTGATTTGGCAGCTCTAGATCCGCGCATGAGCAGGACCTCTATATCAGGTGAGATCAGCTTTAATTTTGTGTAAATCATTGTGCTACTTTAAAATGTCTTTCATTTGTGAGTTGCACCTGGGACATGACCACATGATCACAGGTTCTCACTGCATCTACATAAAACGTGTTTTACGTGTGCAGACAGGAGTTCCACCAACGTCCACGTCAGAGGGGGTGGCGTCATTAACTCTCCGGGTTTTCCGGACTCTTCCTACCCTCCCAACATCTACCAGCAGTGGCGGCTCCGGGCCGACCCGCGTCACAGAGTCCGACTGGACTTCCACACTCTGATCCTGGAGGACGACTGTCAGGAGGACTTCATCAAGATCTACGACTCGCTGGCTCCCATCGAGAACCGCGCTCTGACAGAGTAAGACGAGCCTCATCCCTGCTGGTTTGGAACTGCTGACTTTTGGATTCTTGGCATAAGATGTTTGGGTTTTTAGAGAATTAGTTCCATAGAACAACTTTGCTTTTTGCACTAGTTTTGGACTGAAGTAGGGTTTTTGCTCTCCCAGTCTAGTTTTACCTTCCAGACTGTAAATGGTTACTTTTGTGTATTCTGGACTCTGGAGACACCTCTGGTGTCTTCCTCAGAGGGATGCATTTACTGACTGGGGAAAAAAAGTGAATTCCTCAGCAGTCTCAGCACTATGATGCATTTACCACCAGATAAAATCAGATTTATTGGCATAATTATCATCACTGGGCGCAGGTCAACTAATAAATCATTTCTTTGCTTCCTTTGCCATTAGGTTTGCCAAATATAGAGCGATAACTTCATCCTGACATCCATTGTCCTTGTCTTCTTCATTTTAGTTTCAAATAGTGTTTACTGAGTAGAAATCCCTCTCACTTCATCGGTGCTGTAGTCAGAAACCCAAACTACAATAAACACACTTTGAGAGGGAAGAAGAGTCTCCGTCCATCTCCATCTGTGTGTATCTGTCTGCTTGTATGTGTCGGTCCACATCCGTCTGCCTGAATTTATCCATCTGTGTCTGTCCGTCTGCAGGCAGTGTGGATACCCTCATGACTCTCTGACATATCTGTCATCTGGAAACGTCATGCTGCTGACACTGATCACCAACGAGGAGAAGAACTTCCCCGGATTCAGAGCCATGTACTCGCAGGTCCGTCTAGGTGATGGAGGTAAGACAGGAGTCTGTAGAGGAACACTAGTACTTTTATTATTTACACTTGTTGACCTGCTGGATCGTGTCCAGCAGCACCAGGTCCTGCCGAAAAGAGAACCAGATTCTCTTTGCTACACCATGAGACTTATAGATCTGGAAAGCTGCTTCCTCTGCAGTTTGGTGAAACAGTCCTTTTTCAAATCACCAAAAAAAACACCTCATTGGAGTATAAACTCTTCCTTGACATGTGAATGGTATTTTTGTCCATCATGCGGCAGATTTCTGTTTGCAGTTCTGACTTGTGGAAACACACGGCTCTTCATGTGTGTAGTTGACTGAGGTTTCCTCAGAGGATCTAACATCTGTATTTGACTGTGTTTGTTGTTCAGAGTGTGGAGGAACACTGACGGGAGACAAAGGCTCCATCTCTTCACCGTTCTTCCCCTCCAACTACCCTCCACAAGTCTCATGCGTCTGGAACATTGAGGTAAGTCTACTTTACAAGGCTGCATTTTATTCAGGTGGACTGAATAATACTTTATTAAATACCAAAGAGGACTTATATTGCAACTTATAAATTAGAATAAATAAAAAATAAAACAAATGAGATGCAAGAAATAAAGATGCTAGTGCATTGTGGTAGATTACTGAAATGCAGCAGTAAACAAAAAGGTTTTCAACCGTGATGTAAAGCAGCTGAGAGTTTCAGCAGCCCTGATGCATTCTGGGAGCTTGTTTTCCAGGTGAGGATCACAAAAGCTGAGCGCTGCCTCACCGTGTTTGGTTGTAACTCAGGAAGCAGGCGTGACCCTGATGGCCTGACAGTTCTTCAGCTCAGCTCCATTTGAAGTCTTTTTCTGATCATTAGCTGGTCTTTGGAAAGCTTAATCTACATCTTCCACTTTCCGCTGTCATGGCAACACATTATAACAAATGTCGAAAGGGGCCAGAATTACCAATAAAAATCCTCCAGGCAGAACAAGATCCAAAGCAGCATGGAAACATGTTTCAAAAATCAGTTTCACTGGAGGAAAAAAAAAGCAATCTCTTTTAATATTCTAGTGAGAAGAACGAGACAAGTATGAAAGGCATCCAGAAACAATAAAAATACTGCTTATTTTTATATTGGATAGTAACCAGAATATCACAAGGAGAAGGTTCATCTAGTGTCTACCAGGATTTCTGTCCAAACGGATCATCTAGCATGAAACCTCGATGTTATCATGGTGGAACACAAATTCATGTTTAAGAACCGACTTCACATTCTGGATCACATCGTTAAACAAGTGTGTTTGGACTTTTTTCTGTAGAATTCTTGTATCTTGGTGGAGATAAACGACAAACATAGAAACCAGGATGTAGGTGTAGATGACCACAATGAAACCGGTTTTGAGCAAACAATCATGCGAGTAAAGCACCTTTGACAACGCACAGCTGCAATTTAACCCCAGCTGTGGTTTTTGTTTCCATCACTCCATCTGTTGGTTTCATGACAGTCCAAAGATCTTAAGTTCCCGTTGGTTTAGGGAATCAACTTTGACACCTCTATCATCTTCTTCGTCTCTTTTCCAGGTCCCAAAGGGAAAGTTTGTGAAGATTCATTTCAACAAATTCTTTGTGGGAAACCAAAGTGAAAAGTGTGCCGACGATTACGTTGAAGTCGACAACAGAAGGTGAGAAAGAAGCACTTTTCTTCTTTCTTGTTTTCTCCTACTTTTAATACTTTGAGGATAACTTTTGATGCATAAAGGTTCTTTGTTCTCTGATTGGTCGCCTAATTGTTCAAAAAATAAGAAAATCATCCTTTAAAGCTGCTCCGTGAAGCGACACATTTACACACAACCGACCGACACAGCAACGTCAGCGGCTCGCGTCAGTACAACAGATCTGGACGGATCCAGCAGAGGCAGGGTATGATTCGCAAGATGAGCCCAACACGTCCAAAGTTGGGACTGCCAGGCTCTAAGTCCATCCCTCACATCAGGATTTTCACACCAGCACCAAGCTGGAGTAGAAGACAGCTGGACTCACCTTGGTTCTTGAGGAGGCTTCACCTCATCTGAAAGTCCAGTTGTCTTCTGTTCCTGTAGTTTAGGAGTTCCATGAGCTGGATGACCCAGAAACCACACCAGCACCCCGCATCAGCAATGTTTCAGTAGAAGAGAGATGCTTGTGTAGAGCAGTGGAAGAGCCGTGCACGTTGGTGTGACCTGACGGTCTCTTCCGATCTCTTTTTCTGTGTTTCTCTCTCTCTCTCTCTCTGTGTAGGTTGTGCGGCAGGAACTTAAAAACCTCTGTAATCATCAGCAAAAGCAACACGATGACCGTCAGGTTTGAATCTGATGCCTCCTACGTGAACCAGGGTTTCACCGCTGAGTACGAAGCTTTTGTCCCAACCAATCGTACGAGAGACTCTTCACATTTCCCAACATTTTAATGTGTTTGCTGTAGGGCTGCAAAGGCCTGGAACATTTCTGGTCAGTTTCTGGAAACTTTCCATGGGAATTTAAGTAGCAGGTTTTAGAGATATTTCAACTTGGATGGAAACTTTCAGATGAGTAGGGATGTGCCAAGGGCAGAATCTGAAAACCCACTATTAAAACAATTTCCCTTCAGACCTCCTTCTGAAGCCACAAGTCCAATAAACACTAATGCACACCATACCGTCTCATCATCCACTAAGATGCTTATTTTTGTGAATACTGCTTAAAAAAAAAGAAAATTAATGATAGATTAAAAAAATGGTCCTCAAACTGGAAACGGAGTGGAATCTGCCCCCCAGACCATAGCGACTGTTTCTCCAGCCCATGCATGAACAAGTGCACACATATGTACATAGACACAACCACCTATACCAACAGTGAACACGATGACAAACACAGCACCAGCAACAAAAGAAAAATAATCCAAAAATATTAGAAAACAGTCATAAAACTACTAATAGTAGTGATATCAATAATTACAATATCAGCAATACTTGTAACATTAACAGTGCTAGTTATTATCGTTACCACCACCAACATCCTCCTCATCAGATAAACAGATCACAAATTCAGACGCTTTCAAGTTGTTCTGTTTCAGCCAACCCCACTGTGAAAGTTGTTTTAATTTAACTACATTTAAGTTTTATGTTATAAGTTTACCATGATATTTATTAGCTACCCTTTATTCCCTTTCAATTCCCATGGAAAGTTCCTTCATTTGACAACTCCAGGATTGTGCAGCCCTAACTTGCTGACTTGTGAATGCATCATCTTGTCTGATGTTATTGATCAGCTTGTCCGGGACGGTTCCGGTGCCTCAGTAACCTGTGCATCAACGCCAGCCTGCAGTGTGACGGCTGGAACGACTGCGGAGACCACAGCGACGAGGTCAACTGCAGTGAGTTCATCCCATCACACATCTGCCACGCATACGTGAGCTTTGAATGTGGATTCCTCCTCCACTGAAAATAGTCCCTAAAAAACTAAACTCTTCAGTTAACGGAGGAAAAAAAGGAGGTTGGGAGTCTGATTAACTGGCTGTTGGGTTATCATTGTGTCTGCTCAGAGTGTGAGGAGACCCAGATGAAGTGCAAAAATGGTCTCTGTAAGCCAAAGTTCTGGAGGTGTGACGGCACCGACGACTGTGGAGACAAAACGGATGAAGAAAACTGTGGTGGGTTCCTCTAAGTTAAAGCAGTCCAAAACATTACTGATACAAGAGCTACAAACATTTGACGACTTCAAATTCCTAACAAAAATGGGCCAGTTTCATTAACGGGACTTCTTCAGACGGCTTTGAGTTGAGCTGATGCCGTCGGACTTGATAACAGACCGCAGGTGAAGGGGCTGGATGCAGGAAGTCTCACTGCTGGTGTTTCTTGCAGGGAAATGCACAGACACAGAGTTTTCCTGCAGAAACGGTCTCTGCGTGTCAAAGAATCAGAGGTGTAACGGAAAAGACGACTGCGGCGACGGATCTGATGAGTCAACGTGTCAAAAATGTGAGAAAACCACTCTTGTTCTGGACACAAGTTTCACACCCACTTCCACTAGTGATCTGATGCTGTTAAATAACATCTTACATCTTTAGATGCTTCATAGCTGAATGTGGGGTTGAAAGACGCCATCCGTTTTCTCTACGTCACATAGTTTACCACAGCCAGAAGTGGATGTTCGGTAGTCAGACAGTTTTGACACAAATTGTGTGTACAGTTTAGTTTAGTCCAGAAAAATAACCAAATATAAGCTGGAAGGAGCTGGATTCTTCCACCTTCCCTGTCAGTCCTGAGGTCACAGACCCAGTACAGCAGCTTCCTCATCAAACACATCTGTACAGCAGCTGGATGTAGAGGGTGGGGCCTGAAAGCTGACTCCGCCCCCTCCCTTCTTAAAGGCTTGATGTTAGATTGATTTCAGCAGGTCCAAGGGGTCATGTGACCTTTATATCTCACAGAAGTTTGTCTCGTGGGCGTGGAAAACAAACGTACACTTGAAGCCTGAAGAATTTGAACCATAAGTGAAAGTTTGAAAGTTTTCCGAAAGTTTAACTAAGTTAAGGGCCTTAACTCTTTTAAACCAGTGGAGGCTCGCTGTCACTAAATGAGTCAGTTTTGATGTTTTCTGTTTTTCTGTTGATGTTTTGGTGTGTTACGTTGATGTTTTCTGTTTCTGGTCAGCTCTGGTGCTGCAGTGCTCAGACTTCTCCTTCCGCTGCACAAACAACCGCTGCATCAGTAAACTCAACCCCGAGTGTGACGGAGAGAAGGACTGCGAAGACGGTTCCGACGAGGCCAACTGCCGTACGTTTCCCACACACACACACACACACACACACACATATAGACACACCCACAGACACAGCTGACTCACGTCTGTGTTTTCAGAGTGTGGGATGAGGCCGTTCCGCAGCTCTCGTATCGTGGGCGGCCAGGTGTCGCAGGAAGGGGAGTGGCCCTGGCAGGTCAGCCTCCACGCCAGAGGACTGGGACATACGTGCGGAGCGTCGGTGCTGAGCGATCGCTGGCTGCTGACCGCCGCCCACTGCGTCCAGGACACACAGTCCAACAAGTAGGAGCTGAGGAGACGGGGAAGGGTGCTGGCAACCAAAATATGACGATGTTTAATAGCAGTGATGAAAACGCTGAGATGTTGAAAGATAAAAACGGAATGATATGAAACCTCGTATAACCACATTTTATTCGTATTAGAAGACAGAAAATGTCAATAAAAAAGGATAGTCTTGGAGAAGTCGAGATGGACAGACATTCATTAATCTATGACAAAAAATAATGCTCTCAGTGCAAAGCTGCAAGTTCTTTGGATACTTCATCATCTATGGTCCAGAAACTAATTTCAAACAATTTGTAGAAATCTCTGTATGCCAGGGCCAAGGCCAAAAATCAGTATTGAATGCATGTGGTCTTCGAGCCCTGAGACGGCACTGCAATCAAAACGGACATGATTCTGTAACAAGTGACTACATGGACTCGAAGAGCAAAAAGTGGTCGGATAAAATCTGAAATTCTTGTTTGAAACCATGAATGGGTTCTCATCCAGACTAAAGATGAGAGGGACCATCCAGCTTGTCATCAGCGCTCAGTCACAGTCCCGCATATCTGAAGGTGCGTCAGTGTCTTTGGGGTGGACAGCCGGCACATCTGGAAAGAAAATATCCAGGTTTTAGAGCAATATATTTGTCCATCTGAAAAATGTCTTTCTTGAGGAAGCCCTTGCATATTTCAGCAATACGATGCTAAACCACAAGCTGCATACTTTACAAAAACATGATTTCCTCATAGAAGAATCCAGGTTCTGAACTGGTGCAGATGTTTAATCAGCAGAAAACATCTGGAGCATCATGAAACGAAAAGGAACAGACCAAAAAGATTAAGGACTGTTGAGAATCCTAAACCAGACCAAGAGGCAACATGTTGACCGATTAAACTTGCATTTCTTTCCGTTAAAAGTTATAAACTGATGTTTTATTGGTGGTGGTGATGATGATGGCTTGTGCTGCAGGTTATCGCAGGCTGACCAGTGGGAAGCCCTCCTGGGCCTTCACGACCAGGGTCAGACCAGCGAGTGGACGGTGAGGAGGAACATTAAGCGGATCATCGCCCACCAGGGCTACAGCCCTCACACCCTGGACAACGACATCGCCCTGATGGAGCTCGATACCAGCGTCCCCCTCAACCAGAACATCTGGCCCATCTGCCTGCCCTCCCCCACCTATGACTTCCCAGCAGGCCAAGAGGCGTGGATCACCGGCTGGGGTACAACCAGCGAGGGAGGTGAGGTGATGTTGAAAGTTGAACACGAGCCGAACACTCGGATGCTCTGAGGACGTCTCAGAGACCGTGTCCTGCTGTGGACAGGTCTCTGACATGCGTTCTCTCTGTCCACTGGTGGGAGCTTACTCACCTGTGTGTGTGTGTGTGTGTGTGTGTGTGTGTGTGTGTGTGTGTGTGAATGAGAGACAACAAGCACAGAACATTGTAATCGTGCGATCAAACACAAGCTTGGTCGGTTTTTTTGTTTGTTTTTTTCGGGGCTAAAGCTCAAATATCTCAGAAATGGCTCTCCAAAACTTGTTAAAACTCTTCATAACATCCGTTGTCGTTCACAAGCAGCGGGTCAGTCTTCCCTTGCTCAGCGTACACATACTGGAATATCCAGCATGTTGTACAATACGCCATCGAAAACCTCTCGTTTCTCGGTACTTTCTGAAACCGTTTGAATTTCTTTGATTGCAGCAACTGTTCAGTTGTTACGGGACGCACAATCGGGTCACACGCTGGTGAATCCTAGACGCTACTGATGTCGAACTAACTAAAACTGAACTGAAATAATCAAACAAATTTAAAAATCAAACATAAATACCATTTAAAAATGTTTAAGCTGTCATGACTCTGGTCACGGACTGCGTCCTCGTGTTGTTTCAGGGTCCAAAGCGACCGTCCTGCAGAAGGCGGCGGTTCGGATCATCAACAGCACGGTGTGTAAGAGTCTGATGGTGGACGACATCACTGACAGGATGCTGTGTGCTGGAGTCCTCAAAGGGGGCGTGGACGCCTGCCAGGTATGCCCCGGATTCATCCGCTGCTGGAAATAGTTCCTGAGAATGTGCTTCCATATTTAATGTAATATATATGATGTATATCGCAGTCATTTCTAAACCCGACCGCGGGTTTCTAATCCCTAAAATTCAGCGTTGTTCAGTTAGGATCAGGGTCTTCGTGGTTCTAGAGCTTGTGACTGAATTTGAGGGCAAATTCGGAAGCAGAATCTTGTTTTAGTTAAAGGACCGAGGAAGGTGGCACCAGCAGAGTGACTGAGGCAGTAAACCTGTTACCTCCTGATCTGACCACGTCTCTTCTCTTTGACTCCTGCAGGGCGACTCTGGCGGGCCCCTGTCCGTCACCAGCCCCGGTGGGCGGGTCTTCCTGGCCGGCATGGTGAGTTGGGGCGAAGGCTGCGGTCGCAGGAACAAACCCGGCGTTTACACTCGAGTCACCAAGTTCCGCAGCTGGATAAAGGAGAACAGCGGAGTGTAACGGACCTTCCTGCTGCCGTCAGAGCTCGTTGTGGCCCAACCGGTGACTGCTGCTCCACTGTGATGAAGACACTTTGAACATATTATAAAGTCAGACCTTCAAGTTACAATTCATCGCTTTCCTTTCTGTGGTGCAAAAGAAGTGCAGAAGAGCAGTAGCAGAGACGAGCTGTTACTGATGACGGGATTGCATTTAACAACAGGGAAATGTTGGGATAAATATGGTTTTTCAGTCAATAACTGCATATTCATCTTCAGACAAACTTCCACTTCAGGTGCTCTCAACTTCTGTAAAACTTCTTCTGGAAGTGCATATGAACATTGCAGGAATGTAGAGCCTCATTTATCAAGCGGAAGCAGGAATCTGTCTATGAAACTTTTGGTGTGTTTGTATTGAAGCCTAACCAGCTCGTAAATCATAGATAAAATATTCTGACAGCAATTATTGGAGTTTTTATAATAATTATTGTATATAGAAATGATCTGAAATGATCTGTAGTTTCCAAGCAAGCTGTTCAGCATTTGTTGGAGTTCCTCAGGGAAGCGTCCTGGATCCTCCAGATGTTCGCAGAATCCAGAGAGCAAAAAAACAAAACAAAAACAAAACAGACCTGAAACAATCCAGCTAATTTGTTTTTGCAGTTTCTTAAAGTATAAAACAGAAAATAGCCAGGTGAACAAAAAAGAAAACTTGTCCTTATATGAACCTGCTCCACCTTTTCGTTTATTTGAAATGAAATATAGAATTGATACTGATATTTAGCAGTTAGTAAATTTTTTCACTGATAAAAATCGAACTTAACTTGGTTTATGAACTTTTCTGTTTGCACTATATTTTTTTAAATAATTGAAAATGTATTTTATGTTTCTCTTTTTTTTAGTTCTTTATGAAAACCAGCTTTAAATCTGTTGATTTTATGTAGTTTCTTACTTGTGATATTGATGTTTTGCACTCTGCTTGTTTATATGGACACTGTTAACATATTTATCTGTTTTGGGGGTTTTGTTCTCACTTGTCTGTGATTTTGTCCCGTATATTTAATAGTACAGGGTTGTAGTTCAAAAGATACAATATAAAGGGTTGGCACCTCACTGCAGGGTTTGATTAGTATCCAAAGATGTTAAACGCGCACACACACACTCATGGTGTTTCTGTTGTCGACATTAAAACTCTGAATATCTTCTCACAGAAAGGAGGTCTTTTTAAGGTTTGTTCTCAGTAAAGCTGTATTTTTGTGTAAATAATGGTGTGAAATGCCAACACAAATCCAAAGTACCTGTGTTCATGTGGAAAAAAGAGGGATTTTTCTCTGCTGGCAGCAAACTCTCTGCTGCAGATAGAAAATAAACCTGCTGCCATTTAGTTTTATCTGGTCACAGGATCATTTAAAGTTACATAAAGCGTGAACAAACGAATGCAGAGGTTGTCATGAAGAAAGTCCTTCAGGTAATATTTTCTGAAAAATGAAGGAATTACATAAATATAAATGATAATAATGTCAACTTGCTCAGACATGAGACTCCTTGTGACTAAAGCAAACTTCTGTTTCACTTTTAATGAGCTTAATGAAGTTTTTCAAATGCTTTGAAGTCGTCATCTTGATCCTGCTGTCAGAGGACAGTTTTTGTCCTCAGTGTGGACCATAGAAACCTTCATACAGGCTTTTCAATGTTTCTGCAGTTCATTTGTCTGCCAAGTTTTTGACACATCTAACAGATGACTAAGACAAACAGGATGGATCTGATCAGCTTAGAAGTGCACAAAAACCAAGGACATGTCTGAATTTAAAGAATGTTAAAGAAAGAAAAGCCCTTGATCCTCCATGAATAATGTCAAACTGACACAATAATTTGTTTACTAGACATTGCCTAAGAAATCAAATAGGGTTTTTAATTTTGGTTCGACTGAATCAAAAAAATAAAATCATCTTCAATCCAGTGATGAGTGTAGCTCTCAGTGAGACTTGTGCACCTGTAGACAGGTGTTCTGGTCCTCATGATCAAACATCTCCAGATGTTTCAGGTTTGAAGCGTTTCTTCTCCAGGCTGCTTGTTCCAGATGTTTCCACAGAT
>JAOWBL010000022.1:18156177-18180739 GCA_028564865.1 Zenarchopterus dispar
TCCAAACATCTCCAGATAACATTGTTCCAAAAGTCTTCTGGTTGCTCACATGTAACTTTGATGTAACTCATTCTAGCAAATGACCAGTTAAAATGAGATAAATGCAGTCTGAGATAAACAACAATCTGTGACATTATTACACTGTTCAGTTGAGCACTTGGGCTCAATTTAAAATAAGGCCAAATGAGACGTCTGTCCATTTATATCCATCATATTTCACGTGTTTTTGATTGTGTCCTGCTAGTCAATCCTAGATGAGACATCAGTGGTCATGTTTGTCCTGTTGTTTGTCTTCCAGAAAGCCTACTGTGGCCACTGTAGTGAAAGGATATGGGGGCTGGGCAGGCAGGGTTACAAGTGTATCAACTGCAAACTGCTGGTCCATAAGCACTGTCACAGACTCATCCCTCAGACCTGCCAAAGGCTTATGGTGAGTACTTGATCATGCCTCAAGCAGCCGGTGCCACGGAGCTGTCCTGACAGGCTCATCCTCGTCCGCAAACTCTCAAACCAAAGCTGTCTATCCGTCCATCTGTCAGTTGACACATATGACGAAGGTTACAAGTCCTGAGAGGGAGAGAGTTGTGTTGTCATGGCAATTCCAGGGCAGCATGCCTAACAGGTCACTTTGTTTCACCTTTAAAACATTAATCATGTTTATTTCACATTTCTTTCAGTTAGATATTGACTATAACATGTAACAGTTGTTATGTAAACTTTTTTTTTTTTAAATGTACCTTTAATGCAGCTCAACCACAGACTGCTTGGAAAGTTGTGGGTCAAAAATGAGCCATAGCTTCTTCATCAGAGGACAATGATTCAAATGATATTGATTTAATTTAACAGATATTTTTACTGTTTTTTTTATCCATGCTTGCAGTTTTACTGTATTATTGTGCTTTTTATGCTGCATTGCATGCATCAGTGATGTAAAGGGGGATTTATTTTGATTTCTCGCACTAATGTGTTTCCCCTCTTCTCTGATACAAACAAGAATGTCAACAAGTGGCACAAATGTAGTGGTATTTACTGAAGCTGATGACACTGTCACAAATGAACGCTGATGAATCATATGATCATTATGTCAGAGCTGCAGCCTGCTCTGGAAAGAAGGATATGGATTAGTCCTGATCGATGAGCAGTCACTTAGGACAGAAATTAGGACCAAAACACATCCATGTTCTCAAACCACTTGTACAATAAACTCAACTTAAGTGGGTGCACATGTTCAGTTTGCACATGTTTTGTGTTTACTGTACTGGTGTTTACTGCCCCCCTGCCCTCATCTCACATGTTCTAACAGGAAACACGTGGATGAATCAAAGTGAAACATGACATGCAGTTTTTCCTGAATAAAATGTTCACACAGACTTGTTCACTCAGACATGGTGTCCGAAACTCTGAACACCTCTAAGTCCAGTTATTCTGCCACTCGGCACGCTTGTTTTTCCTTTCTTTTTAAACAAGACATCCATCCCTTTAAGACAGCAAAACAGCACGTCCCACATAATCAATCTGTAACATGAAGATCCAAATGTCCCCCTCCGAAGACAAAACTCCTGATTAGAACATCAATGTTGTCAATACAGTGTTTGCTCCCTTGCTGATCTATCCGTCTACTGTCAGGATATCGATCATGGCTTCAGCTTGTTATCTTGACTGCTAGATAAGTGACCTTGTGGCTCCAATGAGATTAAGTACCTGAAGCCCCCATGTTGTTGTGAGTCTCTGAGCAGCAACTTTTATGCACATCATCCGGAAGCACTCCCGATTCACTTCTCTCCTGGAGTGTTTGCAAACATGATTCATCACACACTCTGTCATGAGTGTCACGGCATGAGTGGATATTTTGGTGGATGTTTAGGAGACTCTTTTGAGGGATATTTAGATGAACTTGTGACATCACTCTTCCAGGATCCAGTCATGCCATCACAGGAGCCCCCTTCAGACACGAAGAGTGAGGAAGTGGACCTTCCACCAGACGACACAGAGGACACAGATGGCAGTAAGACTCTTCTCTTTGCTTCAGTGAAGATGTGAAAAGTTTCATTTTGCCTTGTATCTTTTTTTTTTAAAAAAACAATGTGATGGGGAGGAATACAAAGAACAAGAATGAAGCAGATTTAAGATGTCTGTAAAGCTGCAATAACAACTTCACAATGAGGAATACATACAACGATAACTTAATCAAATTCTTTGATAATGAGCTAATCCTAGCTTTTATCTTGCATCCAGTAACTTGATATTTTTGTCTTAACTGACTCTTATTTGAATCTTTGTGTTTTGGGCCATTTTTTGTACTGTGTCAGAAGAAAAATGGTCTTTGAAGGCACCAGCTCAAACTGCGGGATATCATCTTTTACAGATAGAATTGAGTAGATTAATCAAGAGAACAATCACCTCATTAATCAGTTATTAACACATTTATTACCATTTTTATTAACTTAAAAATATTATTTATAAATAAACCCAACAGCTTCCACTTTTTTCTCTGCTCATATTCAGCATTTGATTTTAGAAACAGTAAAAGGTGACACTTCTGTCTAAAACTGTGAAAACCAGCCTGATTCATGCAAGGTGTGAGTTTCTTTATGGCATGCATAGCATTAATATATTTAAATCAGTAGAAAAGCATTTCTGAGGGCATTTCTGAGAACAATTAAAGTCAAGAAGAGAGCAGGATAAATAAAAGCTACATTTCAGTTGCAGGGACCTTTTCCAGAAATGAGCATCTTTTGAGGGCTTTTTCCTTATTTCACTCCATTTCCAGTACAAGAGCCAGAGGCTGAAGAGAGACTCCTTCCTTGTTGCACAGCTTTGTCAGATACAGTGTGTCACCACCAGCATTTGCTTACTCACCTTACCTTAGACTGTGGTGGGAACGATAAAAGACCCACAGTTTTTACGCTACAGATGCTGTTAGTTGAAAAGTGTATGAAGGTTGCGTCAGCCACATGCAACTACACACTTAAAAAATTCAGAAGGGTTCAGATTAATCCCAAAGTTAAAATAATAATGTGATTTTTGTCTTTTTCTTGCACAGACTTTGACTTGAGCTGAGATTGTGTTTTCACTTAGGTGTAAAAATTCTTGTCTAATCTTGTTGATATAAAATGTTTATTGACAGCAATATGCCACAAGTACTGTGTTGAAACTGTTACAGGAACAATATTAAACCTCAGTAAGATATGCTTTTCCTTCTCCAAGACTAACGGTTTATTCATTCTTTGAAGAGTTCTCACAGTAGGGTCTATTCTTACACTCATGTTTTTAAGTCATATCTTTGTGATGTTGGAGCAACGGTTGGATGTTGATTTGGGATCTTTGTCCTGATTCATAATGCTTGTATCAGTCTGTCACCCTACTCAACCTGCAGAGAGGTTTTTTTTTTTTTAGCTGTCATGTTTAGTTAGTTTTAGCTGTCACGTATGGCCATGAAATATACAAGAGTTCACACCAATTTAGTTATTTCAGGGTGCCCAGGTCCAGGGACCTGAAAACAAGCTCTTTCTGATATGCAGATTTAGTTTTTCATAAAGCATGATGGTGTTAGTTATGGCCAAACACATCCATGCTGGTGTGGTCTTTCTTGGATGCTGCCGTTTTCTTTTTAAAGAGCAGAGGTTTCCTCCTGGAAAATCCATCCTAACAAGCCATCCTTGTGAGGTCTTTTTAACTCTCATGAACTTTAACTTGCCTGCGATGGACTGGCGCCCTATTCAGGTGTACCCCTGCCTCTCGTCTGCAATTGGCTGGGATTGGCTCCAGCAGACCCCCGTGACCCAGTAATGGATTCAGCGGGTATAGAAAATGGATGGATGGATGGAACTTTAACTTGCACTGTCTAGATAGTGTATTCTTGGAGATGACTTGCTGGGAAGTCCACTCCTGGAAGATTGCAAACTGTCTTTGGTGTTTCTCTGCCGAAAACTGGATTCCAAATAGTTTTGAAATGGCGTTTTAACTCTTCCTAAATTGGTGAATTTTCTTCCATGACATTGCATTAACATGCACCTGAACCTTCCAGACCTGCGAACTGCCAGAACCGCTTCTTCACACTAGTTGGTTATGAATGAATCAAGTGAACAGGACTAGAAGTCGTTGGCTGACTTGATTCTTGTGAAAGAAGGAAGGTTGGCCTTTGTATTAAATGCAACATAATGACTTATGTTTTGCTGTTCAGCAGAAAATTTACTTTACTAAATTTCACCTAATAAGGACTTGGTGATTTTCATTATGGCCTGGCACATACAAACCTTGAATTGAGTATTATTAATATAAATATCCTAACAAAGTATAAATGTACGTTTTGCATTGCGGTTCTCTGCAGAACCTATTTGCACTCCTTCAGAATAAAGTGTAGAGAAGAGTGTAAACCAAGTGCATATGTTGTACTGGAGTTGGCTCAGGGAACCCTCTCAATGGAAATCCCAGAAGCCTTTTAACAAACCATTTAAATGATAGCTTTGTTAAGAAGACTGGTTCTTGACCTTTGTCACCCTCACCTCATATTTTCCACTATAATTTATGTAATGCTTGCTTGTTATCTAGCCACATTAGTTCTGTGTGACGGGATCCTGCAGTGCACATTCCTAAATCCTCATTAAAAAGACACTGGCAGCCTGATGTCAGGCAGTGAAAGATGCTTTGGATGGACCTGGACAGGTGTTTTATTTGTTTGTTTGTTTGTTTGCTTGTTTTTTTAACAGATTAAAAGGCAGCCTTCTACTCTGTCTCCCTCTACTGGCCCAAAACAGGACAACATGTCAAATTTACGCTGATTCTTCTGTCGGGTTAAAAATAACGCCAGTAAACACACCTCATCTTGCCACAGAGCAACAACCCGCAGAGATAACCTGCATCCTGACATTCACACGAATGTTGTCTCGATACTGGGCACCTATCTAAAATGTTTTGTAAACTAATAACACCCCAACATGGAAACACCATTCCCTTCCAGCTGCTGCCTCATCCAGTAAGTCAGCAGTGAGCCCTTGAACATGTTTTAAGAAGTTCTTGAAGATCACAGCTCCTTAAAAACCAGTCTGCTGGGACTTGATGGCGTCTGTGGGAACAACCTCACAGTGACCCCCCTCCACAACCCACTGAGCTCAATCGCTCTGATGCTGACGCCCCTGTATCACACTTTCCAGGACACTTTGAGATGCTCTATGTCCAGACCTGACTAGTCAGAGCTGTTCTGGGAACTGCTCAATATTCAAAATGAACATAATGTTGCGGCTCCTTAGCGTCTGTGCAGAGTCATTTCTGTTAAATTGTGACTTTCTCCAAGTGTTTATACTTTTGCTTTTTTGTGTCTTTTTCAGTACCATTTATACCACATAATTGTGCAGTGGATAAAACTGAAGATACAGATACAGAAGTAGGTGGTATATTTGGTCCTTTCTCTAAATCTTATCTTTTACATGTGTCATTGAAGTCACACCACCCTCAACTCAATATCCAGCAGGAAATGAAAGCGGTGGTGGATGGCATTGATGGCATTAAGCTGTCGCAGGGCCAGACTCTCGGGCTGAGCGACTTCGAGCTGATCCGAGTGATCGGGCGTGGAAGTTACGCCAAAGTCCTGCTGGTTCAGTTAAAGAAGAATGAGCAGGTGTACGCCATGAAGGTGGTGAAGAAGGAGCTGGTCCATGATGATGAGGTGAGACATGACACATATGTGGGAATCAAAAGGGTGAAGGAGTTTTACTAAATGTTAAAAAAAATCTCTTTTGCTGTTTAATGTGAAAATACAATAAATATAAGTTCCCACAAATGCATTCACTTTGTGGAAATATTCTAAAATCAAAGTGCAAACCCAACAACTTCTCATCATCAGTAGGTGATGTCTGTGAGGCTCCTGCAACGATTTGACAAGTGCATTTATAAAATGTATCTACACAGTGACTCAGAGTGCATTAAATCCATCGAATGCATTAAACCAGAACACATCAACAACACCAGCTATGGTCACATTTAATAAAGCAAAGAATAAAATAAAACTAAACACAGTCACCAGATCTGTGCAGCAAAGAAATAAAACACCTACGTCTACTACAGTCAATCAAATGCAGTAGCAAACAGAGAAAATTTAAAACATTTCAACAGACTATGTTCAAGTTTTAACTTTGGAGACAAAAAAATCAATTCAAATCAAAAACACTTTATTAATCCCCAAAGGAAAGTTGAAGTTTAATTAAAGGAAATGATATTGTTGCAGTATAAGTGATAATAAAATCTTAATAAGTACAAATATTCATTACAATTGCTAATTGAAATGATCTCCAGATTGTTTATTTCAGCAAACCAGCACAGAACCAGACGTCCTTAATGGTTTCGGTTTATTGAGCCTCTGGCTCTGATGCTGCTGTAGAAACAAACGACTGCAGACTAAACTGCCCTCTGCACCTCAGAAAACTCCAGCTGTAAACGCTCAAGGAGCAAAGCTTTCTGAAGAATCCCCCCTGCTCTGTCCCTTCCTGCAGACAGCCTCAGCATTGGCCGGTAATCGAGGTGAACACCCAGGTTTCTGTCGTCCTCCACCATCAAAGTGGCTGGGAGGGTATCCACCTGTGTGTTTTTTAAGTGTCTCACATGACAGCGCAAGCTGAATTATGTTAGATGCTCTGGAGAATCAAGAACATGATCCTGATGATGCTCTGGGATGAGTCAGCTCGCCGTAGTAAGTTTATGATGGTGTCTTTGACCTGAAACTCAGGGCAATCAGCAAACTGCAGGAGGTCCTGAAAAATGTGTTATTTAGGTGGGCCAGTAAAGATCTCTCGACACTCTTCAAGGAAGATCTCAAAGCAGTTGTTTTGTAGTCTTTAAAGGGAGATAGTTCAAAAACTGGTAGAACAAAGCAGTGCAATTAAGTTGCTTTAATGTGTCATTAATTTAATGTGTCATTAATGTGGCTGAGACTGGCAAACGTAACTGTCTACAGCTTTCTCTGAATATTCACATTAAAGTGATTAAATTCTTCTTTTTTTTTTTTACCAGCTTCTTCTCAGAATGCTGCTGTGCATGTAAACTACCCACTGGTCTGATCAACCTTAACACTGTGCACATGAAAACAGAGCACATGATCATGAGGCAAGTGCACAAAACAGTATCCATGAACAGTAAACTCCCTGCAAGAGATCATTTTTGCTCCGCAACACATGCTGCAACGCTGTGGGGAACACGTGCTCGACCCCTCCATCATCTTCACAACAAACTCGCTGATCAGGTGGACTTGTGAGCCTTTGAAATGAGGCGATGGTGTTTCACAGCTTCTCTCCTTTGATTGGTCCAGGGTCCCACTTCAGATCCTACCCTACAGAAGGAGCTGGTAGTAGTTTTGGTGATTGGTATATCTGTTCAGGCTTCAGCACATGCTGTAGGCTCCACACAGGTTTAGTAGAGCCCTGTCCTTGATGCAGTAATGTTTTGACCTGTAGGTATCACAGTATGCAGTAGAAGTATTTAGATAGAACATATGCTGATGCAAGTAATAGGGACACCAGCATTATTGGTTTTAGTTTATTATATAGTAGCTGAAATAACACCACTTCTTGTTTGTACCTCAAACCAGTACTGCAGTGTCACTGAGGGATTGATTTTTTTACCTTTATTGTTGGTAAAGCTGTATGGGAGAAGAGACACCAGAAAGAGTACGTGTTGAGTTGTTATAACCAAGGAGGAGGGGGCGGTCAGACATGCTAACATTCATGAGCAGCTTTACTGTTCATGGATCTGGCCCCAGATGCTTGTGTCATCAGGTTCAACTGAGTAAAGCAAACTATTGAAATGTGTTTTCATAAGCTCAGCTGGTTAGCTTAATCACACCAACTTTAGGTTGACTTGTTAGAATTGTGCGTTTCGGTGTAAAAGTTGTTACAAATCATCAAAGTCTTTTAGTTTAAGCTGGAGATGAGTCTGTGAAAGACCAGTAGCAAAAGAGTGTGTTTGAAAAAAACAAAACTCCGGTCTTTTCTTGTATTTTAATCTTCATGTCTCATGAAGATGTACGCTATTTTACAAAACGTTATTTCCAGAGTAGGAGCAATCTTGAAGAAAACCGAGCACTGCATCCAGCAGATGGCACTGTTGGGTAAAATATCTTCAGATCTGCTGCATCCATCATCATCATCTCAGCCTTTGAAGAACAAAACAAGTTTCCCTGTAGGATAAAATCATCATAAGGAAGCCTTCAAATCCTTCTAATTTACTGCCTCTGTTTGTGTACATTTGTTTAATAATTTGGGCATCAAAGGAAAAGTTTTCATCATCTGACTACAAACTACTGAAGGAGCTGAAGTGACCAATATAAGATGCCTTGTGATTGTATATTCTGACTAATTATAAATTCTTTAAGTCATAATGAGTTGGCCTGAAGGAATTTTGTATCATGTTCACAGTTTGTGGTCTGTATTGTAATGTTATAAATTAACCATTAAGCATTAGAGAGCACAGTTTGGGAAGCCCAAAATGTAAACACTCTTTATTTTCATCACATAAAACATTAATTATAATCTATTTTCTGACACGTTAAATCACTGTAAAGCTCCCTGGCCTGAGGCTAAACACTCCCAGCTCTCTGTTACAGGACTGCGTACAATTAAAGCAGCACCTGGCTAATAGCAGTCACACTATTTAAGGCAAAGGATTGGGGATCCAGGCTGTTGCTGCAACTTTATTTTCATGCTACAAATATCACTTTCATTTTTTGACATAAAGGAATATTTGCTTACTTTTAAGAAGCATTGTCTCCCATCGCTGCTGTCAAATGGAAACTATCCAGAGTAACTTTGAACTCCTGACCTGGTTATCTCTTGAAACATCTGTGTGTGTATATGTGTGTGTGGGTTTTTTGTTTAATGGTAATACAGATGAACAGCAATGAAAGTAGCTCACAGAGCTACAGTGGACATTGTGGTAGAGGAAGAGGAAAGCAGAGTTATCGAGCAAGAAGCCACACAAGCTGAGATCTTGGACGATGTCATAAAAGTGACGCAACCTCACGCCTGTGGGGGGACCTGCTGGTCGAAAAGTCCCAAAAGTTCATTTGTGCTGCTTTAAAGCACATAGTGATGTCAGATTTGTAAAGGCCTTAAAAGTACCAGAAATAAGTTTGCAGTGAGGAATAAATACTGAAGACTTCCAGTCATTCCAAATTGTCATTTTGTTTAGTTTTGTTCTTCTGTATGCTGCATCTGCAACCGTTTAGATAAAGGTTGAACTGAGGTCAAAGAGTCAAACGAATAACCACGAGGGCCGACTACAGTCTGTCTGTGGAGCATCTCTACGGTCTGTCAGAGGAAGGCCTATTGATCAGGCTACTGCATCGGAATGATATTATCTTTCCTTCACGCCAGTCCTGTCTCTGTGCGTCTCCCTCATCTCTGCAGGATATTGACTGGGTGCAGACAGAGAAGCACGTGTTTGAGCAGGCATCCACAAACCCTTTCTTAGTAGGCCTCCACTCCTGTTTCCAGACGGAAAGTCGGTAAGAGCTGGATGATTACGATGATGATAATACTCATATGCTTTTCAGAATCAAACCATTTCCAGTAGATCTCATGGTACCAGACAGTTTCTCCTCTGTAATGTAAAAACTTACTTCAGTAAGATTAAAGGATAAAAATAATACATTTGAAATTTTAAGGAAGTAAATAGAATCTGTGTGGAAAACCCTTCGTATTCTTGTGCCTTTATGTCTTCATCCTGTTTCATCCACTTTATATCAGGAAAGACATTTGACCGAGAACACGTCTTTTTCCTCTTTACTGCTTCAGTTTCCAAGATTTCTGTCATGAATGCGTTTGACATTTTCTGACATTTTTCTCCTTTTTTAACCCTTTAAATTCATTTGAATTGTTCGAAATGCCCCCTGCTTTGATTTCCATGGTTCACCTGTGCTGATAAGGCTGAGGAATGCAACAATGAGACATTTTCATTCAGAGTATCATCCACGGAGACAACAGGCAGAAACTTTTCACCAGGAGTACAAAACGACAACAGATTTGCTATAATACCTGTAACATGAAAATAAGCTTTTGAGAATTAACAACTAAAGAGTTTGGGGAACAAAGTATATTGTGTCACTTAAAACAGCATTTTCTGAGTGTCCTGAGAAGAAGAAAAAAATCCCATTAGCTAAACTTGGGTCTAGTAAAGCAGATCCCCTGCTTTGTCTGGGGCTTGTCTGTTCCTGCACTAATGCTCAGGTCTTATTCCATTCATAAAACTAGGAATCCAGGATCTCATTCAGGGTTTCACAGTCAGTTCAGCACAGAAGTCCAGAATACATGTAGCCACAAAACAAGTCCTTGTTAAGAGGTAAATACTTAGTTTTTGTCTCTTTATTGTGTGGTGAACCAGTATCATTTATTCTCACAGAACTGGGATTAAAAAAAAAAAAAAAAGACTGGAACAATTTGAACTTTTTAATTAGGGTGAAGCATCACAAAAGACCAGGGGTCTTCAATCCCAGTCCTCGTGGTCCACTGTCCTGCATGTTTCAGATTCTTCCCACCTCCAGCATACACGATTCAAATGAAATTATTCTAAGTAAAAAAAGTAATCAAATGGGCTGTTTTATCTTGATGTTGCAAGATGAAACAGCCCACAAACACACAACAGAGAGAGGTAGTGATCCTGTTTACATTGTATTATCAATCTGAAGAAGATGACAGCACTAATGGCAAAAACATCAGAAACCTACCCCTTAATAAACAATACCAAACTCTGAGATCACACACACACAATCAGGTGACAACAAGAGAAATTCATGACATCATACTGAATATAAGAAAATACATTTCATTTAATAACATTATCATAACTTCAAAAGCCAAGTAAACAATGTAATTTGGTAATCTGTGCAAGATATTGACTACACCCGCTGCTGTCACATCTTCCATGTGTCTCATCCCAACCAGCTCTGGTTAAAGGTGTCAGTGGTTCAGAGATAAACTCACTCACCATGTTTTCCAGACTATTTCTGGTGATTGAGTACGTGAATGGAGGGGATTTGATGTTTCATATGCAACGACAAAGGAAGCTTCCTGAAGAACATGCAAGGTAAACACCCAGACGTGCAACACCTGTCTCCACACACCACGCTGGCTCTGCCCAGGGATTTAACAGTCTATGTTTACAGTCTGTGGCTTTGTTACAGCCACATGGAGAATTATTATTAGAGATGCAACACAGTTTTGGTGTCCTTTGTAAATCATGTAGAAGTGAAAGGATTTTTCCGCTGGCCTTCGTCTGAACACTAATGAGAAAATCCTGGAATCAGCTGCACAGCTGAAGGATGACAGAGTAGTGGCTGTGGTTGGGACTGGATTCTGGTTAAGCTGACATGGCACAGCTGCGCGGTACACACATGTAACCAGCTGCTGTGTTGAGGTGGACTGGCTGAACCTCTTCCAGATGTCTTATTTTGATTTCACATGACTCTGTAATGTGACAGAGAAGAGGTGTTTTTGTGGTTGCCCTCTTTTGTTCAGAACAAAAACTGTGGCTTTCATCAAAAATCTTGTGTGTTGTTGTGCAGGGCAGCTGTAATGTGTGTGCTTTGTTGAAAATAACTTTTTGTGTGCACTCTCTGTGAACTCATTTTAATGTCCTCAACTGCAAATTCTTCCATCCAAATGTGTGCTTATAGGGATGCTTCAGCAGCGCTGCGTGGATATGGCAATGATACTAAAACAAAACTTAACACTTGGTTCTAGCTCTAAGAAATATAATGAGCACCCATAATTCATTATGCCTGTCTGCTTGCGGGGCACTCCAGCAGCGGCTCTGATAAATGCTGGATCAAAGGCTGGGTAATTTAGAGAGGCACTGTTGGGGCCCCTATCAGCCTCTACAATCTGGATCCTGGAGACAGCGGCTGTACATATGCAAAGCAGCATGTTAATCACTCATAATGATTGTACATATTCATGAGCAGTGCTCTTAGAGCCCTGCTGCATTCCCCCGCATTGTGGGGGAGGCGGGCCGGTGGGCGATGGATGGTGCTGTCGACAGGACACTTCTTCCAGCAGTCTGATGGCAGCAGTGACACAACAGTGTACAAAGGAGGCTGTCATGGTGAAGATGTGGGGGAGCAATGTGGGATTTGTGATTCCTCTGTCAAACATCGCTCCGATACAGCCTCTTTCCCCATTGTTTGACAATCATCGGTTTACAGCAGGCAGACAGAGAGAGGCTCGTCGGTGTTAATAAGGGCTTATCTCCTAGAGACAGAAAACACGCTACCTACACAAGGAGAGAAAGCATGCCACTGACTCACTGCACAAGCACTCCCAGCACATCTAATTATGATCAAAACGATGAAGGCTTTAAAAGGGAACTACGCTATAAAAGTCTGACTCATTACACTTAAGAATCTACCGCTAACATCGGCATTGAAATGTAAAGCTTAAGTTGCTCGTCGTGTTTGTTTTTTCTTCATCATCTAATAAGATCAGGTCCCAGAGTTGTTCTGGAGCATGACATCCAACCAGAGATGAAAACACACTTAACACATTGTACGAGTTCAGATATAAGAAGGGCAGATGAGAAACAGATGAGCTTGTCGTCAGTCATCGGGGCTTGTATGAAGAGAGAGAATACAGAGACGCGAAACTAAAGTCTAGACTCAGCCACATCAGAAAGACAGCTGCTCACACAGAGTACAATACAGATGGAGGTTTGATGAATGTCAGTGAAAGTATTTTATAAAGCATTTTTGTCATCTTCATCATTGTCACCACCACTTTCTGCTCCTCCAGAAACCAGAACATCTGGCACTAGATGGGAGACACATTCTCTCTCTTTGCTTCCTTGCAGATTTTATGCTGCTGAAATCTGTATTGCGCTGAACTTCCTTCATGAAAAGGGCATCATCTACCGTGATCTGAAGCTTGACAACGTCCTCTTGGACCACGAGGGACACATCAAGCTCACAGACTATGGCATGTGCAAGGTAACACACACACACCAAACTGTGAAGCTCTTTTTTACTTTTTCATTCCAATTTTTATGTTCTTTCACAAATCACATGATTTACTCTACTGCTTAGGAGGGGATCAGACCAGGTGACACCACCAGCACCTTCTGTGGAACCCCCAACTACATTGCACCAGAGATCCTCAGAGGAGAGGACTATGGTGAGCAAGGAAGCAGCATTGAGCGAGATCGCATTACTGTAATGATGTTGCTCTATCTGAGAAATTCACTTGTTAAATTACTGTCTGTACGGTCTGTCAAGCTGGCGGCTTGTTAAACTACGTTGTTTCATTTTCCGTGTCCACTCGTGCTATGTGAATGAAGGCGATCTATGTTTTTCTGTTTTTTATTTTGAACAGCATTAGTTTTCTTGCCACACCCATATCCACGTTTGTTGTGTTCATCCTCAGGCTTTAGTGTGGACTGGTGGGCGCTGGGCGTGCTGATGTTTGAGATGATGGCAGGAAGGTCTCCATTCGACATCATCACCGACAATCCTGACATGAACACAGAAGAGTACCTCTTTCAAGGTGCGTGGAAAATGTTTTATCTGTAAGATCAGCTGTTACGGCATCGCTGAACTGGGACTGAAACAAAGTGGGAAGAGAGAGGAGAATAAAAATCAAATCATTACGCTTTGTTATTCCTACAGTCTTTCCAATGACCAGCAGAGGGCCATATGCTTGTCTGCAGCTGGAATCAGTCTTCCAGAAAAGGACCCTCCTTTTCACATAGTTTGTGTCTTCAGTAAACATTTTTACAATGTGATGCCAGTTTTAATTTCATTTAATAATCCTTTCTCACATCCCAACATGGTCATCATTACTGGTTCTGATGTAGCGACAGCTGAAATGCCAAACTCCCAAACCAGTGGTTGATGTAACTGGGCTTTAGGGCACTCAGCATCTCTCTGATTCTTATACAGTTAAAAATATTCCCATTTGAAAGTGCTGTTTCTTGAGAAGTGTTTGTTCCTGCAGCAGGGATGTGGCCATCGTGACCTCCATTCTCATGTTTGTGGGTCTGGGAGCTCAGAGTGGGAAATCAGATGTGACTGTTCAGAGCACATAGCAGGCTGGTTGTCACCATTTAAACTAAAACATGTTAGTTCAAGTAGGTGTGCCTCATTGTTGATATTCTTAGAGAGGTAGAAACAGATTCCATGTAGCTGAATAACAGTTAGCTCTGGGCTATAAAAAGGCTTACATTGAGGCTGAGACGGGTCCATTATGTTCTGTTAATGGTGAGGAATCTGGGGAAGTAGGATAACTCTCTCTCCCTTACTCTTATTCAATTTGTTTGATGTGTTTTGTGATTTATGTTATTAATGTACAGCTGTATGACCTGCATTCAGGTTCCTTGTTTTTCCTGCATGTGAAGCTCTACATACATGTGTGTCATGTGACCTGAGGGGTATTTGGCAGAACATCGTGTCCTCATAACGGATGAGATTAAGATGCATGCGTGGAGCAGCGTTTTCTTCATCAGCTTGTTTTATCTGGCAGCTGCTTGAATTGTGAATATGAATTTTTTAATTTTCACACGAAATGATGACACAAAGTGGTGGTTAATAGTTTTACAAGCAGGTTTTCTGGTGGTGAGAACATTGTGTCATAATTGTAATTTCGATATCTTTGGAAGTCACATGTAAACATGTGATTTCCATCAGTTTCTTGTAGAGCTTGTGTTTTAACCTTCTCAACATGCTTCTAAGGTGTGTTTTGTGTGCTAAAAGATGAATTATGACTGCTTTCCACCTTAAACAGATGTGAACCACGGAGTCAGACTGTGTGAGTGTCAAATATTATAAATGTAAATGGGGAGTGGTAGCCTAGTGTTTCCACAGGTGGGCTTGGGCGTGGAGGAGCCAAGTCCAGTCCCCTGGGTTGGTAACAGAGATGACCTGTTTGGGCCCCTGAGCAAGGAGCATTTAACTGTGTTGACTTGTGCAGAGTGCAGGGGTGACTGTGACTGTTCTGCGTATAGTTTTCTCATCTGTTTGCTGTGGATTTGTGTGTACTTGAGTTTGTGTATTTGGAAACTGCGGACTCCACCTGGCCTGTGTCAGCTCAGCCTCAGTGTTCGGGCCTCCTTCTCCTCCAGACACGCAGAGCAGAAGTTTTCCACATTATCTAACTGTAAAATTGACGGGAGAAAAAAAAGACACAAGTGCAGTGAGGAGATGAAGCCAAAGTTACTTAAGTTGGCAAGTTGACGACTCATCACTTCAATTTGAATGAAAGCTTCAAAATAAGTGATTTCCGTCATCCTCACAACTGTAAATTGCTCAAGGAAATAACCTGTTCAAAGTTCTGGAAATGGTCACTCACCCAGGATGGCAGCAGGGGAAGTTGTACCAACCTTTAGCAAAAAAGAGGAGGTTTTTGCAATAACGGTCAGCAGTACCAGAACTGAGTGTCTCCAAACAGAGAACAAACACGTCTTTTGTGAGCAACGTTTGCAGCCAGCTTGGTTTTTTGCCCCTGCTTTGCTTTATGAACAACAACACAACAAAAAAAAAACACAAGGCTTTTACTGGCTGTCTCCAAGACAGTTTCGTGTCCCCTTAACTGATCAAATCATCAACTAAGAAGGTGGTCTTATTTGAATTTCATACCCTATTTAAAAGCATTTCCAGATCTCTACCCGCTCCATGTAATATTATGGAATCTGATATAGACAAGTTTTGGGAGATTTTACTATTCAAGTCACGTTTAGACATTTTAAAAAAGATTTAGTTAAAAGAAGAAAAAAGAAACCTCAACAGTGACTCGAGCATTTGTAATCGGATGATCCTCCAGTGAAGTACAGAAAAGTTCACTAAAGCTGCATCTTGGTCCAGCCGCTCACTTGTTTGCAAACACATCCTCTGTAGACATGTATAAAACATGAACACCTTCACTGTACCTGCTGTTTGTCCAGGTGAAGGAGGATAGAATAGAGAAATGCTTGTAATAGGCCTCTGTTTTTCTATCTGGACACTTTCACATACTCATACACTCTTGTACACACTGTACCCGAGCATATGTACAACAAGTGTTCATTTGAAGAACTGTCACGCGATCTGGCAGCAGTCAAAATACCCACTAGGAGCTTTTAAACTATGGATTTTCCACGTTTTCATTTTGTTTCAAGCCCTTCTCAGCTATCTCAGTAGTCCCCACAATAAAAATGATTAAATGTCATCTGTAGTGGAAAAACCTGTACTGTTTCATCACGTGTGCTCCTTGGATTTGCTGACTATGAACATCTTGTCTGAATGGTGGATCTTGCGTGTACTGCAGGTGTGAAACAGTTAGGAAGAAACAGTCTGTAAATGATAAAAGAAGACGTTTGATGATGCTGTCAGGGTAGAGGAACCTCAGCATCATCTGTGTTTCTTTTGTTTCCTTCAGCCATATGGTGTCCACGCACACCAGACTCCCTTTGCACCCTCCTCCCTCTGTTCCACAGCCCACTGTAACAGAGATTCCTTCAAACTACCGTGTGATGCTTTTCATCTGAGCTCTGACCATCAGGAACATATAGCGCTGCACCACAGCTAGCATCTGCCACCAGCACCATCTTCCTGGCGGTCAACCGGTGGACCAGCAGGTTCCTGGACTAATGCCTGCCAACAGAAACCAACCCTTTCACAATATTAGCCACCCGGCCATATGCCATCTAGCTAGACCTGGTGCCAGGTTTCCAGTTTAGGTGTCAGTGCTCCACATGCCATCCCCAGAGCTTTAGACAGACACCCAGAAACAGGCAAGCATTTCATTCAGGTGGGTAGTTGGCCACAAGGAGACCACCACCATAAAACACATGAACGATCAGAAAAACAAAGAGAAAAGTCACGATGCTGCAACTTATTTGTTCAGGGATTTAATAATACACTATCAAGACTTGCATGTTTTACCTTGTTGTAGATTTGATGGTTTGTTCATATATTTTGGATTTGTTTGTCACTAGACATCATTCTAGACGGATAGATTGCAATTTTACTGATCATGTGAACAGTTAGTTTAACTAGAAATTACCACAGCTATGAAAAATACTATCCCTATTTTACATGCATTGCAGAATTATAGCAGTCTCAGCATAAGAAGATAAAAATAGATCCCTTTCTGTCAATTGTTGGAATTTCTCACAGTACTTATAGGGTAAAACTAAAAAAGACATGAAAATGCATCACCTGAGTACCAGTTAGACATGAGATTGCTTTCTCATTTAAAATTGAACATTCTGCCTCATGAGAGAAGAAAGGGACAGGGAACTTGTTTTAAAATTTTGGCTTTAATCTTGCCCAGTGAATTATGTTGGTTCTGATTCACAGTCCAGAATGCAACAGGATTTATTTTCTTGCTCCACATAATGTTTCATCTCTAATTTGATAGGTGGGGTGTCTGAGGTTTGCAAGCTGTTGTTGAGAGATTTCTACTTTTTAAGTCACTGAAGTCATAATTTATAGCTAGCATTGACCCACTGGGTGGAGAAGGGAGGGTCATACGTGACTTCAGGTGGGTTTCATCTGTGTAGCAGGGATACAGGAGCTGTTGTGGATGAACTGTACACTCATATAAAAGAGTTACAATTAATGAGACTTCAGCCCCTATGTGGAGGTGATGGAATGTGGATGCTTGTCTTTCATTACCAACAGATTAAAAAGAAAAAGAACAGTCAGCAGGATAGAGTAATTTTGTGTTCTGATGCTCACAAGTGAAAACTAAGATCCAGCTGTAGATATTTTCCTTCAGTAGAAACATGCACACTGTAACATAGACACCAGCTGGATGGATGGATGGATGGATGGATGGATGGATGGATGGATGGATGGCTGGGTTGATGCATGGATGGATGAATGGATGGATGGGTTGATGGATGGATGGATGGATGGATGGATGGATGAATAGATGGATGGCTGGGTTGATGCATGGATGGATGAATGGATGGATGGGTTGACGGACGGGTGGATGGATGTATGTATGGATGGGTGGGTTGATGGATGGATGGATGGGTTGATGGATGAATAGATGGATGGATGGGTTGATGGATGAATAGATGGATGGATGGGTGGGTGGGTTGATGGATGGGCGGATGGATAGAATGATGGATGGACGATTTTCTTCATTCAAAGGAAGGAGAAAAGTAAAGCTTCTACTCTAAAGTTTAAGCTAAAACATTTATTATAGGTGTATTACAGAAGGAAGCAAAGGAGGAAGAATCACAAACCAACACATCCTAAAATATACAAATATATGTACTTCACATGTACAAATCATTCCACTTTACACTTGTTGCCAAATAAAGAAATCCAAGTGAAGTTTTTCTGCCATCTGTTTACCACATCAGTCTACTTTTTAACCACATTTATTGATCTTGTGTTTTACTGATCACATAAAAGCAGGTACAACACTTTAGAAGTTTAAATGTTTTTTTTACTGAATATTTAATAAAGTGTTGCTCCCACATCTTTTCCTGATATATTTTGTGTGATATGGGACAGTAACTACATCTGTGGATCTACACGTTCAGGTTATATCACCTTGAGCAGACATTGGGAGAAAAAAAAACATAAGCATGAAGCTCTAATCTATCCTTGAATTTGGGCTTTAAAGGAAACTACTTTTCAGTATGCTTTTGCTCTCATTTGTATGAAGTAGTTTAGTTGTGTGAGTTTCAAGGCTGTTAGCAGGCCTAAAACGTGAAAGAGGAGAAGAGTGTCCTCAGCATCTCCTCCTTCCTCTGACTCCTACACAGGAGACATGGTCCCCCACAGGCTGCTCAGTCCGTGAATCATCCTCCCGCTCGCTCTTCTTTTATTGCTGTCCTTCTCCTTCTTTAATTGATTTTATTTTTTTGCCAACAGTTATTCTTGAGAAGCCCATTCGCATCCCAAGGTCTCTGTCAGTGAAAGCTGCCAGCGTGCTCAAGGGCTTTCTGAACAAGGTGAGAACAGTCCACTCCCATCAGCCCTTTCTTTGTCTGTGTGTGTGGGAGCATGGCCAAATGCTCAGGCGGCAGGACAGGCAAGTGGGGAACTTCTGGATGTTGATCTCTAACTGGTTGATCTTAACGGTACAATGATTGATTGATTGTTCTTAAAATGAAATGCATAACTCTGATATTCTTAATTTGTCCCAACTTCATCCAAACTTCCTTCCTCTTCTTTTTAATGGACTGGATTATCTCACCATTTTTACTGCATGATTTAATCTTCTTTGCTCCAGTTTTGTGTCTGAATTGTTTGCAGTTAAACAGCCTTAAACCTTTTCACGTGCACATTGTCCTCATGAGCCAAAGCTCATTGTTCAGGATGAGCAAAGAGCTTCCTACAGCTGTGCACATGCAGTGCACAATAAAGCAGAAAAAAGACTTTTTACATCTTCACACAAACATATGAATGTTTTTCCATATGTGAGAATATAATTAAGCAAACCACGTACTTTATTAGTGTACGCCTAAAGTCGGATGCATTTTACAGTAAACCTGCTTGTCTCTGTTTAGGTACTAAATTATGAAGAAAAATGTCACATTCCAGTGAAGTAGAGTTTGTTTTATGTTCCTGACTGGTTTTTCAATCCCGACAGGATCCCAAGGAGCGGCTGGGTTGCCAGGTCCAGACGGGCTTCACAGATCTCAAGTCACACACATTTTTCAGAAGTATAGACTGGGACCAGGTAAGATCTGGCATTCTGCGTCACTGCCAACATAAATACTCAGTCTGATCTTTCTTTTTTACATACCAACATTGATGAAAAAGGTTGCAAAAGAAAAAAAGTCACTGGTAGTCCCACCATTTAAAATAATTGATAACTGACCATACATGTTATTACTGTTGATTATCTATTGAAGGTTCAGGGTTCTAGGAGGAAAATATGGGATTCACTAACATGTTACTTTTGCACAAATCCCCATCTTGACTTTGATGGGCATGAACTGATTCAGTGCATTCACCATGATGGGAACAACCTCGCTCCAAACAGGACAGATGTGTGAAACCTGCTCTGATCAGATCCTGAACATAAACCAAAGGAGTTGATCTTTACTCCAAGATCTCTAGATTCCCATGAGACTGAACATTAATGGATGTGAAAGAACAAACTTATCCAGAAGTCCATCCCAGCAAAAACCACAGGACCTGAAGGGTGCTCTGCCTTCACCCAAGTGCTCATCACTGGAACATCTTCTCAAATAGGAAGTTTTCTTACCTGATCTGGTAAATTCTGTTGTTTATTCTTAAAAAATGTTTCTGATACCACACCATGATGTCTGTTATTACACTGCAATGACTATGTTTTATGTCAGTTTTAAAGGCTGCTTTTTTATGCTCTGCAGTCCCTTTTAAAGAATTACTCCAATCTTTAAAGCAGCAAAAGAAACTTTTGCCACTTTTAGAAGATCCCCCTGTAAGCCTGGAGGCGAACTCACTCTTATGACTCTATCTCAGAGTTACATGTTTTCTCTTCCATCATTAGTTTCATAAGTGTCTTATTTGTCTCTGTGATGAACAGTTGTGCTGGCCAAACATAACACTGTAGAAATGTGACTCTCACGTCCTTGAACTTCCACAGATCCTTGTTTAAGCAGGTCTGATGGGATTGTGAGATGTTGTTGGAAAGATGATATCTAGGACACAATATTTGCGTCCAGATGCATGTGATTAGCAGGTACTCTCTAAATGGCACCAAACACCAGAGCTGGACCTCAGGCTTGGATGTACTCTTCACAGTCTGTCTTCAAATGTTCTTGGCTGATTATAAAAATCCAATGGAGAGACTCATGATGGCTTCAAAAAGTTAGGGAAACAATATTTGTTGCTAATGAAAACAACTGCTGTGGGTTCTTTCTGAAATATTGAGAGGTAAACAAAAATGTGACATTCCTGTTATAAGTCTGGCTGCGAGTTTACTGAAATACTTGTCATGAAGCAGGAGCTTGTTCAGTTTCACTCAACTCTTCACGTGATTAAGAGATGCATATTTTTTACATTTTTATTGATATTTTACAAATAGAATCAAATGGACTTTCTTGTACTCTTGTTCAGCCCAGCCCTTATATGTTTTTAATATATTTTAAAATAGGAATAAGAGTGTCTCAAGAATTCTCCAAACAGCTTCAGTTAGACAAGAAGTATAAGGAGGACGTGAACATTTCAACTCTTCCTGACAGACAGATGCTCCTGATTGTTCTGGGCTTTGACTCTACAACCTGTCATATCACTTGAGCTTGTATCAAAACAACAGAGACTGAACACAGCACGCCCACATTTATTGCTCGTCAGCGCAGAGAAAAAGAGAGCAGGGCACAGCTGTCATCATGCATTCTGAAGTGCCTTCATCAGGCTCGATGGTGTGTGTCTGCTGTGTTTATGAAGAGCTTAAACAGCACAGAAAACACACCCTCTTGGTTATGTTCTGAGCAGGGACACGAGCGAGGTGGGATCTTTTGTTTGTGTCATAGTTAAAAATGAATGATAGAAACATTATTTAGACTCTTGATGCATGTTTTCCAACTGTGAGGAGCATAGAGGGGAATGAAACAATTCTAATCGTATCTAGTCACACATATTTACACCACATAAAACATTATCCTTATTGTGTGAGGTTGCACCTTTGTGCTTAATGCTGAAGTCAATTCAAACACAAACATATGTGAAACTGATACGAAAACATCCTTTTGTTGAATAATTAATTCATCAGTTTGCTGCAGGATTCATCCAGAGCCATGCCGTGACCTGCCCCAGATTCTTGGATTGTTTGGTTTCTGTTGGGACCTCTGGTACTTTTTAACATCTGTTATGATGAGTAATCATGTAATCATGACAACAGGGAAGTTGTTTACTTGTGGGAGCAGAGCTAAGTGAGCTTAACAAAGTCCAAGTAATGCCCGGAATAAGATGCCAAATCCAAACGATATGATGCAGAGATGTCAGGAACATGTGGCAGGAGCAATGTGGAGAGAAGGAAAAAGAAAGCTGGAAGTAATTATTGCTTCCATCACTGAGGGCCGTGTGACATCACTGATAAATAAAATGGATGAGTCTGGAGTGCTGACAATCGGGATCCTGAAAATCAGGAATACATTGCTGTATGCTCTCAGGACATGACCAGTGGTACATGACATGGACACCTCATTTAACACCTCTCCGACAACTTTCAGACTGATACAGAGACAGCAGGCAGAGTAAGAGTAAAGGAAAAGGGTCCTATGAAGAAGCATCTATCTACTGCAAATATTGAGCTCTCAGCTGTGGGGTTTTGTCCATATAATCCAGCAACAGTTTTCTTATTTTTGTAACGATGGGGCATGTACCATCATCATCTCTGACTCCAGATTTATTTATAAAGCTGTCTGGCCATTTCAGCCATCCCCCTCTCTGTGCATCACATGCAACTCTCCAGAATTTGTCAACTTATTTATCTTTGTTTAGCTATCTGTCTTAAATTACACATCAACAAACATTGTTCATTCCCCTTTGAGGATCAATAAAAGAATATTTAAATTGAATTTTATATCAGTTTCTGTGGCAGGATTTTTTTTTTCCTTGTGGGTTTTATTTTGCTAAATGAAAATTACCCAACAAGCAAAATGAAGCAGAGCATTTGAATCTGTTTTACTCAGTTACATGAACCACTCAAGGCTACCTTTTTTCTGCTTCTTTCACTCTATTAGAAAATACCAACATTAAAAATCCGAATTTCAGCGATTGCAACAAAACTTTTTTTCCCCTTTTTTTAAATTATGCTGTACAACTAATACTTCATCAGATATTTGCACAAATCCACATCTAAGATGATTTTAGACTAGTCCTCTGCTGTCACTGAAGTGGGGAGGCATAAAAGCAGAGGGAAGTGGTGCCTAATCGAATGTACCCTCGGAGCCTATGAAGTGCACACCAAATGCAAACCAGGAGATATCAAAGCAGAGAGAAATCCTCGGCCCAGCGACAGCTTCCACATACTACACTGGGGAAAACAAGTTGAAAAAGCTGTGAAAGGTGGAGAAGCAACGCTCTCTGCCCTCAAACTAGGAAGCTGTCTCCAGATCTGACAGGCCCGGCACACTGCTACTGTTGTAACCGCATATTAATATTCATCAGACGTTTCCTGAGGGAGTGCTGAGTTTCTCTGTGAAAAGATGACACTTCTGAATATCATTTACCTGTCGTCCCCTTTATTCCCCCTCCAAATGCACCGTTCTGCACTGCCAGAGAACCGTCAGGCTGAAGAGAAGAAACTGATCATTTGGAAGCATATAGAGGATTTCTCTGCACTTGGGATTTTTTTTCTTTTCTTTTCTTTTTTTCCGGTGGCCCTGGCTGCATCACAACATCACAGAACCTAGCACAACAGTGTTTTAACCCCAGGAAGCCTGAAGCTGGCAGCATACTTTACAGCAAAATAAATATTTGCATTTTAGAAAAGATTTGGGACCAAAAAGAGTTTTGGCATTTGGCTTTGATAGTTGGCTTTCACAGACTAGAAAAAACTTTGATGTTTCCATTTTCTGCTCTGCTTCCAGTAAATATACCATGTTGTCATGTGTGCTGTGCATGTCTGCACTGTGTTGCAGCTGTTAGATCATCCTCTACCATTTCAGCCAGATGTGCAGCTCATTTGGTTCTTTCTGTCCCATCCCATATTCACACAGGTCACCAGAACAATGCAAATGTCATTTTTCACATGTGCGGATAAATTCTCTTTTACCACTGAGGCAAATACTATGTTTGACAGTCATTGGGTTTTGAGTTTATCATAGCTTTCTTGATATGTGGGTCCCATATTTTCCCAAAACAGCAAAAATACAAAACAAAACAATATTTTCATCGTTATGGAGACCAGCAGCCAGATGCATAAAACTTCCTTCACTTGAGTTATACTGGTAAATATACAAATAGTTGGGTTTTGTAAATATCAGTTATTCTGAAATTATACACACATGCACAAGCCTGACTTCCAGTCCTATTTTTAATCATGTGCATAATCCCATAATCAATCTTTTGCATACAAGATGTTGCAACACAACAATGATGAAAGTGAAAGTGACAACAGAACAGAAGGGCAGTTTACCAGAAGTAAAACTGAGAAAATGAACTGCTGAATGAAAAAAGGACAAAATAAACTGCTGGCTCTGTGAGCTGAGACCAAAGGCTCCTATAGAGTTTAAGAAGAAAGTGAATAAATAAACGGACAATTACTAATCACAAACAAAATCTTGAAAAATATCAGCTTTATCTGCAACTGATGAAGGATGGAGTTTTTAGTACTACAGATGATCTGTAGGGAGTCACAGATTTTTAGATGGAGTATAGCTGACAGTTTCTTCAAAAACCTTCGTCTGGAAAAAAAATTCAAAAGAACAAAATGTTATCGGGTGCGAGGAAAAAAACTACAGCTTTCACTTCTTGGAGTCATACACGAAAACTTTTAAACCGTTACAGTGACAGAAGACTGTCACAAATGAAAAATATTTTATTAATCCCTGAAGGTAAAGTAATTATTGATGTGTGTGTGTGTGTGTGTGTGTGTATGTGTGTGTGTGTGTGTGTATGTGTGTGTGTGTGTGTGTATGTGTGTGTGTGTGTGTGTGT
>JAOWBL010000022.1:18224251-18244539 GCA_028564865.1 Zenarchopterus dispar
AAGGGGGACAAACCTCTGCTTGTCTGTCTGAATGTATCAGTATCTGATGGAGACACACACACACACACACACACACAGTGCCTGGGTCACCCCTCACCTCCTCTCTTGGCTGCCCATCAGCAAACACACCTAGCTAGACTGAATAGCAAGTGTGTGCAGCCTGGGTTGTGTGTTTGAACTTGGCAGCTTTCACCAGAAATAGACACACAAAAGTCAACAGTACTCCTAAATTTAACCACACCAGCACTTGCAGTGACCAGACACCTCTGCTGGCACGTCGCTATCGGGCATCTGCACACAAACACAGACGCTGAGATGGTTTCTGGTTCGTCTGACGCTGTTGGCTGCATTTTTCGCTTCTTTGACATTTTAGATACAGCCAAGTTCATAACCTATGATCCTTTTCTTACTCACATTGTCAGTTCAAACCTGTTTCTAGACACACAATGTTACATGCTGGAGAGGTTGTGGCAGGACCCAGACGCAGGAGACAAGAATGGCAGGAGTACAAAATCAAAAATCCTTTAATGAAGGCAGCACAAGCATGGATTCAATGAAACTCAAATACATCTTGAGCCAAAACCAACTCAAGACAGACAGTACGGACTAGCAAGGGAAAGACGAGGCAATATATACAAACAGAACTTAACGAGACACAGGTGCAAGCAATCAGAGCAGACAGGAGCAAGGGCAGTTTAACTATAACTAAACACAGGGACACAGACCTTCAAAATAAAACAGGAACTAACCAAAAACTAAACCCACAACAGCACACTTTTTTTTAACCAAAAGATTTATCTCATTAATTGTATAGTTAGAAAATATTGATGATTTTGATTAATGTCATAATGACTATTCTACATATTTAAAGTACCTATATTGTACTTTTTTTATAGGTTCATAATTTTTTTTACTCTCTTCAAATACGTTCTCCTGCATTACACTTAAATCCGGCATATTTTGTCTCTTTTTTCCCCCCCGAATGTTAACACCGTTTCCTGAAGTTTGGGGTGGTTTTCACTAGAACATGCTTTTTAAAACACCTTTCAGCTGTGTTCACAGCAGCTGGTTTAGCAGGGAGGAGTCAACCACTTGACTCCACCTCTCAGCAGGGATTCGTATATTTTGAAGTTGACATCATATATTCGTTCTAACATCTGTAGGTGAACAGTTATTGCAGCATGATGTGAAGTTGGCTTGGTTTAAAAATGATAATCCTGGAATTTTCTAATCGGGTCTGCTCGATGAAGTCAGAAACTTGCAAACCTGAAAGGGTTTCAGAATGGTAGATTTTCAGTTTTAGAGAGGGCCAAGCAAAGTGAGAAGTTGTAATCTTCAAGTTTTTGCATTGAATTTACTGCCAAGCACAAAAATAATGAGATTATATCTTTAATGCAGAATTTCATGTCACCTTTTAAATGATGGTAGATTATACTCAGCTTCTAATCATTTCTTTGGAAGTGTGCCAAAAAAGCTACTAGGTGGAAATTATTCTAATGTGTCTGATGGTGATGTCATAAGTCCACTAACTGTCCACTAACTAGCTAGACTAAAATGGCTTTCTGAACCTCTTACAAACACACACAATAATAACACACTGAAACAAAGAGGAAAGCCCCTCAAGCATTATATGGCTTCTCTCCGGTTAACTTCTGTCTTTTCTTTCAGGCACCTGATCCCATCCCAATGAAAAAATCCAAACACGAAGACATCTCATCCCAGTCCCCGGTGGCTGACAAAGAGAAGCAGCATGACTGGCTGCAGTCCCTGTCCACCCCCAGTAAGGTGGGTGCATCTAATCTCAGGAATAAGATGCTTGTGATGATGATAATGATTCATGGTGCATGGGATGAAATGTCAGGTAATATTATATGCAAGTTTTGGGACAAGGGAAGCACTTAAATTTAGATTTGGCAAGCTATTCTAATGGAGAGGGTAACTGTAGATGCCACGAGCCTGGCACTGGAGCAAAGTTTATGACAGCAGTGAAACAAAATATACCTACAATATATTAATGGATGTGCCACATGAAAGATTAATGTATCCAACTCCAAAGTCTAGAAGGTCTTCAAAGATGCATCTTCATACTAACCCGTCTCCCACCACATTATGTGTGTACATCTATGGGCCAGTTCCCAATCCTTATATATTGTGCCTATTCTAGTATTTACAGCCACATAAGATGTGACATTTACATTCAGATGTAAATGCTGGTTAAATGTAAAAGGACAACATCATTATTTATTTTTCCACACCAGACCTGGTGTCACAGTTATAAAGCACAAGTGTTGTTCTCTTCTTTTTTAAAATTTTATTTTATTTTTTTATGGCAAACAAGAAAAACAAACAAACAGTGGATATACGCGATATGTTATACCGACATATTAAGAGAGCGTGGAAGCAAAAGGTAGCAGAAAGAGGAGCAGGTAAGTAAATGATTAAGAAAGAGGTTAGAAGGATACAAATAAGGATAAATAGATAGTTGTAATGATTTCAATACCGATAACAATTTAGATATGGGATTCCCAATACAGCACTAATAATAGTAGTAATAATAACAGTTGTAATAATAATAATAACAACAACAGCATTAATAATAATAACAACAACCCTAATTTATTGTAGTAATAACAACAATAATAATAATAATAATAATAATGCAATAGGTATGATAAAAAATATTATCAATGATAATCAGTATTACCAATATCAAAAGGGTTAACTATAATAATAGTTATAATTTAAAATGTTTATATAATATTAATAATTTTCTATTTTTTTATGCCGGTTGGGATTGTAGGAATGTGCGTGGCTCCAGACCCAGCCATTTAAGTTGAAGTGGGATAGGAGTGGGTTCCAGATATTATTGAAAACAGAGGGATTGTTATTGTGAATGAAAACATTTCCTTCAAATCTGATGAATTCTATCAGTAGGTTGGTCCAGTGGCTAATATGCAAAGATTTTTGGATTTCTAGTTTTGAAGAATGTTTTTGTTTTTTGGGGTGGGGGGTTTGTTTGTTTTTGGCAATAGCTAGAGAAATAAGGAGCAGATTTCTGTATTTGATTGGTAGATTATTGACTTCTGCCAGATTGCCAAGTAAACAGAGTGATGGTGATTGAGGGATCCCACAGCTCAGAATAGAAGAAAGTACCTGAATTTCTGTTGTGTAAAATGAGTGAATGGGTGGAAAGGTCCATGTGGCATGAAAGTAATCATGAGTGCTACCCATGGTGCATTGTGATCAAGTATCTGTGTCTGTCAGTCCCATTTTGAACATTTTTCTTTGAGTGATGTGAGATCTGTGAATGATGTGAGATCTGTGAATGATTTCCCACACCAGACCCAGTGATACAGTTATAAAGGACAAATGTTTGTTTTTTTTAAAGGAGACAATTTCATGAGATCTGGTTTTGATTCAAATATTAGAAACATTGGAGTACAAAAGCCCCCCTTTTCACTATGTCTTTTCTCTATTCATAACAACTGGGCAGTATCTTAACCGTTCTGTGTGGTGGACCTTTTGAAAATATTAACAGCTTTGCGCTGCATGGTACGCATAGCGCAGCAATACATGAATGTAATGGAGGGTCAGTGATGTCACAGTACCCTACAAATCTGAACTGCTCACTGAGTGACTTATTTTCAGACTCAGGTAGCCCCGAACACAGCAACACATTACTTTATCTCAAGCTTTTTGATTTAAATGATTCACTTGGACACCTATATGTTCGATTTTAAGAACAAAAGTTACAGAGTGGAACAATCAGTGACATCTAGTGGTCAAGAGGTCTGAGCTGCCATCCACCCCCTATCCAGTTTTTTGTTGATGTGACAAACAAAGCTATGAAAAAAAAACCCAATGAAAAAACCGGGTTCCAAAAGAAAAGCACAAAATCCAAAGCCCCAAATCGTGTGACCATACTGGCCACTAACTGACCACTAAGTCTTTATATATCTGGTACAGCTGGATTCAGTAACATCAGTGATGAATTACATGTCTTTTTTACTTGCAAATTAAAGTGAAAACATGTTATTATCTTCCAGGGCATCAACTGCATTCAGCCCAGACAAAGACCCTCAGCTTTCAGACCTTGGTCCCCTCACATATCTGCTGGTGATAAGGAACCTCGCAGTCACCCCCTGGCCTTGCTGAGAGACAGGTGAGTCCAGCACAGTACACAACAACCAGACCCCAAATTGCAGAATAAATGAATTCAAAACAGTAAGATGACTGTAAGAGAAGACAGTACCAGATGACCATGAGCCATTTTGTTCTTTGTGCTCTCTGTATCTCGTCTGGGTGGGTTGGTGTCTTATGAGTCAAGTCTGACTGTACCACTGCCTCCCACACTCCACCATTCACATGCATTTGACATGCCCTCGTGTTGTGGGTGCCTGTTTGGCATAGGGCTGCCTGAGCAGGCCTCACCACATTACAGTTGATCTGGCCCAGTTTTTTCTGAAGTGGGAGGAAGGAGCTTCAGGCATTTTTGTTTAAATGTTCCCATACCCTGGTTGGCACACATTTTTCAAATCAAATCATGTTATGCACAACTTGATTGTCTGCACTTGCTGAACATGCAGAACTTAAGTTAATTACATGAGATCACATAACTACACTCTTGGCTTCTCTTTAGCTTCTACAACTACAAGAGTCTGGAGAATGCTGTGGCTCCCAACGTTGCCCTCACACCACTGCCCATGGGAAAGATGGGACCCATGTCCCCGTCTGTGCCAAGCACTTCACACCTCAGTGAAAGTGAACCCCCAGCTGAGGCTGCAGACCCCAGGCCTCGCAAGAGAAGAGCTACAGGGGAGCTCCCGCCTCTGGCACCAGAGGTCCCATGCCCTTCGTCCTCCTCTACCAGCAAGCTGCCGCCACCACCGCCTCAGGATGACAAGGACTCTGAGGTAGAGATAGAGGTGGAGAGTCGCGACGACTGTAAGTAACGAACCCTAAGTCTGTGTCAGCCTGTCGGTTAACTCATACCGCTATCCTGTTCATGTTGTTACTCCCTTCTCTTTGGTTTCTCTCAACAGTCACATCATCTATGTCCTCCCTGTCTTCGCCATCCTTCACTTCGTCCAGCAGCTCAGCCAAGGACTTGAGCTCACCAGGCGCCCAAGGACCCATCTGTACGATCACATCAGCCGAGTGCACTGCCCCAGCACCTGCGCCTGTTGCGGTACCCGTGACTCCACCAGAGCTGGGGTTGGAGTCAGAACTAGAGAGCCTGAGGCAGGCCCTGGACACCGGACTGGACTCCAGAGAGTCGAAGGAGAGGTTCCTGCATGAGATTGTTAAAATGAGAGTGAAACAGGAAGAGAAACTGGGTTCAGCCCTGCAGGCCAAGCGCAGCCTTCAGCAGGTACGACCCCATTTATATCCTTGTGTGATGGGGCTGGGTGGCATGGCCTGAAATACCACCCGTCAACAATGGTGGCAGCAGTTACCATCAGTTTTCTTCACTGCTCTCATTTTAAGACATCTGAATTCTCCCTTATTTGCATTTTTTTCTGAGTCTATTATCAGACACCAAAATAAGAAATAGTAACAGCCATTAAGACAACACAATACCCAGCAGTCACTGCAAGGACAACTGTAACATTGTTGGGGGGTGGGTCATTTCATTACACTATAAAACAACTGACAATGTCAGTTCACATTAAAAAGCTCACAGTCAGGCTGCAACTGGCAGACAGTCAGGTGATGGAGGAAAACACAAAGTTTTTTGTTATATAGTTGTATAAGGTTTATTTTGGCGATGTACACTTTGACTTGCATCACTTTTGGTTCCACATGTGGGTTTTCCCAGCTTTGTCTTTTATTCTTCAACTCAGAATTAATTGATATTTTGTAAAGTTGAGAAATTTACTTGAGCTCAGACACCAAATTGTAGAACCATAAGTCATTCTGGCTGTCCGCAAAGCTTTGAATGAGCTGGTAAGTGATAACATGAGAGCAAATGTTGCTACAAAGGGAAAGGCCAGAGTCCGTTTTTATTTTTGGCTTTGTACTCAGAACAAGAAAAATCCCGACAAAGAAGTTTGTGTGGGTAACCAAGTCAAGATGCATCCCGAGCAAAGAACAGCTTCAACATTCCACTTTCACTTTGGGAAGGTATCGTAAATCTGGCCCAACAGCAGCTTAAATCAGCAGAGGTCTTATTTTAAAACAGCCCACTGTGACAGCGGTTATGTCAAGTCTTTGTAAAGAGGATTCTTCACCCTTTTTTCAGGACGAAATAGAGCTTGATGACAGACATGTGTGTCCCAGTTTCAAGGTTCCCATAGGAACATAAGAAATGATGGGCGTGTTATTACAGTACATGGCACATTAACACTTTTTCAGGTTCAGAGGAAAAAAACTTAACTTCTCTTCACCCACAAATGATCCTCACCCTGATGTAGCTCTGTGTAAACACTGACGTGAGTGCAATTGTAGCAAATATCTGCTCTCAGGTGTGAGCACATCAGGAAAAAAAAAAACAATGCATACACTAGCAATGGTTACACAAGCCTCACATGACACTGAAACAAGGAAGACACTACTAACTTCTACAATCTCCTCTTCAAAGGAGTTGGAGTTCCTGCGGGTGGCGAAGAAGGAGAAGCTTCGTGAGGCAACTGAAGCGAAGCGCAACCTGAGGAAAGAAATCGAGCGTCTGAGAGCTGAGAGTGAGAAGAAGATGAAGGAGGCTAACGAGTCTCGGATTCGTCTGAAGAGGGAGCTGGATCAGGCCCGGCAGCTGAGAGTCTGCGATAAAGGGTGTGAGGCTGGACGGCTCCGCGCAAAGTATTCTGTACAGGTGAGTCCACACTCGCAGACCAGGCCGTGTGGAAGTGTGGGCTGGGAATCTTTTAAAATAAGCTTCATGTGAAACACTGCAATCATAAAAAAAAAAGCAAACACAGAAAAAATATCCTTACATACTCAAATGTGATAACAACTGTAGATGAAGATATAGGAGCTCTCTCTGGAAGCAGTTTCACTGTCTCATATACTCTCAAGGGACAGAAAGAAAAAAGTATTTATTTCTCCAGAAAGTGTTTATTTCTCCAGTCAGGAATAAACGGGTGTAGCCGTGCAGAAAAGTACCATACCTCTCCGTCAAAGAGGAAACGGGAAGTGACATCAGCTTCCCTCAGGCACCGTGGGAAATGCAGATTAGACAAAACAAGAGGGAGGTTGTGCTCTCCAGCTGCGAGTGCATCCCTCCCTGCAGAGACGGCAGTCGTCTGTTGAGATGAGATGTTTCAGTACAGCCATAGAGAAAAAACAAAAGAAAAGGAAGAAAACTGGGTTCCTTTGAGCATTTGTTCAGAGCTCCCACTATGCTAAAAAGCCCAGCTGTTCGAAGATATGAGCACTGTCCTAAACTGTCCTGAGATAAGTTCAGTTGTGAAGTGACACTAATAAACAAATAATCACCAGTGAAATAGAAGCAGTGAATTGAATCTAATGGAACGACTTAAACTATAGATTTGTGACAACATTCTAATTAAACAAGTTGGTAAATTGTAAGTGAACCTGAAAACAGTTGTATTGCTGCAGAATTGATCAACTGAAGTAAAACTGCTCTTTACTCTCAATCCAATTGACAATTGTATTTCATATCAATTAATTCTGTTTGTTTAGAGCCAATGAAAAACTCAAGTTAAATCAGGGCAATTTAGAAAAAAGGAAAAAATCTTGATACAATACCAATTATATACAGTCCCAATGGTAATTATATGCATATATTCTGTTATTTAAAAGATGCTCAGTTAAGGAAAGAACAGGATGTTTCTAGTCTTAACTTCAGTTTCATCTCCTGCTCTTAATGTCCACAAGCTGAAGACTGAAGTTCAGAGGAACAACTGTGTTTTACCAAGAAGAAAAACACTCTTCACATAGACAGTCATCAGAACTGTTTTCCTGCTTCTTTCCCAGATTGAGGACCTTCAGATGAAGCTGCAGCACGCCGAAGCTGACCGGGAGCAGCTCAGAGCTGACCTGATGCTAGAACGGGAGGCCAGGGAGCACCTGGAGAGGGTGGTGAAGGAGCTACAGCAGCAGCTCTGGCCCAAATCCAGCAGCAAAGACGGGGCGACCAAGGACATGCTGGCTGACAACTAAACCAGCAGGACACCTCAGTGCCTCACAGCTTCCCCCTCATCATCCCACACCAAATATCTGGCCATAAAACCCACTTGGAAGTCCTGGGTGTCCATCACGCCTGCCCCAGAACACAATAGCAGTCAAAGTCTTGCCTTCTGACCAGACAGAAAGATGAAGTGAGGAAGGTTCTCCTCACCAAGGCCCATTAAAAGTCTTATGAGCGGTTTCCTTGGAGAAGGACTGAAAACTAAATGGAGCACTGACTCACACCTTTGGCAGTCACAGAAATGAAAACTGGATCACAGCAAATGACAGAAAAAGAAATTGCAAGCATGGCTGCGTTTTCCTTGACCAGGAAATTAGGCTGGGCTTTTGGACCGGGCATGAACGTGATCCTGTTGTATTACATGTGAGCAGGTGCAGCCAGGCAGGCGAATCTGAACCCTGGGAACCCAAAAAACAAAACAACTAAAAAAAAGAAAAACAGGTCTTCACAGCTGTCTCCTGCTGTGACAAAAAGAGGATTTTTGACTTTATAAGCTATTTAAGAGACTACATAGTGATATGTAAAGAAAAAAAGATTGTTCCTCTGTTCTCTTATAAAAGATACAATTTAATAAGAAGATGAAACATAAAATTGGACTTTGACAGCGCCACTGTGGTTTTATTTTTTTATTTTGATTGTTTTCGGGAGGCCACTGAAGTCTGTCTCACATTTTTGATTTACAGTCATTTATTTTCATTTTCTGCTGCTCGCTTGGGATCAAACCTTCAGGATCACAATTAGATCAAGTTGACTTAAAGGCACCTTTTTTTCAGTGAGCACTTGTTTTGGATGATAAGAAACGAAATCCAGCAGTCTGCCTCACGTGTACACGCAGGTTGCCATCAAGTAGTTTTTTCCCTTTCTTTTCTTTTTTGGGTCAAAAGCCAGACATTTCTATCTTTTCAAAAGAAAAAGAACAACTCCAGACATGAGCGTGGCCTTGTTTTCTTGACTTGTAATATTTGGGTGATTGGTAGCATGTTTTTACTCCAATTGGCATCATCATCCTCTTCATCTGTGAAGTCGTAGTGGGCTGGATGGACATTCTAACCACAAAATGTTCATTTTGATTAAATTAAGGTTTGTAAATATAAATACGTCTTTTTGTACTTTACAATAATGAATCGCACTTTGTCATAACAAAATATTGTTAAAATGCGTTATTGTACTCCAACTATTTTCTTTACAATCTTTCTTTCATCTTATGTGCGGCTGGTACCATATAAATCCAGTTAAGCGTTTTATTGATTACGCAGCCGCCAGTAAATTTACTGTTGTTCCGTTTTCTTACAGCAAAGTATTGTAAATAAAGAAAAATTTCTCGCTGTCGCTTGCTAAAGCAGTTTGGAATATTTTGAAAACGTTTGGCACATTCTCCTGTCGCGTTGAGCTGGTTCTGACCCAGGCGGGTGGCAGTACGCCGAATTGTTACAGGCGCGTGAACAAAACCGTAAACCTGACTTCTTAGTGGAGGCTGTGGAGCTCCACCTCCGTCTGCGCTCGCCAACACGCAGAGTCGGCATGTACATTGTGTTGATTCTCTTTTTACTTTGGTTCTTGATGTTTTTTTCAATGTGGAGATGTTTTATTGCTTGTCTGTTATGTTTCACTTTTTCAATAGAAAAGTCATATTTTCTTTATGCATGAAATTTTGAGATTTGCCACACATATAGTCAGTTATCGGGCATTGATACTGTACATGTAAGGGTTTTATTGTGTTATGTAATATTAAAAAACACTTGTCTTATTTGGCGGAGGGAAGCAGTATTACAAAAAACATTAAAAAGGCAAACGCTGTATTTTGTTTTTAAGGAAAAAAGAAAAACTTCATACTTGCAAAAATAATAATAATAATAATAAAAGAAAAAAAATCAATGTAATGCTGGAAAACCTTAAGTGCCTGGATGTGGGCAGAAGGTTTCCAGAGTAGGAACGCTGATGAGGCCCTCTCATCAATTTCCTGTTTGCAGGTTTCAAATTAAAAGCCCCTCCTGTGTTCTGCAGCTCTTTTAGTCAGTATTCCAACCAGTTTACAAATGTTTTTTTAGTCTTTAATGCAGAGAACAATTGAACAAAGGTTAAGACATTTAAGTTTTTTTTTCTGAATGAATGCTTTACTTCTTCATCTGAAATCAATGATATGCATGTTCAGACAATTTTTGTAGAAGATTTTGAAAAGCCTCTTGCTTCAATGAGTTGTTATCCTCGATTGTACATAAAGACCGAACTGTTGACGCCCAGTGTCAAGGATCATAAGAGGGCATTTTTTGTGACAGGCCGTTTCTTACCCGACATCACTGATGTTGCCCACAGAACAAGTTTGTCATTTTGGCAGACCTAAATTAGTACATTTTATAGAACTTTTTACACTCAAAAGGAGTTGACAGCTCCTGTGCAGTTTATGAATGCTTTTTCTTTTTTTTTTTAACAAAAGAGGGAAAGGGATAACATTTGGCTTTTTGCTCTCCCAAGTAAAAGGAAAAAAATGCAATTTTATGATGTCTTGTTTTCTGAAGCTAAATCCTTTTTGCTAAATAATTGGCAGTAAAACAGCAATAACAGTCCACGTTAACAGAAAAGTACTAGTTAGTGTGAAGATTTGACTAAGAATTTACAAGTGTAATTTTTTTTTCATTTACAATATTGTGTAATATATGTACATGCTGTTTCCTTTTATCAAAAAGATATCTTTTCTTAAATTAGCTGTTTTGTTTATTTTAAGTTTATGTTTTAACTAAAATGTTTCAGAAACAGTTGATGCTGTGCTTAAGAGAATATTCCCACATAAACATGTTAACCCATTTCTTTCTGTTTTTGTTTTTTTTTTTTAAACTGTAGATCTTTGTATTAAATTACTTTTTTCACCAGTTCAATATGTATGTTAGCAGTATGTTTGGTATCTTATGGAAGACCAGCAGTATGGGTCTCCACAGCACCTCCTTGCAGTTTGTTTCCTCCTCATCCTCGTGTATTGTTTTAGCCCTGTGCTGCTGCTGATACTATATACAGTTCTCGAAGTACTTTTACATAAGAGACGGGCTTTTTCCATTTATTGCTTCATGTACAGTATGAGAAGAAGCTTGGCTTAATCATTTATCTCAGTTGTTTCCTTCCTCTTTTTCCACCTTCTTCATCTTTTAACAACACCACTCTTCTCTAATGACATGGATTATATTGTAAAATAAAGGACTTTGAGATTATGTTTGAAAATAGCTATGCTTATATAGTACAGTGACTGAATGTACAGTGTATAGATGCATTACCAGAAATAAAGATGTTTGTCCAGACGGAACTACTCAGTTTCTTGTTTTGAGGTGGGTTTTTGGAAATATCATGATGACACAAAGTAAAATGTGACCAGATTCATATATCTGTCATTTCAGGATCTGATCTTTGCTTCATTCATATAAAATCCTGCAGAAACAGAAAGGATGCAGTAAAACTGTTGCCAAACATCATGTTTCAATACCTGGCCTTCACTTTTTCAAATTAATGACAAAAAAAAAAAAACAATGTGCTGCAACATTAAATTGAATATTAAAAAGGGTTGTTTTGCCAGTCTTGGCCTTAACTCTTCCTCTCACGATGGGTTCACACTTTAAGGTTTTCCTTACATATTCTTTTTAAATCAGAGAATACGCAAGACAATTTTTTAAAAATTAACTTTGAATTCAATGGAATGCAGAGAGTTGTGATATGAGCCAGATGCTACACACTACAAAGAAATTTGAGCATAAAAATAACCAGAGTTCTGAGTGTGAACCCAGAACTAAATCTGTGGCACTCAAGTAAAACCTGAGTGGAAACAAATATGCTGGTAACTAGACAATTTATGGACCAGTTTTTTTATCCTAAAATTCCTGAAATGTTTGGATAAATGCTTGGAGATGACTTAAGCAGGGATGGCAGTGTGAGCTGGAGGTGAATAAAACTCATCACAAATGTCACGTGTGTCTCAGGGGTCTGTTTCACAAAGTGAAAGTTGAAACTCTGAGTTAGTTGAACCTGAAATCAGGGAAACTCTTAAGTTTTCTGTTTCGTAAAGTGAGGTTACTTAACCCTGAGCAAGAGCGGTTCAGTGGAGCTGGTTCCGGAAACTGAGGTAACTAATGCTCAGTTTGTTACCATGGTAGCTGACTCTGTGAAGTAAACCTGGTTAAGAGCAGGCTTACTTGACCATACCCCAATTTACTTCTTGTCTCCTCTTCATGAAGCTAAAACCAGTTCAGTTTCATCAGACAAATGAACATATAACAGCCTTGGAGAGACTTCTTAATGACAACATGCCACATTTGTATCATCATATTGATGATCCAAATAGATAGTTTAATGTGATCAACCAGGCGTGACTTGTACTTCTGGCACCCTGTTGATTCTTCTGCCTACATGATATGATCCTTCTGTACAACACAAACATCAGATATGTTCATACTTCACTCAAAGAACTTTGGGTTATTAATTCTATTTTCTGTTATTTATTTGCAAATGTCCATTTTATTAATAGCAACATGGATACTGAATATATTTTATTCTTTTACATTAGAAAGTAAAAGATGCAGAACTGAGTGAAAAGTCATATACAACCCCCTCCCCCTTTTGTTTCCTTTAAAATCATACACATATATGTATGTATTTGTTTTTTCTCTTTTTCCACTAGCCACAAAGTCATAAAGTAGTTCATATAATTTTAAATTGATATCATTAATTTTTTAAAACAGCTTTATTAGTATCCTGCTCCCATTTTTTTGAGAAAAGAAATTTCTCTTTAGAAAATATCAGTGTGATTGGATGTATTGATTGTTATAAGAGTATTAGGGTATAGATAGTGATGAATTATCCAGAAGTTAGCAGGCTCTCAACTTTTATTTTTGTTCCATGGGGGCTTCCATCCTTATTATCTTCATTTTTCATTTGCTGTATGAAAATATTACAGCTAGTTTCATTTTGAAAATATGTACTGAATATTAGCTGATTTTGATGTTATAGCAATTGTAAGATTTGAATTGTTTAGTTTTTTAGTTTATGTTTATTTTGCGACGTGATTGGTTGTACACTTAATACCATTTCCTGTTTAAGATTTCAAAGATTAAATGGCACAGGCATAATACTTTCTAATAAATGTTTCTTTGTAAGTTAGCGCCCAGAAGATTGTTCAACCACATTTTTGTTCATCTGACATTTTAATACATATTCTACACATTTGTGAAGGAGGTCTTTGCTTCCTTTGGCTACACAGACATTAGTCTTTATTTTTTGCACAATGTAATTACTTCAGATAATGTTTGAAGATCTTTGTATGTATATGTACTGGATATATGCCTCCCAAAGGGCTGATTGTTGGCCATGAACTCAGAGACTGAGGCTGCTGTGAAGCCCAAAGCTAACCGATACCACACACATGACTGTTCTGCACACTAATGAATGTTTACATGAAATGCTGTCAGGCTTAGTGGGCGTTAACTAGAAACCCACTGAACAATATTTTGTACTTAAATGTTTGCAGCTCATCGTTTCCTTTTCAAGGTTTTCACAGCAATTATGGAGGTTTCTGCCCTAAAGCCATTTCTGTGTACGTAAACCAGATGAGACGCTGAAACCGGATGAATGTGGTCCATGCACCAAGACTGCTCCACTTTACTTTACCTGAAAAGATCTCAGCATTTCTTTCTTTTCATCTTTTCTCTGTTGTTACACTTTCACTGTATGTTTTTTTGTTGTTGTTGTTTTTTGGGTTTTTTTCTCTTGAATGGCTTTTATTTGCCTGTTTGAGTCAGTGAAAGCTGTAATTGGATCATCTGAGCTGTAAAGCTAAACTCATATGAGACTTGTTTTTTTCAGAAGATGCTGTACGTACACACAAACTTGTATCTGTATGTTTAAATATTCAATAATCATACCGGGAATGAAATTAGATGATGAAACCAGCATAAGAGGATAGTGATAATAGTGATAAAAATCTCTTTAAAAGGTTCAAATACACATACAAACACAATCTTCTTACATTAATATTATGGTAACACTTTAAACAAATCTAAACAAATATATTGCAAGAAGTAATATGAAAATTCATTTAAATACATAAAAGGTAAAACAAATGTTTTAAAGAGAAGTAGTTCATAACACATTGTTTGAATATATTAATAAGATCACTTTCCCTGTTTTAGGTGGTAAGTTCAATACATCAAAAGTGCAACAATGAAATATCATTAATACCTATATACTGTGTACAGCTGATGTTCTCTGAAAAGTCAAAACTGAAACAGCAAACTTACTTTTGATGCTCTGAATTATGTTCCCTTCAGTGTTATGAACTGATATGCTTCCAAATACTGGCATTATACCTGCAGGCAGTCTTTTTTTGTTATACCTGCAGGCAATCTTAGAGATTACAAAACATAATTTCCATCCTGGTGATGTGAATGTGGGTTCCTTTACATGACATATGTGTCATTGTCTGTGGAGAAATATTATGTTATCAAATGGTAATGTATGGTGACACACAGGTGGGCTTAATTTACTCTTGCCTTTATGTTCTGGAATAATAGCTGGTCATTAAGGAAAACAAACTGAATGATGCTGTGTTTGTAGATCAGCACAAACTACCCTCAGCAGCAGAACAGGACAATCCCATCAGTGCCCTTTATGATGGTTACCAGCTCAGTAAATCTGACTTCAGTTGAACTAATGTTGAAACTAATGTTAGCCTTTATTTATTTATTTATTTTTGGTGTGATAGCTAACTGGAAACCAAAGTTGTGCTTTAAAAAAAATTACAAACAAATCAAACAGAATAAGTTCATTTTTGTTTCATTTTTTTAAGCCTGCTTACCAACAAAGCAAACACTCTGCTGTCACATTAAGTTGAGGTTTGTGTTATGATGCTGGCTGGCGTCTTTCTCCAGCTGCCCATCTCCAACATCGTCAGTACTAGAAGACCTGAGAAGTTCAGGGTGAAGGAGGAACCTGCTCAAAGTTTATGCTGATTCTTCTGGAGTAAAAAAAGAGTTTGGTGGGATGGACTTTCTGGCTTTGGACTTTGTGAAATGAACAGTGTTGGGCAGTATGTAACTGTATTATTACTTTTTCCTGTAATGAGCAATGTAACTGATTACTAACAGAATTTCACTGACAATATTACTATTACCATGAAATAAAATAACTCATTATAATGTAAATTTCATTTATTTTTGTAGTATCTCCTGATTCCAAGTCCCAGTTCGGAGAGCTGCAAACTGTTCATTGTTTTCTAAAAAACTCAAGTAAACATTATAGGAAGTTAAAGATGTTGATATCTTTCTCCATTTAACTGTTGTAATATTTTATTTTCCTGAAGGAACTTGATTAGTTCTCTGCTTTTGACCCATCTTTAGTTAGACTAGGAGCAGTGGGCTACAGCAGGGTGGTGCTGCACCTGGGGAGAAATTGGGGTTAAGAGCTTTGCTCAGGGACCCACAGTGGCTCACCTCTGTTAACCCAGGGGATGTGATGGCTATGTTATTGCTGGTATTTCCATCACTCTATAATAATAGAGTGACGGAAACAATAACACACTACTAACTCCTAGCTGGCAGTGTAGGCTCTTTTTCTACAGCACCATATCTCAGAGTGCAGTTATTTTCAGTTTACATCCTGTCTGTAGCTCCGACACAGCAATGGAGCAAATAAAGTTTTTTTGGGGTTTTTTTTGTTTGTTTTTTTTTTTTTTTTTTTTTTTTATGTGAGGCTTAGGTGATAAATGTTGATAATTTGTTGTTTTTACTGACATTGCAGCAAGCTGTTGTTCTATGCTCCTTGAAAATGACGATGAAGAAATAGCAGTGGGGAGATTTGAAAAAGAACAAATCTATTAATCAAGTTTCTTGCGTCAGTGGAATACACAGAAAATTTGCTCTGAGGGTGGTTTGCACTGCAACATTGTCAGTTCGCAGGGGAGCATAAATCAGGCTTAACTTTTATAGTCAGTCACAAAAATGAATCTTAAATTCACCAAATTCCATATTGTATAAATAAATACAAAATCTTAGGTCAGTTCAAGCAATGAATAATCAAACAGTGACATGAACTTATTTCTTCTTTATTGTGAATTTGTTTATCATCTCCTCAATTGTTTGTCTAAGCTCCAGCCTTCCGCCTCCTCATTACTAAATTATAGTTTAGTATGATTAAGTCACATTATCTCTGCTACTAAAGTTTGAAGGAAGTTTGTTTTTGTTAAGTTTATTTTTTGTCTGTCTCTCTTTAGAAATCCCTGCTGGTGACTGAACCCACCACTGAGTCTGCCACTGCCACCACTACTAAGGACATTCACTGAAACCACCAGAGAAATCAAGTACCTCTCTGTTCCTTGCCTTTTTCACTTTTGGAAAAACTCTGGTTTCTGGACTCATGTCAAGTACTTTTGTTCAAAAGGACTATTATTTGCAATAAAATCATCAAGTTACCTTTACCTGCTCACATTAGCTCATTTCTGGGTCTGGTCTGAATTAAACCTAAACCTTAACACACATGTTGTAAAAGCAGCGGCACTTTGGCAGATTTAATATCCATGTACTTTAATTTTGACAAATTAAAGCGGGTCATTACTGAAATGAGCCGCCTGTGTTTGTAGATCAGCGCAAGTCAGGAGCCTCAGCCATACTACCAGACACTCCCAATTTTAAACACCCTATTTTCAATATTCAACTAATTTGTTGTTAATTGTTAATCTGGCCCTAGGTGGTCTGAAGTTGGGCTGGCTTTGAGGCAACCTGTTGGCTGCTGCCCCATCTGAGTGATGTGGGCTGGTTCTGATAGAAAGCTTAAGCTTTTCTCAACCAGCACCACCACAACAAAGGGCTATTTACTGACCCAATTTAAAGAAGTCACATGTGAAGAACCACCAGCAGTTAGCTCATTAGTAGCTGGAGTGTCCTGCTGTTTTGCAATGTTCACTCCAGCACTTCAGTGTGTTTCATTCTTTGAATGTATTAGGACTTACTGTATTTACAGTAAATGTATTCTCACACACTCAAATGTAGCAACAGTTTATTCAGATGGATTCAAAAAGACATTTCAGTTGAACTGAAATGATCAATGATACAGCTGTCTACGTGTGTATGTAGGATATATATATATATATACATATATATATATATATTTCCTATTTATTAGCTTTATAACACACTGGCTCTTTGTATCCAGTTTTTAAAGCTTATGAAACCAAACTCTCTTATTATGAATGATTTTTCACAAAAAAAAAAAAAAAGATTCATGAGACGCATGAATTTAAAGCTTGTAATCATTACATTTGTTGGATTCTCGCGGTGACAGCAACCATTCTACTAGTATGACCACAGAGAAGTCAAGCGCCCCAGTGGATGAACCTGGAATTCTGAGGCTTTGTGCTTTCAAATGATAATGATTTGATTGTGAATGAGCAGATGCCATTTAATAATCCAGTTGCACAGTTTTTGCTGTGCTGAGAAGTTCAGACATTACTGGTTTGTGTCATCTGTGGATGTAAGTACACCAAGAAAAGATTTATTAAAATGACCTTTGTACATTGTTCTTCAACTTACTTAAATTCATGCTTTGATTCATCATCAAACTCAATAAAGTTTATTTATGTTATTGCATTAAGAACTTTTTCCCCCTCAAAGCTATAATCTGGAGTCAGAATGTCAAACATATTGAAAAGCACATTTGTCCTTGAGTTTTTTTTCTTAATTTTAAAGAGTATAAAATCTGCAAATTAGTACATATATTAAGTTTTCTGAAGTGATTACTAACTCTAAAGATCTTAAAAAGAAAACACACAACTTTAACACGTTGGAGCTGTTTTGATGTGAAAATAGATAATTCAGTGAGCCCTGTTATGGGGGTCCATTTAACCCTCCTGTTATGTTCATTTGTTAGGAACAGCAATGGTGTTCCCAGGTCAGTGGGACCTGGTGCATGTTTAATTATCCAAAAGATGTCCGAAATGATATGTTGATTACACTAATTAAGGCAAGCAGAAGACGTTTCATACTGAAAAAATAATTTTAACTATTTTTCCTAGATCTTCAAACTTTAAAAAGGGTCAATTTGACCCGGGACATAACGGGGGATTGAGGGGGCCTCAAACATTTTCCTTGGTCTTCGTTACCATGAACAAGAATTTTGGAGAATGTATACCAAGTTGAAACAAATCTCTGCCTTAGATTAGGCACTTCAGAAAACCTTATGGGTGGATTTGCTCTTTCAGCCTTCTCAGTGTCCTCTTCTGGTACAAATTGTCTTATTTGTTGAGAAACACAACAACAATTCCAACTACTTCAACGTTGATCTTCTCGTTTCAATTTGCTTTTCTTTTTTGCTGCTTCTTTTCTTCTCTTCTGTTTAGTGTTGGATTACAAACAATGAAAGTGGTGCACTACTGCCATCAAGTGCTATGGAGTGGAATTTGCTAAGTGGGTGGATCCTCCCGGGTCCATCAATGTAATGACGACAAAACAATTGCAAGGTCAGAAGAAGAGGTCTCCCCGCTACACTTCCACCCTCCTGCATTTTACACCAGACCCCACTAATGGAAACCCACCTATAGTGTCAACCTAGGTCAGAATTATACAGCTTCCCCATCTTTCTCTCTACCTACAACCTCTGCCCAGCCTAATCTTCAAATCATTCTTTAGGAAATCGGATTGTTTTAAGATACTCTGATTTGTATTTTTATTATTTTTCCATCAAAGTTCAAATATATTTGACTATAAAGGCTCCAGTTCTTCTCCTCCCTCAGCAGTCACCTTATCATGGTGTAGGGGTTTGAGTGTTCCAATGATCCTAGGAGCTCAGTTGTCTGGGGCTTTATGCCCCTAGTAGGGTCATCCAAGACAAACAAGTCCTAGGTGAGGAACCAGACAAAGCACGGCTCAAATGACCCCTTACAATGCACAAAAAAAAAAAGTTCCCATTTTCCCTTCCCTGGACACAGGTCACTGGGGCCTCCTGTGGAGCCAGGCCTCAGGGTGGGGCTTGATGGCAAGTGTGTTGGGATGTTATGACAATTTAATACCTGACTATATAATGTTGCTCAGCCCGTAGTTTTTAAGTGCTTATGTGGTGAATGGTCATCTACTTGTAAACATTGGGACCAGTCTGGGAGGCTCCACCCCCTTCTGGAATGTTTGTAGTGGCATCATGCAAGTGTGCAGGGGGTGAAAAAGAAAAAGATTTTGGGCAGACAGTGTGGGGGAGGAGAGAGAAGAGAAGGATCATCCTTTTCAATTAGCTCCACTGGAAGCTAGACTTTTTATTTTGTTACAATCAGACTTCCTATTACCCAAATACCCTTTGGATCTGAACTTAGCCATTTTCAGGACCCTTGCCTTTTCCTTGAACATTGTTGGGAACTGGACCATTTCATTTGGGACATTGTGATCGGGATCACTGCATCAAAGACACCAGATTCCGGTGGTTTTTCGCAGTCATCGTGGGAACATTGCAGAGATGGACAGTTAAGGCTAATTTATAGTGTCTTTAATTTAGTGTTCACATTCATTACCAATTCTTGTATTATTGTAATTGCTATGTTCACTTGCTCAGTTGTTCAGTAAATTGTTGAAAGTCGATCCTTTCCCATACATCGGTTTCTTCCAGAATATTCTGGAACACATAACTGTCCGTCACAGTGTGGTGACTGGGCCTGCGCCATTGGGGCTGTCCTGGCACAGCCTGGAGAGGAAACATGGAACCCACTTTCCATGGGCTCACCACCTGTGGGAGGGGCCAGAGGTGCTATGTGAGCAGGGTGGGGGCCAAAGGTGGGGACCCTGGCAGCCTGATGCTCGGCTGCAGAAGCTGGCTCTAGGGATATGGAATGTCACCTCCGGTAGGGAAGGAGCATTAGCTGGTGTGTGAGGTAAGGAAGTTCTTACTAGATATAGTCGGACTCACCTCGACACATGACTTGGGCTCTGGAACCAGTCCTCTTAAGAGGGGCTGGACCCTGTTCCACTTTGGAGTTGCCCAAGGTGAGATGTGCCGTGCAGGGGTGGGCATACTTCAATTCAAATCAATTCAATTTTATTTATATAGTGCCAATTCACAACGAAAGTTGCCTTGAGGCGCTTCACACTGTAGGGTAAAGATAAAACAGTGTTACAAGGAAAATCCCAACAAT
>JAOWBL010000022.1:18262797-18289931 GCA_028564865.1 Zenarchopterus dispar
TGACACAGCCACTTGTATCATGGTATGAAGAAGCAGGGAAACATCTAAAACCTGCAGGACACCGGCCCTCGAGGACCAGGGTTGGCCACCCCTGGTCTATGGCATATTAAAGTCCCACTTGAGCACCCAGGACTCACTGATAGGTCAACTGCTTAACCACGGTCTCCACAGGTTAACGTATGTTGTTGATTAACAAGCTGGAGCCCGTTGATGTTTTATTTTGAAAATTTACCATAATCTTTATGACATTTTCAGTTACACAGATTAGCTGCAGTCCAGCGCCTAAAAAGATGTGATGCATATCTTTCGTGGCGCTAATCAGACAATCATGTCTGAGATACGTCTCAACCACTCCACAGTGTTTCTGGTGGGACCAATCTCATTGACTGGAATCACCACAATTCACAGTGACTGGTTGACATTTTACAGCTCTTCTGCACCTAGTGGAGCTCCAGGCTGAGGCTAAGGTAGAACCTTCCGGTATAAAGTCGTGTTTCACCAAGTCTGTTCTCCCGGTTTGAATTCATGAATCCTTCCCATTTGGACTGTTATGGTTTATATCCAGGAGGTGGAGGGGTTTCCACCAGATCAACTTCAGATTGTTTCTGTGCTTCTCACACGTCATGTTCTGGTGGAATGTCTCACCCTTTGCTTTCTTTTCCTGTCATCTGTGCAGGCTGTTCAGTGTTGTCCTGGAGACGATGACCCACAAGTCAAGTGGGGAGCAGGCGACCACTCATCACATGCCAGGGAAACCTGGAGGCCTGGATGTCAAGGCCCTTAGAGCCTTCAGGGTCCTGCGGCCCCTCAGGCTGGTTTCTGGAGTCCCCAGTGAGTTTACTGGGCTTGAGTGTGACTGAGTGGTGGGGGCATGAGGTCCAGTGTGATTGCAGTCGGGTTCCTTTTTTTGCGTCTGTTAGGTTTGCAGATTGTCCTGAACTCCATCATGAAGGCAATGGTTCCTCTGCTCCACATCGCTCTACTGGTCCTCTTCGTCATCATCATCTATGCCATCATTGGCCTGGAGCTCTTCATCGGACGGATGCACAGAACCTGTTACTACATTGGAACAGGTACTGATCAATGCTGACCCAGAACAAGTACTGTTATTTTCAAATGTGTGAACCAGTCTTTCAAAATTATAGTTTTCTTTACAAAATGAAAGCATAAGATCATCTGATCATAGTGAGTCAATATAAAATCCTAGAAGAAGAAGTTTCATGGCTACTGTAGACACAACAGAGGTTTACCAAACAATTGAATGCACTAACACAGGGATGTCCAAAGTCAGTCCTCAAGGACCGGAGTCCTGCAGGTTTTAGATGTTTCCCTGCTCCATCACACCCTGATACATGCGAGTGCATCACTAACAGAGTTGTGCAGACCTTGATAACATGCAGATGATGACCATTAGTTAGAATCAGATGTGTTGAAGCAGGGAAACATGTAAAACCTGCAGGACTCTGGCCCTTTTAAATGTTTTACAAATGTTTTATTCAGAAGCAGTATTATGATTTTCCAAAATTCCCCTCAAAAACATTATTAGATGCTGTTTTCATGCTGAATCTCAGAGGGGGGACCACTTCTTATATTTGGATATCTTTGACTATTTTTCAGTTTTTCACAGCAAACATGAACTCATGGATCAGTATCTCAGATGGACAATAGATGACCAGTGGAGGAATATTCTACAGTAAATGTACAAATCCTCCATCTGCATCCATCATGGGCTGATTCAATGTAAACTCCCACATAGGTTTTATTATTCTCATCACAGATGGTCTAAAAGTGACTCCAACATCACTGATGCTTCCATTGATGCTACTGTAGAGGTGCCAGAGATTCAAATTAGTTAAAAATGAGAAGAAACTGTCCATTACAATTTGTTTAGATGTGTCTGTAGATTAAGTTTGAATAGTTTTGGTGCTCTAATTGTCTCATAGTTCTCTGTGCACTGTTTATCCTTTTGTGTCTGTTACCTAGAGACAAGCTGGATCCCAAAGTTGAATCCCAGAAGACCGTTTAGTTGTTTTTTATTTTTGATACTCAGTGAGAAATATTTTAAGTCAATACAAACAAACACAACTAAAAGAGAGTTTAAGTTTCAGACGCTTCCAACAAGTTCCCCTGGTTAGGGTTAGGGTTTGATCTTTGTTCCACAGCAGAGGGGAAAAGATTTTGAGGATGTGGTCATTACTATTGTAATTGTGTCCAGATAATTACGTGGAGGACGAACCGGTGCCTTGTGCTTTCGCTGGTCATGGCCGTCAGTGCCTTGTCAATGGCTCTGAGTGCCGGATCGGCTGGGACGGACCCAATGGAGGAATCACCAATTTCGATAACTTTTTCTTTGCCATGTTGACGGTGTTTCAGTGCATCACCATGGAGGGCTGGACTGACGTTCTGTACTGGGTAAAATACACCATATCCCATCATTCATCAGCCCATCATCAGTGACAAAACATGTCCCCACTTGTCTCCATTCATTGTCTGTTGGTCCAGATGAATGACGCCATTGGCTTCGAGCTGCCCTGGGTTTATTTCGTCAGTCTGGTGATATTTGGCTCATTCTTCGTTCTCAACCTGGTTCTGGGAGTCCTCAGCGGGTTTGTTGTCTCCCTTAAATGACTCTGGACTGACTTGTTCCACACTCAGAATAAACTCGGTGTTTTAGTGAAGGTCTGAAATCGTCTTTTGTCACTGCTGTGTGGGTTTTGAATGCTCTCTGATTGTGGTGTGAACATTGCAGAGAGTTCAGTAAGGAAAGGGAGAAGGCCAAGGCTCGTGGAGACTTCCAGAAGCTGCGGGAGAAACAGCAGATGGAGGAGGATCTGTGTGGATACATGGACTGGATTACTCAGGCAGAGGACATGGACGAGCTGGATGAGGACGGAAACCCACGTAAGACAGGGGCACACAGTGGTGGGTCTGTTTGGTGTTTTCTCCATGTCGGTGCGTTGCCATTTATTTTTCAGTCGCAGAGCTGTTCACCTTTACATCCTGGGGTCATCTCTTTCTCCTCAGCCAGACTCAGGGCCAGCTATCTGACTTAAGCCAGAACTTTCTGTCAAACTTTCTGTTGAATTTGCAGGTACACAACAGGTGAGTATAAATCCCATCAGCTAAAGTGTCTAAAACGTAGTTTTCGACAGTAGATGGTGATTTTGTGCTTTGATTGGTAGCCCCTGCCCCAGCTGTCATTAAAGCTACTCTATGTAGCAACAACACTTATGACCACATGAGGGGAGCACATCACAGCTCATCAGATCATGTGTAAGCCACTGGGGTTACATAAAACAAAGTGCACCTTTAATGGGATAAAGTGCCAGACAGCCCCACTCATTAGTTCAGCATTATCAGTGGTCAAAAGTGGTGTTGCTGCATCAAATCGCTTTAAAGGATAACTAGTAGTCCAAGCAGTGATGGTGCTGGAAACTATTGCATTTTTAAGAATTATTATTATGTAATATTTTGCTTTTGGGCAGCAGATCTAGGTTCCAGATTCTGGTCCAAGGATAATTACACTGATGAGTCTCAAATGATGTATAATTAAAAGACTCAGGTTTTGGTTCATATGACGTAAGCTAGAACAAAAATTCTAGCCCTTTTCATATTAGGATTTTTTTGTTTGTTTTAGCTAGAATTACTACAGTGGAGGTCACAGAAGTAGTTAAAAAGTCTCATGGTGCCTGTCTTCTGGGGATGGACAAAGTCCACATCTATTTCCTCTTGGTCCTGGATGTTCCAGGCCTTTCTTGGTTGATGTTTCTTTACAACATTGCATGGATATCTGAGGAAGGTCCTCTGGATTTCCAGACTGGAATGGTGGTTCCCCTTGTTAAAAAGGTAGTACAGAGCAACTGTACTAATATCCCACTTCTCAGCCTGTCTTGTAAGGTCCATATATGGGTGTTGGAGATGAGAGTCTGATAGTAGGTCAGATCCATTTCCAGTGGGAGCTGGTATCCATCAGTGCTGCCCTTTGTCATCAATACACGTCATAACTTTTATGGACAAGATTTCTTGGTGCAGCCAAGGAGCAGAGAGGGTTCTGTTTGATGATCCCAAGACTGCATTTCTGGTTTTTGTGGATGACATTTTCCTGTTGGTTTTATCAAGTTGTGATTTTTCAACTCTTGATAGAGAAGTTTGGGGTCATCCATTTCAAAATCTGAGGTCCTCAGTCAGAAAAAAATGTCCTCTATAATTTTTGAATAGTTTGTAGATTGTGGGGCATCTACAGTAATGTGGACTTTGTACTGATCTCTTTGGTGAAGAGCGAGCTGACACCATTTATTGGTAGAACTACATTCCTACCCTCACCTATGAAACTGTTGGTAGTGACTGAAAAAGAAACAGATGGATGATACAACTTGCTGTAATGAATTTCCTCTGCGGGGTGGCTGGACTTTCACTTAGAGACAGAAGTTCAGTCATTCAGGAGAAACTCTGAGTAGAGTTACTGCTTCTCCACATCCAGAGAAGAGTTGAGGTAGTTCATCTGGTTAGAACGTCTCCTGGACAACTCCCTGGGGAGGTGTGGCACAGAGTTGCTTTGTGGTTGGTATGTGGTGATGTAGTCATTCAAACTTAACAAAACTTGGTATTCTCAATAAATTCTTTGAAAGTACACAATGTTCTGTCTTGTTTTGTTTTTAGGAGACATTACTTTAGGAGACACATGTGTGGACAGCTCAACAGCTAACTGCTATTGAAATACAGAATTTTGTAAATTTGTTGAAGTCTTCAGTTGTAGGAAAGACCTTGACTGATTACTGGTTGAAGTTTTTCAGCTGTGTGGTACTTCAGACCTTCTTGGACCCCAACACCACTTGTGACTATATTCCTGATTTTGGGTTTAGACTTTTGATTAGTTGTGCTGTTGTCCTTTCTCAACACGTCCACATCAACGGTCTTCATCAGCTGAGAATGTTCACAAGCCTGGTTGAGGAGTTTAAAAGCCAAACAACCTGGATATCTTTCTGACTTTTCTGAGCAGGATTTTTCTGCACTGAATCATCAGTTCAAATTCAGCATCATGTGTCATCAATTTTTTTAGACTGTTTCACAAAGGTTCAGAACCGTAAGGTCCTTATCCATGATTATAATGTCCTAAAAGAGTCAGCAATCGAATGTTTCTTCTTCTGCGTTTTAGGACCATCTCTGGGTGATCTGTCTGATAAGAAGAGGGGGAAGTTTGGATGGTTCAGTCACTCTAACGAAACTCATGGTGAGACACTTACACACAATTCCACTAGTCCTCAAGGATGTCCATCCATTTACATTCATGTCCTGCAAGTGTACCCCCAACCAGATCTACAGGACCTCTTCAGACATGTTGGTGAAAGAGCTCTGATCTAATAATCATGTGTAGCTGATGCAAGCTTTTCAGCTAAAAGATTTCTTGCTTTGAAATGCTTACAATGACATCAAGTTTGAGTTGAGCAGTTCCAGTTTACATTAGCTTCATCTGGTATGGCCTCAGGCTGAGTCATTTAGATCAGATCTTGGCCAAGTCTAGGTCATTTGGACCATATGTGGTTTCAGTCTGGGTGTGTCTTGTGCACCAGGTCTGGCTCCAATCAGAATCATCTGAATCAAGTCTGTTTTCAGGCTGGTCCTTTTGTGCAAAGACTTGTGACATTCAGGGTCTTCTTAACCAGGTCCAGATCTGAGACATTGTACATTTAAAATGGACTGCAGTATACTGGAAAACTGTCCCATGTTCAAATGAATTCAAATTTTAAAATTCATTTAGAAACCACGGATGCCATGTCCTCCAGACTAAACAGTAAAGGAACCATCAACTTGTTCTCAGCACTCAGTTCAAAATCCTGCATCCCGGATGGTCTGGAGATGGATTAGTGTCTGTAGAATGGACAGCTGGCAAATTAAAAGTTATATCCAGGTTTTGGAAAAACACCTGGTCCCACCCAAACAACGTCCTTTTCAGGTAAGGTCTTGCGTCTTTCAGCAAGACAATGCTAAACTACATTCTGAATCCATTATTATTGAAGCATGGCTTCTTACTGGAAAAGTTCTGGTGTTGAACCTGCAGAACTTTAGCCAACTGTATGTATTGGAGTATCCCAAGAGGAAAATATAACTAAGAAGATCCATGACTGTTGCGCAGACCAAAAGCTGTGTCACACAAGAACAGGACAACATTCCCCTCCCAGAACCCCATCAGCTAGTCTCCTCAGCCCCAAAGCAGATGGACTGTCTTTAAGAGAAAATGAGATGATATACAGTCACAAACCAACAACAAACTCTGAACCAACATTTTTGGAACATGCTGTCTCGTCAAATGCAAAATTAGCTCATATTTTTCATGAAGTTAAAAAAAATTGAACAGATAAAATATTTCTTTTTCAACATTTGATATATTTTCTGAACACCAAATCTCAATCCTGTTTCAGCATTTAGTAGAAAAACACCCACTAACGGGCCAATAATTCAAACTTTTTCAGAAAATTAATGAAACAAATGAGCTGAAAGTGCTCCACAGACATTTATGAGTATCATCACGTCTATTAAGCTTCACATGTATGCAGTTTATGCTGCAGGTGTGTGTGAGTGTTTTTTATTTCATGTCATAGTCTGATAGAGATGACTGATGCTGTAAAATATCTGGGTCTGTGTCCTCAAACTCATCCGACCCTGTTTTTATTCAGATTTTTACTCTTGGAGCTGGTCAGCTGATTTCAGCTTCGGTTGGACAGAAAGTAGTTCAGAGCTGTAATAACCTCAAACACAGGTGAACAATGAGTAAATGATCAGAAATGTTGCCTTCTTTTAGGTTTTTATCAGCTGTAGAGAAAAAATTGTCTCTCAAACTTAAAGGAGTAAAAGGTTATATTTTTAAATTTTCTTCCAACGTTTTCCCGCAGATTACTCCAGGGCATCCTCCCTGTCAGATGGGATTAACTCAACAAGTCAGTTGGGTTTATTTTCCTCAAAAAAATACAGAAACAAACAACTTCCTGTCCGGATATGTTGAGATGGGTGAAGTTGAATTAAAAGCTGAAGTAAACCACCCTTCTCTTCCTCATCTATGCCTTCGTAATGTGTTCAAAATTAGGTTTGTAAATGGACGTCCCAAGAAAAGATGTGGTTTTGAAGGCAGCACGTTTATAGCAAGCCCACAGGATCATTTAATGTCACATTAAAAAATCCTTCCTACAATAAAACCAGACAAAAAATGTGTTCAGAATACCAGACTTTGAAAGTTCCTTCACAAAAGAAAAAACAACTCTGTGGTCTTTAAACTCTAAAGGTCATATTCTAGTTTAGGTTAGTTGGATTAGGTCTGCTTGGTCCAGAAATCCAAGTAATTGAAACCAGGTGTGATTCCAGTCTGGATTAACTGGACATAGCATGGTTCCAGACCAGGTCTTCTAGACCAAACTGGATTCTAGCCAGATTTAGTTGGCACAGATTTGGTTCCTGTCTGAATCATTTGGACAAAACCTGGGGCCTCATGTACAAAAAGCAGCTTGACCCAGGCTGTTCTGGAGTTGCAAGAATGGATCATTGAGTTCATTGCTGAAGTGAGCACAAACTTAAAACATATCACTGACACACCCATCAACATAAATCAGACATTAGAGGAAGACGTTGAAAATGAACCTTGTTTCCATTTAATAGTGTCTTAATCACACAATGTCGGGCCAAAAATGGCAGATCGATGGCATTGCACATGGTGCTGGTATGGCATGGATTCCAGTAGGATGCCATGCCGGGGTACCAGATTATGCAAGATGGCCCATTCCATCACAATGCAGCACCCCTTGTTGGGGCGGTACAGCAGTGTCCCCCCCAGTCCTGTCCAGATGGGGTCACCAGCATTTTAACTGCCTAATCACTCACTCTACAAATGCTCGAGTGCTGTTATGAGCATGGTTGTTGATGACGGGAGCAACAGCCACCTTTTCAGTGGTTGACTCCTGAAAAGGGTCTTTTTCCAGTCTCAGTTTTTTTGGCCCGGGATAGGTCTGCATCTAAAAATCAGATCTTAAATCAGGTCTTATTCTAACCTGTCTTTTTGACCAGTTTTAGTTCCAGTCAGGGTTCTTTGGACCAGGAAGTGTTGTGTATGTAGACGGTAGGTAGGATCCAAATGCAGACAATTTATTAAGATTCAGTCTTTTATTAGTGGTCCAGATAATCAGATGAGCCAGAGAGCAGGAACGTTGACGAGGGTAGAAGTCCAACACAGGTAATCCAGGCAGGATGAGGAACAGACAGGACGAGGAACAGGTGGGTTTATGGTACAAGAGAAACACAGTTAATCGCTAGATAAAAACAATGAGCAAGGTTAGAAGAACCCGAGAGCGTTACCAAATGGTGAACAACAATCTGGTGCTGGCTTGAGGTCCTCAGGTACAATTTACAGAGCGGCTTGATTAGACCCAGCTGCGATGCCTGGCTGTCATGCTGAACCATGCCCACTGGATCACAACAGGAAGATGTTTCAACAATACTTCACTGATGCCACATGGCAATCAGTTAGAGATGATCAATGACATTCTGTTGGACTAATCATACTTGTGCAGAGATGGCACTTGTGCTGGTCCACCTTTGGCTTTCTGCATGGGAATAATTTCTCCTGGTAGGAGCTAAGTGGGTTATTCATGATTTTACCACACCTGACATGTAGGAGTGGCTATAAAATTCAACTGTCTTTCAGGAATATTGTTTTTATTTTCTCCTACATTTGATAATAATGTAGTGATCCTCTGTCCAGAGCACTAATGGAGAAGTTCAGTGAAGATTCAGAGAAAGTGTGCAATAGAGTGGCAAGGGAGACATTTTGGAATTGATGATAGTCCAGGACTTGTATGAGGTCCATAACATGTATGAGGTCCAGGACATGTACAACGTCTGGAATCAGTACCACATACGAGGTATGGGACACTTATGAGACCCAGGACATGTATGCGGACCACTTGACAGCACTGAAATGTCCAGTAGAAAGTTTGACAGCCTCAAGGATCCAACCTGAGACCTTTCTGTTGCCATGGTGATGAACAGGTTGACAGATAAGATCAGACTAGAGTCTCCATGAACAATGATGTTCGTAGTGAACAGGTGGAAGAAAACCTGGACAGGTGGACATGAGGGTAAGAGAGAAGATGAATGAAGGTTGGTTTTATCATTCAACCAGGTCCTGAAGCTTCATGTTACCTGTTACCTTCCTGTCTGTGTGTTTGCAGCCAGCCTTCCTGCCAGTGAGACGGCTTCTACAAACACAGAGAATATTGATGAAGAACACACCAACTGCTGCCAGGCCTGCTGGTAACACATACACACACAAAATTCCCTCAGGTGTTCAAGTGAGCTATGAGGTGTCTTCAGGTAAAGATTGTCAGGAAAAATGTACTTGTTTCTAATGAAAACATGTTGTGGGGGTGTTTTTTGATGAGTTTCAGCTTTGCAAATTATTTTGATATTGAGTAAAACCTGAAAATGAAATTGAAATAAACTAGTCAGAAATTGTTCATCCAAACCTCATGAAACTTGTCATATTTCATTTTCAGGCCATTGTCATGAAACATTCCTGAATAAACTCTGATGGGACTAATCCATTTCAAAGTTATGCACCCATTTTGTTTCTCCTTTCCTGTGGTATAAAGTTGATCCTTGGTTTGTCTTGTGACACAATTACCCGAGCATTTCATCCAAATTTCACCTCTCAACATGTCAAGACTCAGTTCTGATGAAAATCTGAGGTTCTGGAAGGCTTCACCTGTAGACTGGACACAACTGGACAGCCAGATGACTTTAAAAAAGGCAACTTAAGAGCCAATCAGATTTAAGAGGTCAGAATTTAAAAATGCAATTGAATTGAGGTTCATGAGACGTGAAATACCAACTGGCCAGTCGCAGGTGCCACAAATAGGATTATTTGCGTCTTGACATGAAGTGAAACATGACAGATTTTTCATCCTTCAATGGGTTCTATCAGTTTTGTCAAGTCCAAAAGCTTTATTATCACATTTTTCTTTTGACATCCACCAAACTGGATAACATTTTTTCATGAAGGGCATGGTTTAGGTGATTCAGGCACCAGCAGGCCTCTATGGCACAAGAACAAGGATGTTTCCAGAAACAAGTGGGCTAGAGCAAAATTTCTTTACTTGACTTCTTGGAGCCTCTGACATCACATCCATCCACTTCCCGGCAGTTCCCACCATTTAAAAAAACCTTGGCAAAGTTAACTGCTGCGCCCCCCTCAGGACAAACAAGTTTCCTGCAGACTCTCAGACAGTAAACTGACTTGGTCTTGTTGTGTTTTAGCGCCCGGATGATGAAGATCAGCTGCTGGTGAGTTCACTGACCATCAGACATCCAGCTGATGAGTCAAGCACATATGTCACTGAAGCCATACTGTCTGTTTCGCAGTCGGACATTGCGTCGCTGGAATCGAGTCTGCCGCAGGAATTGTCGCACTGCCGTCAAATCTGTGACATTCTATTGGCTAGTGCTCCTGCTCGTCTTCCTCAACACCTCCCTCAGCGCCTCAGAGCACTACAACCAACCGGTGTGGCTGACACAGGTCCAGGGTAAGAGATCTACCCACCTCGCTCTGAACAAAAGATGATCATCAATCACCCATTAAACTTCCATTCAGGCTCTTGTGAATCACTGTTATCTGACCATGGTCTCACTCATGAGTCACAAACTTTTTTTCTCCATATCAGACTATAAAGTAATGAGGAAAGTTTTCTCTTTTTCCACTAGGACTGAGATAAGTGTCTCTAAACAGTGATTTTGGATATCTGTTTGTGGCCATTGTCAATCTGGGAGACAAATGGCTGATGTTTCGTAATGCTACTTCAGTATATCCACATAATATTCTTTCTTCATGATATGTGTTTTGGTTCACCAGTCCCTTCTGCAGCAAACCATGACACTGCCCTCTTTGTGCTTCGCAAGTTTTCTCCTTCTTTCTCCAAACATATCATTGATCATTTTAACCAAGAAATTTAGTTTTAGTCTCATCAGATCCAAGTACAAACATCTTTATCTCCATGTGCAGCTGAAACCTGTAATCTGTGAACTTCAACACGGAAATTTTGCTTTTAAAGTGATGTTGAGACAGTGTTGAGGAGGAGAACTAAGTCTAGAACCAGAAACTAGTGGTCAAAAGAGGAACTGCAATTTGTCTTTATTCCAGAAAGACTTCAAACTACACCAGGGGTAGGCAACCCTGGTCCTAAAGAGCGGCTGTCTTGCATGTTTTAAATGTCTCCTTCCTTCAGAACCCCATGAGACAAGTGACAGTGTCATTGACGGAGCTGTTCAGACCTTGATGTTCATGACCATTAATTTAGAATCAGGTGTGGTGAAGCAGGGCAACATCTAAAACATGCAGGACAGTAGCTCTTGAGGACCAGAGTTGGTGTAACCCCTGCAGTACAGCATTCAACCTAAAAATCTGTGTTTCGATAAGACCTGCTTTTAAATGACAATTTTTGATTGTTATTTTTGTTTTTTGTTTGGGATTTGATTGAAATAATTTGGTCAACTTTGTTGTTTATAAATGCGCAATATAAATAAATTTGACCTTGATCAAAAGCTCAGTAGAAACTCTTAGGAAGGATTAAATGCCTTCAGTCTTCTCAACGACACTTTGATTGTTTCCTTTAGTGTTTTTTCCATTGAATTAAATGAAACATTGATGAGAAACTCTGTCTCTGGTCCATCTCTGACCCGCAGACATTGCCAACAAAGTTCTGCTGTCACTCTTCACTGTGGAGATGTTACTAAAGATGTACAGTCTGGGTCTGGCTCATTACTTTACTGCATTCTTCAACCGCTTCGACTGCTTTGTGGTGTGTGGTGGCATCATGGAGACCATCCTGGTGGAACTGGACATCATGCCTCCTCTGGGTATCTCCGTGCTGCGCTGTGTCCGCCTGCTGCGAATTTTTAAAGTTACACGGTGAGAAACTTCACCTGTTGGTCCAGGTGTAGGTCCGTCTGCTTAGTTCCACCCCTCTGATGATGTCATTTTCTGCCACTGCAGCCATTGGACAGCTCTGTCCAACCTGGTGGCATCCCTGCTGAACTCCATGAAGTCCATTGCCTCGCTGCTACTGCTGCTCTTCCTCTTCCTCATCATCTTTGCTCTGCTCGGTATGCAGCTGTTTGGAGGAAAGTTCAACTTTGATGAAACACAAACCAAACGCAGCACCTTTGATGCCTTCCCACAGGCGCTGCTCACCTGCTTTCAGGTATGTTGGCAACATGGTGGTCAGTGATGTGATGGCATATAGGAGGCGTGTCCTTGACAACAGTTGTGTGTTCAGATCCTGACAGGTGAGGACTGGAACGTGGTCATGTATGACGGCATCATGGCTTACGGCGGTCCTGTCTTCCCAGGAATGATTGTCTGTATTTACTTTGTCATCCTCTTCATCTGCGGTAACTGTATCCATGACAACATCCCAAACTCTGATTAGAATGGGCAAATCAGTAAAGTTTTCATCGGCATGCAATAATAATGATAATAATAATATTGGCTGAAAACTATTTGTTATTTATGTGGATCACGTTTTACCTAAGACAAAACATGCATCCATCCATCCATCTATCCATTTATCAGTCCATCATTTGTCTATCTATCCATCATCCATTCTTGTGTCCATCCATCTAGCCTTTTCACAGCAGCATTATTGACCAGACCTCCACCTCCTTCTTTTGGAGGTAAAACAAGTTTGGAATCTGCTTTCACCAAACAGACAATCTCAGACAAATGTAGCCCATTTATGGGCCCAAACCACATTGACTTCTTCCTGACAATGTGAAGAAGCAGCAGGTTGCCTGTAAGCTCCTCTTGAATGATCACTATGAAGAAGCTCTGCTACCTTCTAACCATCCAGAGCTCATGGTCATAGATAAAGACTGGACCATAGACCAACTGGTAAACCAAGACCTTCAACTTATGGCGAAGCTTCTTCTCTACCATCTAATGACTTGATCTCTATAGGAACTGCACACAGTTCCAGAATCTGAAAAAAGTACCCCAGAAAAAGGTTGAACCACTGAGAAACTGGTGAAGGACACATCCTGATAAGAACTAGTGGTCAGTCAAGTAAACAGTTTGTGCTAGCCGCTGATACGTTTGTGGTGGGAATGAGGCGCCAGGTACTCATGAGTCTTACTAGCTGAACACTGGACTTTGGTCAAAAATGAACTTCACCTGATTCATTGAGGTCACCAGGCCCTTTATGGTCCTTATTCCTCTTCATCCAAATGGTTTAATCACAGCCTCAAAAGTCAACTAAAGTGAAAACACACCAGAAAAACATCCTTAATGAACCTTTAGACATCCTGTTAAATGTCTTCTTGGCTATCGCTGTGGACAACCTGGCTGGAGGAGACGGTGATGACAAGAGTAAAGAGTGAGTGAGTGAGAGATGGAGGGAAAACAGGGGACTGTATCTGTTTATTTTCTTTCAAACTGTTTCCTGATTTTGTCTCCAGACAGAAGAAGGAAGGGGCAGAAGAAGCTGAAGGAGAAGTGAAGGTGAGCAGGGGGATACAACTGTTAGGCTCTTAGTTACTGAACAGTGATCAGTTTGTATGAGCTCTGTTTGTTCCTGTAGGTCGACATTGATGAAGACACAGAGTATGAGGAGGAAGAGGAGCCTCCAGAAGGAGATGACGGTCAGTTTCCCAGCCAAATTTCCATCTGTTGGCAAGCAATGCTGAAAGCATTGAAATCCAAAAACAGAGTCAGAACAGAGTTTTACCTGTATGAGAATTAACAGAAACTGAAAAGTGTTGGTTCAGTTCCCAGACAGTCCATATCAGGATCTCTGCAGCTGGACAACCAAGACAGCAGGTTTGGTCTCTGGCACAAAAGCAGACTGAGGTCAATCTGGAGCTTAGAAGAATTCTGCTTCCATCAATCTTTCTTTATGTGCATTTCAAATCTGTGTATTTGAAAAAATAGTTCAGTTCAATTCAAATTCAAAAATACTTTATTAATCCCTGAAGGGAAATCAATAATCACAGTAGTTTTCTTGATTTAAGTCCCCTTCAAAGATTCATATGTGAGGGTTATTGCTGTGGACAGGTAGCATCCCCTGCAGTAGTTTGAAGGATCTCTTGTAGCAGTCCGTGTTGCAACGGATTTGAAGAACCCCCTGACTGAAGACCCTCTATCGCTCAATCATTGTATTGTGAAGTGAATTCTCAAGATTTCCATGATCTTCATCCTTTTATGAGGTATCCTCCTTGGCAAAATTAAGTTGCAGAGCTTCCAGAACAGTCCAGTACAGAGCCCGCCTTCTTTATCACTTTTGTTCAGTTTCTAAAAGTCGCTGGCTCTGATGCTGCTCCCCATGGTCATGACAGGGGAAAATATCTTCATCACATCACCTCTCCATAGGAGTGCCCCAAGGCTCAGTATGTGGAGCCCTTCTCATTGCCATATGCATTGCCTCTCTGGGCCAGAATATTCATTCACACTGCTTCTCATTTCAATGCTATGCAGATGATACACAACTCTATCTGCTTTGTGATCTTCTTTGTTATGGAAGCTAGATTGTATTTCTATTGTAAGTCACTTTGGATAAAAATGTCTGCTCAATGTAATGTAATGTAGTAATGTAGTAATGTAGCACATTAACATTAAAATTAAAGAGTCCAAGATTATCAGCACTTCTTGCACAGAGTGAACAAGAGGAGAAACCAAGAATTCTTGACTAAATACTGTGGGAGGAATTACTTGGTGGACAACAGGAAAGAGTGTGATAACAAACTAAGATGAATCTTTCATTAGTCTAATTAGTTTGGTGTTGATGTTGATAGTTTGATGTTTTATCCAGTAACCTCTTTCTCCATTTCTTCTCCTAGATGGAGGAGTCCAACTGAAGATGGCAGATCTTGCTCCCCCTAAAGAGAAGGTACTTCCAATCCCAGAAGGGAGTGCATTCTTCTGCCTCAGTAAAACAAACCCGTAAGTGTCCCTTTTTCCATATAAGACTGTTTGACTCAAATAAATGTATTGCTTTATACAATTAAAAACAGTTTTGCTTTTGTTTGTTTGTTTTGCACTAGACTAAAAATATGTTTATTTCTGCTAAAAGGTTGAAAATCCTAAAATGGTCAGTGGAGATTAATTCAGTGGTGGATCCAGATCCTAGTGGACAGTAGAAGATTTGCAACTTTTCTTATTTCCACAATGACTTCAAAAAGGTTTCATTGTCAGTGCTTTAAATAAACTTAGTAGTACAGGTATGAGTGATGTCACAGGAGTTTGTCCAGTCCTTTTATAAAGTCTGTTCTTCTGACAGGTGGTTTACCTCTGGTCTGAATTCCTACCAGGGTGTTTCGAGAGAGTTACAGTAACTAATGTTTGTATCTTCTCTTGGCTGACGACACTATGGATTTACAAGTTTCCATTATTGTTTAGAGACAAATAAACTTGTAGCTTTGCTTTTCTTCTTATAGACGCGCAAAGTTTTGAGTCTTGGAGTATCTCCTGTGATAGTTCTGAGGACAAGTCTCCTCCCAGTCCATCCAGATTGATGTTAGTTTAACTGGTTTATGCATGGGGCATAGACTAATGCCGTATCAATAAAGCTAGCATACATTGCACATGTATTGTCTGTAATGAGTATTTATAAGTTTCCATTCTCAAATGATCTTCTGGGTAGAGGTGAGACGAATAAAGGGTAAATAACTAAATAAAGCTGGAGAAGTGGACTCCAGTTCGAACATCTAACACACATAGTCGGACTGTGCCAGAGCTGGACCATAGCTTAACTGGACCAGAGCTGGACCAATGAATAACCGGACCACAGCATAGCCGGACTGGAGCACAGATGGACTAATCATAATAATAATAACCTAGACCACATCTGCACCATGGAATAACAGGCTCATATTTGGGCCATGAAATAACTGGACCACGGTTGGACCATGGAATAATCAAACCACAGTTGGATCACGGACCTGGGGTTAAATACACACATCACTAACAGGATGATTTGCATCAGCTATCTCTAGCTGGATGTGTCTGTGTAAGGGTAGTATGTGTAGATTTTCAACATATGAAAATTCCACAGTATACTGATTACCAAATGGAAACTTTGTAAATCAGTGTTGTAAAACCTCGTTGTTTATTTTTTTGTCATTTGTGGGGAATTTAGTCTCCAACTACACAGTGTTTCTCAGTTCCAGTCCCCGAGAGCTGCTGTCCTGCACGTTTTAAATGTTGCCCTGCTTCTTCACACCATGACACAAATGACTGTCATTAACAGACTTGTTCAGACCTGGATGACAATCTGTTAATGACCATTAATGAGAATCAGGTTTGTTGAAGAAGGGAAACATTTTAAACCTGCAGGACAGTGGCCCATGAGGACTGGAACTGAGAAACACCGAACTACACTAATGAAAAGATTTTTAACAATAAACCTGTGCTCTCAAGCATTAACTTTGCTGGGTGTCAGGAGCCTAATTATTTGTTTCCTTAAGCTTCTTTCTGCATTCTTACATAGGTTTACATTTAAGAACCCTGGGACTGGGTCAAACTGGACAGAACCTGAACCAGTTGTGAACTAGTTTCAACATGAAGATGTGAAGTTTTTCTTTCTGCCTGTCTTTCTGTGTGCAGAATCCGAGTGGCATGTCACACTCTGATACATCATCATATCTTCACCAACCTCATCCTCGTTTTCATCATCCTCAGCAGCTGCTCTCTGGCCGCAGAGGATCCAATCAGAGCACACTCGTTCAGGAACAACGTGAGTCTCCAAACTAGATTGAACCCAAAGCCAGTGAAGTGCAAATGGGTCGTCTTCATTAACAGCAGTTCAGCAAGGTCACTGATGATCTCTTTAAACACCTCTGGTTTGCGCTGGGGGGGGGCGGGTTTCAGAGGAAGTGGGTCACTGATTAACCGGGTTAAACAGGGAAACACATGGAGACAGAGTCACCAGAGTACTGTCAGATCCTGAAAACTCACACACACACACACACACACACACACACACACACACACACACACACACACACACACACACACACACACATACACACACAGCGCAGCTGCTGTCTTTATGGAAGATGTAGCAATTAACACCAGCTGAGGGAAGAAATGACTTCCAACACATGATTAGTACAAATATATCTTTGTGTGTGTGTGCATGCGCATGTGTGTGTGTCTGTGTCTGTGTGTGTTGAGCTTGTTAAATCAGTGAAAGTATTATAGTCATCATCACTTGTTATTCCTTACAAATAACCAGCCAACCATCCATTAAGTTCCACTTCTCTAGGTTTGGGTCTTGGGGGTAGCAGAGAGGTCCACATCTCCCTCTCCCCGTCAGCCTCTTTCAGATCTTCCAGGAGCAAACAAAGGCAAATTCCAGACCAGCTGAAAGATTTAATCTCTCCATTGTCTGCTGAGTATGCCTCACTTGGAAATGCCTCATACATGTCACCACAGAGGCATCCTGGAGACATCCTAACCAGGTGAACCCCCTCAGCTGATTCCTCTGGATGTGGAGGACTCTGTTTTAAGTCTCTCCTGGATGACTGAACTTCATCTCCTACCTCTAAGAAAGGGTCCAGCCACCCTGCAGAGGAAACTTCCATCCATCCATCCATCCATCCATCCATCCATCCATCCATCCATCCATCCATCCATCCATCAACATTTTCTATATCCCCTTAAACCTGTACAGGGTCCCAGGGGTCTGCTGTAGCCTATCACCAGTCCATCACAAGGCATCACTCATCAATCAACCTAACATACATGTCTTTGGACTGTGGGAGGAAGCCGAAGTACCTGGAAAGAACCCCCACAACCCACATGCAAACTTTACACAGAGAGACTCCTCCCAGGCCTGAGAATCAAACCAGGAACCTTCTTACTGCGAGGCAACAGTGCTAGCTACTAAACCACAGAGGAAACCCATTTCAGTCGTATGTTCCTAATTTACACTCTGGTTTGCTGCAGCCACAGCCAAAGACAAGGCCAAGCTGCAGTGTGTTGTCCTGTGGGAAGACTCATCTTCATCAGAGCTGAGGCCGATGAGGGTGATGTCATCTGCAAATTTCATGAGTTTGACAGACTAATGTCCAGATGTGCAGCTATTTGTACACAGGGAGAAGAACAAAGGAGGCAGGACACAACCTTGGGGGGATCCAGTACTGACGGTCTAGGACTCAGAGACATGCTGTCTCAGTCTCACAAACTGCTGTCTGTCTGTCAGGAAGTCAGTGCTACACTTGCACATATAGTCAGCCACATTCAGGTGGGAGAGCGTGTTTCAGAGCAGAGCTCAGACCATTGTGTTGAAAAAGGAGCCGAAGTACACAACAAGTAACTTGGTGTAGGATCTGGGGGGGTCCAGATGCTGGAGGAACAACATCATCTACAGATCTGCTGGTTCTGTAGGAGAACTGTGAGGGATCCAGGAGAGGGTCTGTGATGTTCATGAGGTGAGTTGGGATGAGGTTCTCAAAAGACTTCATGGCCACAGAAGTCAGAGTGACAGGTCTGTAATAATTAAGTCCTGAGATCCTCGCCTTGCTGGGGACTTGGACAACAGCTGAAGTCTTGAAGCGGGCTGGCACATCGCAGTCTCCAGTAATGTGTTGAAAATGTCCGCTGGGTGTCAGGTCTGTTCCATTGTTTTTCTTAGGCTAGTAGATGCTTTAGGCAGAAAACAAACAATGTTTAACACTCATATACTGTTCTCTGGATAGTTCAACCTGATAATACCCTCAAGTTAATTGGTCAGTTGAAAAAAAATAAACAAAATGGTGCCCAACGGAGCCTTGCATGTTTAAAGTTCACACTCGTCAGTCTAAAGGTTTTTGTAAATGAAACTCATTTGAAGTTGGACTGAAACCAAGGACTAACATGTCCAAAGTTGGGCTGTCAACTGGGAGTAGCCTATCTAAAACTGGGCTGTGAACTGGGCCTAATTTGTCTCATGATGGGATGTTGTAGCACTCCTAAAGGAAAGCCGGCGGGGACTTATTTCATTAAAATGAAAATGTTTCATGTTTCTGTGTTAACTGTGTGTAGTCGAGTGATGTGTGTTATGTGTATTAACTGTTTGTTTTCAGATTCTGGGGTACGCAGACTACGCTTTCACTTCTATCTTCACTGTGGAGATTCTACTGAAGGTAATCATTATTTATGTGATACAGGCTTGTCAAATCTGTCACGATGTTGACCTCATCTGTCTGTCTGTCTGTCTGTCTGTCTGTCTGTCTGTCAGATGACGGTCCATGGAGCGTTCCTCCATCAGGGCTCATTCTGCAGGAACTGGTTCAATCTGCTGGACCTGCTGGTTGTTAGCGTCTCGCTGGTCTCCTTCTTCCTCCAGTCAGTATCACATATGTCAGAAAAACTGTGATGAAAGCATGTATCACTGTCCTCACAGCTGAGCTCTGAAAGTGAAGCCAAGCAGAATTTTGTATATTTTGACAGCTCTATCGTGAAACTGTAAAGTTTTGTCCTGTGGAGAACATTCAGCTCTGAGCCTGACAGGAGTCATGTGATCAGCTGTCATGTGACTCCGGTGATGTGCTTCTGTTCCTGCAGCTCCAGCGCCATCTCTGTGGTAAAGATCCTTCGAGTCCTCCGGGTGCTCCGACCTCTGAGAGCCATCAACAGAGCCAAAGGACTCAAGGTAACGACACACGGGCTGATTCCACTGAAAGTAATTGATGCAAGGAGGGGTCCTCCTCCCATCAGTTACTTTCAGTGAGGATGATGAAGATTAGGAGTTGAAATCTTTGGCTCATCCTTAGCAGCAGTTTTAGAGATACAATGGAGTATTACAGGTGCCCTTGGAAGAATAATAATATCTGAAATAATAAGGATAAAGTCCTAGTTTTACTGGAATACAGTTGTAATATTACCAAACAAAAGTCAAAACACACGAATGGACACCACCATCATCCAGAAGTCCGGTTCTGAATATTTTTATTCAGAACTGGACTTATGAGCAAACAGTGCTTTATTGTAAATTCCCTTTTAGGTCTTTTCAAGTCCTTACATTGGTGACAAAGTGTTGTTGTTGCACTGAAAGTTGACGTATTTCCTGATTTATGAATCCTAAACTCAAATAAAACTGAAGAAGGTTCTCTTTGTTCCCTGTTTTTTTTTAACAGCTTTTATGGCTGTTTTTTTAGTGTTTCAGTGGGGTAGGATGGAGTGGAGGGTGTTACCCTAACATAGCCTCGCCCATAACTGAGCCTGAGGTCACTGAAGCTTCATAACAGAATTGTGGTTGAGATCTGCCCTGAGTTCCTCAAGACTGGATGTTGTGGAGCTGTCCTGTTTGACACACATCTACAACATCACACAGACATTGGGGCCAGTACCTCTGGACTGGTGTTGATGGTTCCGCTGTTTAAAACATTGGAACAGGTGTGTTTCAATTACAGAGGAATCCCACTCCTCAGCCTCCTGGGTAAGGTCTTGACATGGATGATGGAGAAGAGAATCTGATAGTTGAAATAAGTTCCATCCTGGCCATGGTACACTGGGACAGCTATTTATACATGGTTCTGGGGGTAAGATGGGCCTTTGTCCACCAGTCAACTGGCTTTTTGTGCATTAAGTGGTCCTGTTGGTCCAGCAATCATAATCTTCTGGAGAGGTTTGTAGCCAAGTGTGAAGTAACAGGGATGTGCACGTGGCTACAAATCACCTCCAAATCTGATTTGGAGGCTTGGAGGTGCTGATTCACACCTCCAAATCAGAAAAGGATTAAATGTCCTCTCCAGGTCAAGAGTAAGTTCTGTCTCATGTGGAGGAGTTTAAGTATATCAGGGTCTTGTCCATGAGTGAGTGAAGAATGGAGCAGGAGATCTACAGGTGAATGACTGCAGCATCTGCTGTAATGTGAACTCTTTACTGGTCTGCTCTGGTGAAGAGAGACCTGAGACTCTATTTACTGGTGGGTCTGTGTTCCTACACTCACTTATGGAACTGTGGGTAGTTACTGAAAGGACCAAATGGAGAATACAAACACCTGAAATGAGTTTCATCTGCAGGGTGGATGGACTCTCACTTATAGGAAGAGAAATTAAATCATCCAGGAGAGACTCTGTGTAGAGTCACTGTCCCCCACATCCAGAGACAGTTGAGGTGCTTCATATGACAAGGATGTCCCTGAATGCCCGGAGAAGTGTTTCAGGCATGGCTACCCTGGTAGTGAACTGGGGCAGGGGGGAGAGATTGTATCTCCTAGCTGGTCTGGAAATGCTTTTATATCCACCCAGAGGAGCTGGAAGAGCTGGCTGATGAGGGGTTTGAACTCAAATAAGAGAAAGTTAATGGATGGATTTTTTTTGTGTGTGCAACTACAGCTGGATACTAATAATAGTTTGACCTTCTTCTTTTTCTTATTTACTGAAATTTTACTTTTGAAGTCTACTTTATGATTTTTTTTTTCCTGATGAAGGTGACACTAAAATTCTCTTATAAACATTGTGCTGTGGCACATTATAAATAACTCATCTTCTGTCTCCTCATCCCCTAGTCGGACATTAAAGGATCAGAAAGTGATGGAAATGATGGTGGAGAGGAGCTAAATTTGCGGTCAGAGAAATCAAGAGTAAAATGAAATCACACATATGCAGACAGCTGAATCACTGCTAAACTGAGGCCGGTGGGGATCTTCTGGAGTTAGCGTCAAGGGTCAGCTCATGAATGTTCAGAATGTTGAAGACCCTACAGACTGACTGTTGTTGCATTTGTGTTGCAGCATGTGGTCCAGTGTGTATTTGTGGCCATCAGGACCATTGGGAACATCATGATCGTCACCACGCTGCTGCAGTTCATGTTTGCCTGCATTGGAGTCCAGCTCTTCAAGGTGACTAGATGTCCAGTCTCTCTCTTGCACCAACACACCTGATTCTAATTAATGGGTGCTAAGAGGTTGTCATCACCATCTGAGCAATTCTGTCAAGGACAGTCATTTATGTCATGGTGCGAAGAAGCAGGGCAGCATCAAAAACATGCAGGACAGCGGTCCACCAGGACTGGAATTGAAAAACACTACAGTACACACATATACAGAAGTTCAAGCTCACATATATAATTTTCCATTACATATGTCAATAATGAGCTAACATTTACTATTCTTTCATTCAAATATTGTAACAATGGGTCTTCAAATAAAATTAAATAAAATAAAAGCCGGCATGAAATAAAAGAAAATAGTTAAACCTAAAGTTAACCGTTGCAGGCCTGTTATATAGAGCGACGCATCCGCATAGGAAATCGTAGCTTCTCCACGTGTCCTGAAACTCACTACATCCGGAATAGTTGTGCTCCACCGAGATGAACACCAGGGATGGTGTCTGACACCAGAGAGTCCCATCTGACTTCCTTGGTATCCACTAGAACCAGACCTTCCACCACACCCGTCTCACTTGGCCGGCGATGTTCTCTCTATACGTTGATAGCGCCAACTCTTCAGTTTGCAGCCAACATGCAGAGTACTTTGGGGCTACGTGCTAACTTGGCTCACTAGCGTTGCTGAAATACCTGACTAGAGTTGTCCACTCTCGTCACTCTCAAACACAGGCTACATTTTTCAGATGAGTCACTGTCCGTTTCTCAAAACCAACCCTTGGTTAAAAATATACTTGTTATCTGGACTGATGCTGACTCAGCCTGCTGCGTCTTCTCTACATACACCCTCCCGCATCTCTCTTTCTCACTCTCTCACCCCTCTAGGTCACTTCCTGCTCACACTGAATGTCTCATCCCCTGTTAGTAAATGATGGCATCTGTATAACAAAATAAATGGTCTTACAGACAAATATTGGTATAAAATCTGAAATATAACATTTTGGATGAAACAAAAACATTTTATATCATACCAACACAATGAACTTGAATGTTTCTTTTTTAATCTTTATTTTATCCTATTTACTCTATGAATTTACCAAATTGAATTGCCTACTTAATCAAATCCAACTATTTTGAATGTTCAGAGGGCTACATATGTCCTTCTATTATCACTCCCAACTCAGGAACTGTTCCACATGGGGGCGCTAGTACATACTTAAGAGGTCACTGAAACAATTTACTTTTCATTTATTCTGTTCTGGTAATATGTAAACTATTCTCAATTTCTATGCTTCAGCTATGATCTCACACTTATTTTGATACCAGATTTAATCAAATGCACCTTGCAGTTGCTGAGATTAAAACCACATAGTTTACTTTGAAGAGTTTGAGGAGGAACCTCCAACAAAGAGAGGTTTATACAGCCTCCACTATTTGTGTCATCAGTAACAGAGTCACCCAAAGTTGTTTTCTTCTTTTTGACCTGCTGAAGGTACTGTTTGTTTTGAAAGGTTTGAGCTTAGCTTTGTCATTCCTACAGAGCAATCCTCTCATTGATCCTGTATTGACCTGACCTGCCTCTCTGTGGCTGGAAGTTTCACACTGTCTTTCTGTGTGTTTCAGGGAAAGTTTTACCGCTGCACAGATGAGGCCAAACACACTCCCGAGCAGTGCAAGTAAGTTTAAAATCTTCCTTCCAACCCGACTAGGACCAGGTTCCTGATCAGGACCAGGTCCTAGTCAAGCTGGTTCCTGGTCCCAATCCCAAGCTAGGATCGTGGAAGAACATTGTAGAGTTGAATTATTTTTAGATTTAAATTAGACTGTGGGGGCTGCAAACGTATGTTGGGGGCAAAAACAATATGAATCAAAGCAGTTTTGAGTTTGAACATAATATGCAAATCAAAATGTTACGGGGCAACAGAGCTATGTCAGAATTAGTAGTTGATTTAATCCTCTTCAGGACTCAAAGATGCCATTCCACTTCAGTGAAAGTGTGAGTAGGGCCCTTCAGACAAACCAAAGTCATTTTAACTTTGTAAGTGTACACAGTGAATAAAATGAAGTGTTTGTCAAGGAATCTCTGTCAAGTTGCTCCTGTCCTGTTGGAAGTCTGTACAAGTTGAGCTCTCCTCATTTTGCATCTATAGATAATAGTTAGTGCAAAATTCAGTAGGTGAAACGATGAAAATTTTTGGCGTAGTGCCAAAGAGTAGATCTAATCTAATGGATGCATGCGTAGAAAGAAAAGTAACAGTTCAAGTGCAGAACCCTGTGGAACACCGGGACCAGCAAAATGAAATCTATTAGAAATATCTGGCTTAAGCCAAACTATTGTGGATCCTTCAGTCACAATAACATGTTCAGTTGTCTCAGATGCATATCATCAAGTAAAGTGTGTGTGTGTTCAGAGGGACCTTTGTCGTGTATAAAGATGGAGATGTCAGCCATCCGATGATCAGAGAACGGATCTGGTTGAACAGCGACTTTAACTTTGATAACGTGTTGATGGGGATGATGGCCCTTTTCACCGTCTCCACCTTTGAGGGCTGGCCTGCGTGAGTGTTCCAAAATAAAACCATCTACATTGTATTTAAAGTTTTCCTGCTTCATACTCCAGAGTTTCATGCTTTGGTCCACAGGCTGCTGTACAAAGCCATTGACGCTAACGGAGAGAACTCTGGTCCCATCTACAACTACAGAGTAGAGATCTCCATCTTCTTCATTGTCTACATCATCATCATCGCCTTCTTCATGATGAACATCTTTGTGGGTTTTGTCATCATTACCTTTAGAGAGCAGGGAGAGCAGGAGTACAAAAACTGTGAGCTGGACAAGAACCAGGTAAACTCACCTGTCTGAACAGTAAATCAACTGGATTTACGTTTAGTTTCCTGTTGGTCAGTCTGGAGTCACATGATCATTCTTCAGGCTACACTGATATTGCTTCTCAGCTCAGGGGTTTTTGGATTGATTTTACTTATTTACTTATTATACATAGCTTTTGGTGGAAAATTAATGATAGTTCAATCCATCAACCAGATTCCACTCAACATCTGTTATTCAAAAACAAAGAAACCTACTAGTTGGCTTGAACACCCCCACCTAACCTCTGTAACACAAGTTAGCTATCTTAGCTTAAGCCGTCATTTGATGCTAACTGATGTTAGCTTAAGTTCATCCTGATATACGTCCATCCTCGTTTCAGATGTGATTCCAGTAGTGACATCTGAAACAAGGACATCCATCTCCAGCCAACCCACTTTTGCCCCCAGACACTTCCAGATCAACCCACAGCTGGTCACAACAGTCCATCAGTAGAATTAACAGTCAAACAAGCCATGTTATCATTAAAGTAAGAGTAATTATGTTCTCTTACCTTATTACCTACCAACCTATAATTTGGCGTTAAGATACGAAGTTGACAGAAAATGCTCAGTACTAAGTATCTAAAATGATGACAGTTGGTCATTTGTAAAGTGTAACTGAGTGCAATACAGTTGCCCCTCCTTCCCCCCAAATAAAAACAGCCCCTTAATTATACATAAATTCATGATTTTTATGTAGTTTTACCTGATGAGGTACATAAAAATCCCCAGAGGTCAATGGAGATTAGCTCACGGTTGGATTCAGACCCTAGTGTTCAGTAGAGGAACTGCAGGTGTTGCCACCTCTGCATAGTTATCAGTATAGCGAGACAGACTTAAGCCCTTACCAAGGACGAAATGTGGTCTTTGTGCTTTCCGTACTGCAGCGTAACCAATGATGTTGCCGCTCAGATGACATGCCCACATCTTTGAAAACGTCAGAGAAAATTGTCAGATAGCCTTAATCTTGATAAATGAGCCACTACTTTAAAGTTCAAACTACATTTTTGTATAGTGACCCTTTTTGTCTTAAATGTGTAGCTAGTTTTGTTTCCCGTTGAATATGTCTGAAAAAGTTATGTCATACAATATTCGGGTTAAGATTTTCCTCCACAACAGCTGCTGGTCCAACCTGAAAGTCCCCATTACAATTGGCACTTTGATCATGACATCAGCTTAATCTCATATTGTTTGTCTAACATATGACCTAGAAGTATTACTAATGTACTACTACTGTATGTATTCAGCGACAGTGTGTGGAGTATGCTCTGAAGGCTCAGCCTCTGAAACTTTACATCCCAAAGAACCCAGTCCAGTATAAGTTCTGGTCCATTATCAACTCGACAGGATTTGAGTATGTCATGTTCGTCTTGATCCTGCTCAACACCGTCACTCTGGCCGTTCAGGTCGGTCACAGTTCAGATCCACCTGTAAATCAAACACAAGTTTACAGACTTCTGTTGGAGCTACCCAAAGCTGAACGGCTGCTCTTCTGTCCTGCAGCACTACGAACAGTCCAAAACCTTCAGCTATGTCATGGACATCCTCAACATGGTCTTCACTGGACTCTTCACTGTGGAGATGCTGCTGAAGCTACTTGCTCTTAGATTGCGAGTGAGGAACCAAACACTCACACATATACCCTCAAATACCCTCTGGTTGATGGAGGACATGTTCTCATCAACCAGGTTTTAAGATTCTCTTCTTTCTTCCTTCCAGCACTATTTTATTGACCCCTGGAACTCCTTTGATGCTTTGATCGTGGTTGGCAGTGTGGTTGACATCGTCGTCACTGAGTTCAGCGTAAGTGGTGAAGCATGTTTGAGGTTTTATTCGTCTCCAGCTCTGTCACCCTCCATTTTACAAATTTATTTCTCATTGGTGACCCTGAAAACGTCAGGATGACTGTGACTTGTTCAAAGTGTCAGTACATGTTCAGGAACCATCATCTGAGGGTTCGCCAGGTTCAGGATTATTATAAATAGAGAGAGAGAGTTTTTTGAGCTTTAAACCTTGCCGAAGCAGTGGCGAAATCAAAGAACATGATCCTTAAAGGTTGCCTGCTTTGTCCACATGGAAGTAGACTTCCTGAACCAGATGAAATGATTGCGTCTGCAGCTCCAACCACATGATCCAGTAAAGTCTCTCCAATACTTTTTTGATGCATGATATCAGGGCTAAAGGGGAAGGGAGGGGGTTTAGGGGGGTGGGTTCCTGATGGGGAAGGAGAGGATGGTGGGTCTCTGTTAAGATTTATGACTGAGATGTAGAGAGAAGAATGTGGCACTTCCTCCTGTGCTGAAGCTGCAGTTTTGTTTGATTGTTTGTTTTTGTTTTGTTTTGGGTATTGGTGGGGGGGGGGATTTGGTACTGGATGTTAATGTTGACAAGGCTGAGTGTGGCTCCATGAACTCAGCCTCACATTC
>JAOWBL010000023.1:0-20752 GCA_028564865.1 Zenarchopterus dispar
TTTCTTCTAAGAGTTTATAATTGTTTATTATTATTATTATTATTATTATTATTATTATTATTATTATTATTATTATTATTATTATTATTATTATTTGCAATATTATTTGTGGCATACTGCAAGTCTCCCTCTACCTTTTGGCTCAGTTGCGTTCCTCCTTGTGTATGTCACATTTAATGAAAGATAATCCTAGTTTCCTTACAGTAAAACTTTATTCAGCTTATTCATCATGGTGACCATTCTGACCAACTGCGTGTTCATGACCATGAGTGACCCCCCAGCATGGAGCAAGACGGTCGAGTGAGCCCACACACATACACAGACACTGCTGCTGCTCTCAAAGGCTTGAATCAAGGCAACTGGACTTCCCTTTCAAATTATAAAATACTTCATTAGTCCTTGAGGGAAATTAATTAATACTTTTTCTTTTGTCCCTGAGGACATTTCACCTTACATCCAGAAAGCAGCATTACTTGGAGGAGAAACGTCATCAAGAAGAGAAAAAAGAAAAAGGTCCAGTGTCCTCAATTCAAGGTTTTGAGAATTGCCATGACTCTGAGTCTACACCACCTAGACTGGTTTCATCTGTAGCCTGGTCTCTTCTGATGACCCAGATGAACTCTGAATCTTTGAAACAATCCCCCATTTGTGAACAAAGCTGCAAACATAAAACTTAAACAAATACAGCAGAGTTCACACCCTCAGAACACTGACCTTTCCCTCCTGCTGATTCCTGTCTAAGACAGTTTTTCTGTTATTGTAGATATGTGTTCACTGGCATCTACACGTTTGAAGCGGCAGTCAAACTTCTGTCCAGAGGATTCTGTGTAGGAGAGTTCACCTTCCTCAGGGACCCCTGGAACTGGCTGGACTTCATGGTCATCAGCATGGCGTAATAACCACAAACTAACACCAGAAGCACTCAATTATCAAATGTTATTTTTGGAATGTTTGTATTGGCTGTATTGAAATCATATATTTATTTTTATTTTACTAAACCAAATTTCACAGATGTACAAGAATAAATTTGACACTCACAGATCAGGAAATGAAGGAACCCCTTTTGGGAGATTGGAGGCAGGAGTATGCAGGTCATCTAGTTTTAATGAATCAAAAACACTACAAAAGGCAGGAAATTTAGAAAGAAAACTAAGACGAAACATCAGATTTAAAGTAATATTGAAAAGAACAGAAGCCAGCGCAGGACAGAGTACAGACCAGTGATCTCTATTACTGGATTGGATGTTACATGACTTTTGACGTGTCAGCAGCGTTTTGAAAAGTGCTACTTTCATCTGCAAGCAAGGCGGCTAGCAGCAAAAGCCAAGGGAATTATCATTCTAAAGGTATCCAGTGTTTTGCTTTTGACTGCTACAACTATGCTAATGAACACTTCAGGGCGTCTCCTTTCACAAGTAAGTAGTCATGTTCATGTTTAGTTATATTTAGATGTTAGACCACGTAGAGCTTCAGTAATGCAGAGTTGAATCAGGCTGACTGTTTATTTATCACCAACGAGGTAAATACCAGCTTATTTGAGGCCTACACTATTGACAGCCGTTTGTTTACATGTGAACTAGCACTCTTCAAAATGGCGGTGCTACGCGCACGTCACCTTCAGCGCTAGCCAATAGGATCTGTCCAATCCAGGACCAGATATCACTGGTAGAGACCAACAGGGAGGAAGGAAAAATGTAAGACAAAATATCTAAACTCACAAGGGTCAACAAACAGAGGTGCAAATGATCAGGCAAGATCAGCTAAAGGAAGTAAAATAGGTCAAAGCAAACAAAAGACAGACTTTGACAATGAAACAGAATCTAACCCAAACAAAAGCCATGAGACACTTACCTCAGTGAACCCCAATCTACAGGCACCGAGCCGGGGGGCAATAAGTATGTCCATCCCTGCACAGTGTCTCTCACCTTGGGCAACCCCAGCCCAAAGTGACTCCGACTATATCAACCTCACACACCAGCTCAGGCTCCTTCCCAGAGAGGTGACATTCCTTGTCCTTAGAGCCAGCTTCTGCAGCCAAAGATCAGAGGTCCCTGCCTTCAGGCACCACCCAGCTCACATAGCACCTGATGCCCATGGCTTCTCCGGCAGGTGGTGAGCCCATGGGAAGGGGAACCCCCTTTTGTTTGATCTGTGCTTTGTCTGGCTCCTCTACTAGGACCATTTTTTGTCTTGGTTGACCCTTTCAGGGGCATGAAGGCCCAGACAACTGAGCTCCTAGGATCATGAGAACACTGAAATCCCTCCACCATGATAAGGTGGTGGCTCAAGTAGGAGTTTAAGAAGCATAACTTTTCAGATAATTGGCATAACATCATTCACAAAAAAGTCTGTGAAAGCAAATTGAAAGCAAGTGATTCCGATTGTGATTTAAGGGAAGAAGTAAATAATTCATTACAATATTTGAACATGATGATGATAACGATGATGATGATGATGTTATCACTTTGTTACAGATATTTGACGGAGTTTGTAGATTTGGGAAACATTTCTGCATTGAGGACATTCAGAGTTCTACGAGCCTTGAAAACCATTACTGTCATCCCGGGTCAGTGTGTGTGTGTGTGTGTGCGCGTGTTTGTGTGTGTAACCATGTGTACATGTGCTTCTTTTGTGTGTGTCTTGGCAGATTTGTATGTTGGGAAAGTATTCAGTATCAGGTTTCTGGAATCTGGTCTTGCACAGTTTCACATTCAAATATTAATATCAAAATTAATACACTTCTCTGTGACTTAAGCACAAGGGCCGTGCACTGGTAAATGTGTTGTAAGAGCCTAGTAAGTTAATGGTTTAACGAATATCTGGTGTTCTGGCTGGATAGATCAGAGCCACATCTGGAAAAATGTATGCCTGAAAAGGATCCATAGTTTCTCTCCATCCAAGGGGCAGGGCCAGTGGTTCCAGATTAAACTGCCTTTGCACATAAATGGTTAGTGCTGCCACCAATCAGAACAATGGATAAGATGACATATTCAGAGCGACATAGTCAGAGGAGGTATGGTTAGGCTTAGGGGTTATGGTTAACCCTAACCCTAATCTTGAGTCAATGGGAGAGTGATTTGTGTAGAAGAGTAAATTAAAGCTTTGTCGTAGCCTGTCAGCAAAACAGTAAACAGATCTACCTTACAAAGGAATGATTTGAGTGCTGCCTTCTGTTCAATTTTCAGAAAAAAAGGCTGAATCTTTAATTGTTTATGCCAAAGCTCATACAAACAGTAATTATTGCTCAGCTGCAGCATCGCCACTGTTTACATGTAGATTATTAACCCTAACCCATGTCATAATATCCCCACCAGCAGACACACTCCACAAGGACTGAGTGATTTGGTTGTCTCTCCATGACTTTTGGGTGTATGAGCTCCAGTGGATGGGAGCTAAACGTACATGCAAAACAAATTTCCTGAGTGAAGGTGGTGATGTTTCATTACAGGAATTTAATTTAATTAAAGTTAGACTCTCCTGTTTCTAGTTCAGTGGGACTTTAACATGTGTATAGTTTGTGTGGTATTTCTCACAAGAAATTAAGTCTTCTTTCACTACTGCTCATGAGAAAAGCTGTTGTAGCCTGTGCAAGTCTTTTGTGTCATTTTAAGGTCATAAACACCTTCAAGTCTTCTCTCTCAGTGATTTTACAGACAGTCTGTGTCATTGTTGATGACTTGATCTTAACTTTCCTGGTTGGTTGGCCAGTCTTCTAAAATGCTGTTTTCTCCACAGGTTTAAAGACAATTGTTGGTGCTCTCATCCAGTCTGTGAAGAAGCTGGGTGATGTTATGATCCTGACCGTGTTCTGCCTCAGCGTCTTCGCTCTGATTGGTCTACAGCTTTTCATGGGAAACCTGAGACAAAAATGTGTCCTGATGCCACCAATGTTGCTAAGCAACCACACATCAGCAAACAGCCTAAATACCACTTTGCATGGCAATGACACCCACAGTAACAACACTAGCGACTTCTCGTTCTATGAGTACATCAGCAACCCAGGTAAGATGATCTCAGAACTGTTGTTTTTATATGATCTTCATCTTTTCCCAAAAACCCAATTCGCAGCTCTTTATGCTCATCTGCCTGTCTGTCCATTTGTCTGTCTATCTGATAGAGAACTATTACTATCTGCCTGGGCAGCTTGATGCCATGCTTTGTGGAAACAGCTCTGATGCTGGGTAAAGTCCAATAATAATTCTGATAAAGATGACAGTATTGATGATGATGATCGTGATGATGACGATAACAATGATGATGTGTTCAGGGTCTGTCCAAATGGCTACATCTGTCTGAAGACAGGGAGAAACCCAAACTTTGGCTACACCAGCTATGACACCTTCGGTTGGGCATTTCTGGCTCTGTTCAGACTCATGACACAGGATTTCTGGGAAAACCTCTTCCACCTGGTCAGTGAAGTCTCGGCTGGTGTTTGACTGTGGTTCCAACTAACATGATTGAAACATCAGAGCAGATTAAAAACACTGAACAAAGAATAAAGAAAACAAAAAAATGTGACTGGGATCAAGAACAGGTTACAACAGTGACTGTCTCAGTGAGCTGATGTTTATGTGATATACTGCAGTTGGAAAGAGCTGATGACAAGGCTTCACATGACTGAATGATGTGACAGAGATGTTCGAAGTCAGAAACTAAGTTTGCACTCCTGGGATAAAACCATTTGTTGAATCAAGGCCATTGTCAAACCGTTAGTCTCTCACAAGACTGAGAACACAGCCATGATCTTTATACTTTCCAGATGTCCAAGAGAGAAAGAATGATTTCAAAAAGCCGGGTCCTTTTGTGTTTCTCCAAAAAATCTCAAAGTATTTTGCATCAAAGTCTTAATATGCATTAAAGTGAAGACATGTAGAGGGTCAAGTGTTGTAATTTAAAGTCTGTAATTTGTAAGAGCTGCATAAGTCTCATTATTGACAAGTTGTTTCTCTACATTTTGGTGTATAATTTACTTCTGAAGTTAAAAAACTAAAAGGAGCTGAATACAAAAAAATAAGCATTGAAGCAGCCTAAAACCTACAGAGTGTCATGTGACTTCTGTTGTAAATAGTTCAATATTCTGTCCATGGTAACCAAAAAAATTATAAGTGAGCAAAATAAATTATTTTCGAATGAAATAAACATTCATGATAGTTCAAGCATGAAATTGGTAGAAGATATGAAAAAAACGGAGTCAAATAGTAATAAACCAGCTGTGACCAGGTTTAAGTTTAAATCATTGTTTCTCTCCTAAAAATACACTAAAGTTATTAACACTTAAAGAGCAAGTTTAAACACTTAAACCCAAGGGTCTTTTTATTCTTGGAGATGTTTACTCCTGATGACTTTGTCAATTGAATTAGAGTTAGTGTCAGAAAAAGGTCAATCACCTTCAAGAGATAAAGTCCTCTGGCCTGGTTCAAGCCTTCATAGTTACCATGGTACCAGAGTTACTTTGAGCACCTTGAATGGCCATGTTGCTGAAATGTGCTTCACAAAAAAATTTGCCTTGCTTTGAGGATAAGTTGTCGACCGGAACCAGACCAGTGTGACCAGGCTGCTTCCACCTATTTGTCTCTGCAGACGATGCGAGCAGCAGGTAAAACCTACATGATCTTCTTCGTGATCGTTATCTTCCTGGGCTCGTTCTATCTTATCAACCTGATCCTGGCTGTGGTTGCCATGGCGTACGCTGAGCAGAATGAGGCCACCATCGCCGAGGCCAAGCAAAAAGAAGAGGAATATGCAGAGATCCTGGAGGCGCTAAAGAAAAGAAAAGAGGAGGTCCAATGTCCTGATGAGAATGTCTTCTGAATTATTTAAACTCAGCTCTAAAAGTTTATTTTTGTCTTTACAGCAGGCAGCCTGTAGGGTGGCGCTCTCAGAGAAACAAGACTCCACAGCAGAGAAGAATTTCTCTGCAGACACAAAGAGCCATGAACAAGAACATACAGCTATGGAGGGTAAACACACATACAGTGCAGCATTAGGCAGCGCTCACCTGTAGTCAGCATGTAACCAGATGGCACCATGTAACAATTTATTAATTCATTTCAGTTCATTTCAGTTTCATAATCTGATTAATCAAAGGTAGTAGCACCGGAGATGATGGTAAACATTTCTTAAGCAGTCAATCGGGGGCATTAACTCAACTCTTACATCAGGACCAGACCCAATCTGTAGTTTAGAGAAACAGGAAGGGATGCAGAAATTGTTTGCAAAAAACAAAAAAAAGGAATATATACTTTTTCCTCAACTGGAATGCTGCCATGTTGCTCTGGAAGCTGATGCAGACGCTCCCACCACATGTCAGTCAAAGTTAGATATGATCCTAACACAGCTCCTTCAGCCAATCCTTGCTGAAATATATCCAGACCAGCCATCAGATGTTTCCAGCAGAATATGTGATGCATTTCAAGAAATGTCAGACTGAAGGAGGAGGGCCAGAACAGCGATGTGTTTTTGATTAGATCCCTGAGATTGCCAAACTCACCAAGTTACAGAGAAAGACATTATCTCTATAAAGCACTGATAAAATACTTCCAGCCAGGTCCTACGAACTTTCTATACTATGTTTTTGACACTTCTCTGTTCCATCAATGGAACATATAATCAATTTATTTAAAAATATCAGTAGTTTTTCATATCAAATGTTTGATGTTTGACTGCAGTGTAGCTCTGTGACATCCCCCTGCTTTCTACAGAAGGATTTTTCCCTTAGTAGTTTTGTGTTTTAGACCTAGAGGATGACCAGCGGCCATGTCCTCCATGTTGGTATGCCTTTGCTGACATCTTTCTAAAGTGGAATTGCTGTGGCTGCTGGCGTTGGCTGAAACAGCTGCTCTACGCCATTGTCATGGACCCATTCGTTGACCTTGCCATCACCATCTGTATCGTCCTCAACACCGTCTTCATGGCTATGGAACATTATCCAATGACTGAGGAGTTTGAGGAGCTGCTGAGCACTGGAAATCTGGTCAGTATTGAAGAGAATTGACAGAATAGGGTGGGTTTTTGTGGCATACTGAGGCTCATGAATGCTATATCAATCAACACATTATATCTGATCAGATGTGATGTATTGTTGACATCCGATATTCATTAATGTCAGCACACCAGCAAAACATCTTTAACATCAGACCATCATACAGATGTTCATTAAAGGAGGCATAATATATCATCCTTTCTTTTAAAGTCGACACTGTTTCCTGATTTCTTGACGAAATCCCTGTGGCACATTTGGGTTAACATACCAGAGGAATGAGTTCATATTCTCCTTTTCAAACATGTCTTTTCATCTTTGTTAATAGCACTTGGCTTAGTGGAGTAGAGTCACTGTCCTTACTTCATGCAAAGCTGTAGTAAGTAAGGATGCATCTGTGGGGTGTGCCTCTTTGAAATTGGTGTTAAAGCTTTGTGATATGCACAGCAAAAGTATGCTGATGTAGATTGAGATCACAGTAATCCTCACAAGCTTTACCCAAGCCTTTTATTTTATTTTATTTTATTTTATTTATAGTTTTTTGGGGGAGTGGGGGTGCGGGGGGTCACTTCAGACAATCTAATGCAGGCTGAAAATACAGTAAAAAGTTTCTATTTTTATATATCCCCTTCAGCAATACAGAAGCACCTATACACCTTTCTTGTAGGCACCTTTCATCTGATCAGATGTGACTGAGGGATCTTGCAAGAACCCCTGTGGTTTCAGGCTTCTCTTTGTTTCTGTCCGCTGGAGAACTGATCAGCCACACAAGTTTGCAAACAATTCACTAAGACTTGAAGCATGCAGCTGTATAAAAATGTTCTACCAAGCATCCATAGGATACATAGTGTAACATCCATATGTCCTTATGTGACCATATGCGAAGGTGGTGGGGCATCATCACCCTAAAGGCTGTTTTGCCTGTACTTTAAAGGCAGAGGCTTGGACATAATGTACTTAATGTACATAATGTACTATAATGTGTCAAAATTGCAGTATATCAGAAATATGTGGTTTAATGGGAGTCAGTGGGACAAAAAATAGCCAGAGGGTAAAGGGTTTTGTCATTATGCAACTCTAACTGCAATAGAAGGGATCATGGAATTTAAAAAAATAATGTTTATAAACAAATCCTGCTCAAGTTTCATACAGCTAGCCTTAAAACTGACTAATATATTGAGAATCAAAAACCTCAAATAAGCAGAAAGTAAACATTTGGACTTCCAAGTCACTCTAAGGGTTAATATACACCTGTATGCATGTTTTGGGATTATGATTCCATTATTCTCATCATAAGCTCCAGGTTGATGTTTGTTATTGTTAAGGTAAGAAAAGTAATGTGATCTCTTCCCTGCAGGTTTTTACAGGTATCTTCACAGCTGAAATGGTCCTCAAACTTCTGGCCATGGATCCATATCACTACTTTCAGGTCTGCATACTGGGTCCTTCTCTAAGATAAGAGAATACTACACACAAACAACTAGTAACTAAGTATTACTGTTGCTGTGATTGCAGGTGGGCTGGAACATCTTTGATAGCATCATTGTCACTATGAGTCTGGTTGAGCTGGGACTGGCTAATGTTCAGGGTCTGTCTGTGCTGCGCTCCTTCCGATTGGTGGGTGTATCTTCTCTCTCACCAACACCACCTGACCAAACACTGTTGTTTCCATACCTGTATGTTTACATTTCTCCTCACCTGTCTTGGGTCCAGATGCGAGTGTTTAAGCTGGCCAAATCGTGGCCAACCCTCAACATGTTGATAAAGATCATTGGGAACTCAGTGGGCGCTTTGGGGAACCTGACTCTGGTTCTTGCCATCATCGTCTTCATCTTCGCAGTTGTTGGCATGCAGTTGTTTGGAAAGAACTACAAAGACTGCGTCTGTCGCATTTCAGAGGACTGTGAGCTTCCTCGCTGGCACATGAGCGACTTCTTTCATGCGTTCCTGATCATCTTCAGGATCCTATGTGGAGAGTGGATTGAGACCATGTGGGAGTGCATGGAGGTCTCTGGTCAGGCCATGTGTCTGATCGTCTACATGATGGTCTTGGTTATTGGAAACCTGGTGGTGAGCATCAGTACACTAACAATACAGGTCCTAAATCACGGTCTCCTGAATCTTTTCTTGATTTTTATTTAGGTCCTGAACCTGTTCCTGGCCTTGCTGCTGAGCTCCTTTAGTGGTGACAATCTGGCAGCTCCAGAAGATGAAGGAGAAAACAATCTGCAGATTGCCATAAACCGAATCAGCCGGGCAGTGGCCTGGACCAAAGCCCGGGTTCTGGAGCATATCTCAACTTTGTTGGGAAGAAAGACTAGCATGAACCCAGAGCACACTGGTGAGAACAGATTTCATTTTTTTTTATCATCAGTTATTCAATGGCTGTCTTTGCTGTTGCTGTTTGTTCAGGACAAGATCTGATTGATTAATCATTGTCTGTCACCTCAGATGTAAAATCTGAAGAAGACAACAAGGGTAAAGAGGTTTTAGTGCTGACTGTTGTTGCCTCAGACCAGCCAGTCTCACAAGCAACAGCCACCAGAGGTAGCCATGGCAACCTGATCAGCAACTACCACAACATCGCCTTCCTGAAGGTTCCCATTGCTGAGGCTGAGTCTGACTGTGAAACATTTGAAAATGAAGATGATGTGGAGGAAGATGAAGACCAGCTCTCTCAGGTAAACTTCATTTCTGTTCTACTGCAGCAGTTCACCTTCATCTGCTGATATGGATTAATCTTGAGTTGCTGGTGGTTCAAAAGTTCAAATTTTCTTCCTCAGTGTCATGAGTCATCGGTTTGTAGCACCATTCAGAAACTTCCTGAAGTTCACGAGGAAGACAAAGATGAAGATGACTTGAACACTCCTGAAAACTGCTGCACTGACAGTATGCACACACACACACACACACACACACACACACACACACACACACACACACACACACAGTCAGAGTCTAGGTTTTCCACAAAAACCAATCCAAACCGGAACTTATGGCTGCCAAGGTTTGTCAATAAAAAGTGTTCTCTACAAAGTCTTTTGTTGGTTTATTCAAGAAATCAACAAAAGTGCAGAATTCGAGGAAATGCATTGTTAAATGAACTACTGATTTCTTCCCTCATGCAAGTGAACACAGTCAAAAAAAAACATGAGCGCTCCTGTCCTTGGTGTGTTAAAGCAACAAAAAACAAAACTTCCCACAATCAGCCACATAGCTCCCTTAAAGGTAGTTTTTGTGCATCTACTAGTGATGCAACACAAATACTCCCCAGGCGACGACAGCATAGCAAACAGCTGAGGCCACTGCAGAATCATAAAGTCTTCAGCAGAGGCTTGCACACTTCAAAGGACCTCCATCTCCACAGAAGATGGAGGTGACTTTGGTCATTCTTAAAGAGATCATCAGTGTTGTGGGACCAGTCCAGTTTGTTGCTGAGGTGAACACCCAGGTACTTAAAGATGTCCACTGTCTCACTGTGGATGCATGGATGAACCAACCAGATTAATCGGGGCAGATTAATATGAGTTGATCAGTTCCAATCTGATGATCAGCTTTGTTAACGGGTCTGTGTAACTGAATGAGGCCTGTAACTCCAAAGCTTTGACATGCTTGTTATCATGAGTTGATTCAAACATGAAATGTGTTTGTGTGTTTATATTTCAGAGTGTTATAGTCGCTGTCCTTGGCTGGAAATAGACACGTCCCATGGAAAAGGGAAGGTCTGGTACAACTTAAGAAAAACATGCTTCTCTATTGTAGAGCACAACTACTTTGAGACCTTCATCATCTTCATGATCTTGCTGAGCAGTGGAGCTCTGGTAAGCCAAACTCAATAATGTCATTGCTCTTTGATTTCATTCTAATCGGTTGTTAAGTGTCCAGGATGCCCTAATGCTGGGCTTTTGTCATTTTCCCTTTCTTTATTGTTACCTGTTACCTGTTCTGAAGCATGAATTATTCATTTTCCATAAACCGGAATGATGCTCACTGCTGCTCATTTGTTAAATTTGATCATGTGATGGAGCAGGTCCGAACTAACTGGTCTTAGAACTGTGCATACTAACCAATGGAGACAATCTGGTTATCATGGTAAAAGAGGGCTACAGACATGGCTGACAGTGTGACAACTAACATGACTGCTGCACCCTCACAGGTGAGATTCACTATCTTTATAAATCATTTATTTACCCTTTATTAAGTCTTCTTTATTAACCTATGACAAACAAAGAAGATGTGATAATGATAAAAGAGGAAATTGACTGTCACACCCTCTCTGTTGTCATGGAAATATTGTCCAGTTGACTTTTCAAAACAAGGACCATTTATGTTTGGGAATAAGTGCAACGTTAGTTTCAAAATACTAAGGATAGATTTAAAATAGCTGAAAAATGAGAAACATTCATAAAGGAAAAAAAACAACATTACTTTGTTGACAGTATTGACCAAGATATTTCTTGCTTTTTTTCTCATCAACATTGACAAAAACATCAACATAAACATTCTGTCTCGTATACATTTAAGAACTGCAACACATTGCAAAATTGTTGGCAGGCACAATTCTGAAACATTATAACTGCAGCCAACATGCTAAATCGTTACATGATACTGCCATCTAGTGGTTACCAAACACAACAGCATCTGTATACCATGATTGTGGGGAGTGCTTTTTTTTTTCCAGTTTCTAAGGTTTCCATTCTTTCTCACAAGAATTTCAAGAGTTTGCATTACAGTTTTCCTTCAAATATGTCTGAAGATGCATAACAGTGCGAGGTCATTGTCACATTTTTGGTTTCTATATTCTCAAGCATTCTCTGCTGAGGACAGATCAGGACTGCATCAGTCCAGGACTGTACATCCTTCTTCCTCTGTCATGTTTTGCAGTGTCTCCAGAATCTGTTTTTAATGGTCTTGTTGAAAAATATACAAACATCTCTGGAACAGATGTGGTCTTGAAGGCAGCAGATGTTACTCTAAAACCTCAATGTACTCTTCTGTGTGAATTCTGCCATCACAGAAACAGAGATGAGCTTAAATAAGTCCAGAATCCAGACCACTGCAGAGTCTGGATTCTGGACTGGTTCCTGAAAACAGTCAGGATTATTCTTCTCCTCTTTGGTCTGGAGCAAATGGTACCCATTTCTTCTGCATGAAGGTAATTTTGATTCATCTGACTACAGTCCATTTTTCCATGGTAATAGTTTATCATGGGTGCCTCTTAGTCCAGAGATGTCTCCTCTGGAAAAGGTTAACAGAGGGTTTCTTTATTCCACAGTAAAGTTTTAAGTGCCATCAGTGACTGTGTTTGTCTTGTAGTGTTAACAAAGGTTTACATGGTAACCACTGTCCACATGGTTCTTTCAACTGCTGATGATCCAGTGAGGGATTAGAGATGATGGGTGTCCTTGTCCTTTAAACACTGAAATGTTCTTGAATCTTCTTCTTCGAAGAAGTAGTTTTAAAATGGTTTCCTGATACTTCGCTTGGTAGAAGGAGAAATAACGAAATTCCTTCAGGGTTTTCTTTGAAGAACATTGTTTTAAACTTTTCGATTTTTTCCCAACAATTAAGTAAACTTAAAAAAAAAAACTAATTTCCAGACTTTACAGACTTATATCCAGTTCAAACACAACAACCCTCCCAGCAACCAAATAGGAAAAAGACAAAGTAGGAAAAAGACCTTAAACTCTTCCTCAACACCGACTCCTGGATGAAAATTACCAGTAATATTTTTTCTATGACCAATTACACAAATGTACAACTTATACAGTACAAAAGCATTCACAGATCTCACATCACTCATAGAAAAATGTTCAAACTGGGATTCACAGATACATGCTCACAATGCATTCTGGGTAGCACTGATGCTTACTTTCATGCCACATGGGCCTGTTCACCTGTTCACTCATTTTTGACCACAGTAATTCAGGAACTTTCCATTTATTCTGATCTGTCGGATCCCTCAATCACCGTCACTCTGTTTCCTCGGCAACCTGACAGAAGTTGACAGTATATGTGAAATACAGAGATCCGCTCCTTATTTCTCTAGCTATGGCCAAGGAAGCCATTCTTCACAACTGGAAATCCAAATAATTTTTACATACCAGCTGCTTGACCAAGCTTCTAGTAGAATTCATCGGATTTGAAGAAAACATTTTCATTTATGATAACATTACCTCTGCTTTCAATAACGTCTGGAACCCATTCTTATCCCACTTCAATTTTAATAGTACACCTGAATCTGAAGCTACACCCACAACCCCAACCAGCATAAAAACACCAGAAAACTATTAGTATTATGTAAATGTTTTAAATTATAACTATTATTACACTTAACCCTTCTGACATTGGTAGGAGTGATTTAAATATCATTGATAATATGTGATATCATACCTATTATTAATTATTATAAACAGGGGTAGCCTAGTGGTTACAGAAGTGGGTTTGGGCATGGAGGACCAGGTTCAATCCCCCACGTTAACAGAGGTGAGTCACTGTGGGCCCTGAGCAAGGCCCTTAACCCCTAAGTGCTCCCCAGGCACCACAGCAGCTGCTCACTGCCCCTAGAGTAACTAGTGATGGCTTAAAATAACACAGAGGACAAATTTCAGTGTTTTGTAAGATATATACTGACAATAATAAAGATTATTATCTTGTTTATTCATGCTGCAGTTGGGCATGACCTCAAGACAGACTGCAGTTGGGGGGTGTCTGCTGTGTTGGTATCATATCTTAATTAAATATCAATATTGAAATCATTACAACTATTTATCCTTATATCTATCATTCTAACCTCTTTCTCAGTCATTTACTTACTTGCTCCCCTTTCTGCTTAATTTTTTTGCTTTCCCTGCCTCTTTGTTTGTGAGTATAACATATCGTGTATATCCACTGTTTTTTATTTTATTTGTGTTTTTTGTTCTGTTTGATTGTTTTCTTGGTTACATAAAGTTTTAAAAAATGTTATCTCACATAACATTTGTATCTGCAGTCTGTGTCACACAATGATTTCCAAACTCTCTTCAAAAAACTGACATCCACTGTTAGTCTCTTCTCCTGAATCAAGAGCAGGAACATGTCTTCCTTTGCTGATTACTCTTATTTATTTTTTATTATTTTCATCATCATCATCATCATCATTATTATTATTATCATTATTATTATTTTCAGCAAACTACTGCTACTACAAACTACTACAGACTGGTTCATTTTATTGTATTTTTTAATGTTTTTTTGTTTACCACTCCACATGCTGATGACTCAAACCTACATCCCGCCACATCAGGTTGTACCTATGATACAAGAGGACATCATCATATGATTTTGATGATGGTCATTGATTTGAGACTGAGCTGTATAGATCCTAGAGTTAGGATGGACTTCATCACATGTAAAGCGCTCATTAAAGTTCCACCACATGTTCAAATCTTTAATAAATTTGTACTTTGTTGGTTCAGTCATCTGAACCAACAAAGTACAACAAAAGTTTCCTCATGTACAAACATCCCAATTTGTCAGCAGACACCTGTTGAGATGTAACAAGAGTCCACATTTTCACAGGCTTTTGAGGACATCTACATGGAACAGCGTCGGGTCATAAAGACCATCCTGGAGTATGCAGATCAGGTGTTCACCTATGTGTTTGTGGTGGAAATGGTTCTCAAGTGGATCGCCTACGGATTCAAGACATACTTCACCAACGCCTGGTGCTGGCTCGACTTCCTCATCGTTGACGTGAGAAAGAGATTAATGTGATAAAGAGATTAACTAGGTTGTTAACAGGGATGCAAGATATCTATGACACTGATTTTAAAAAAAAAAAAATTTTAAAATGGTGTAATTGTTTCATGGTGGCTAGCACCTTTTAATCATAAATTGTAAATACACCAGAAAAACCTTCAGTCATGTAACCCATTGGTTTCTGAAGAGTATTTTGAAGGCTCTTTTTCTTTGTAGGGCCATGTTGTTCGGTAAGCTGACAACATGGCATGCCCACCTTATATCAAGCTAGTTGTGGCTACCAGCTCTTTCTGCCAAGCTCCACCAAAATATCTGCAGAGCCTCCGTCAGAGTTGTCGTGAACATGAAATCAAAATACTGAGACCAAAACTGTTGTTTGTACCAGGCTGTAAAGGGGTTTATTTCTTCTCTAAGATTGGACAGTAGAGATTAACTCATTGTTGGATTCAAACCCTAGAGGTCGGTAGAGGAACTGCAGGTCTGGATCCAGATCCTAGTGGGTTAGGATTAGATTACATCATCTTATAAGCCTTACTAGCAAGGCCCTAGTTTGTCCACATATCTGCCTGACTGGAAAAGAGAGCCAATAGCACAACACCCAAGGCAACACACCAGTTGTATACACCACTTCCATCCATCCATTTTCTAGACCCCTGAATCCATTACTGCAGGGGTGTCCAAAGTCTGTCCTCGAGGGCCGGAGTCCTGCAAGTTTTAGATGTTGCCATGTTTCTTCATACCATGATACAAGCAGCTGTCATTGACAGACTTGTCCAGACCTTGATGACAACTTGTTAATGACCATTAATTACAATCAGGTGTGTTGGAGCAGGGAGACATCTAAAAACATCCTGTAAAGTTGCTATGGCAGTGAAGGTGATTTAAAATAATATGAAGCAGCAGCTTTATATTATTTTATGTATTGATTTCTGTAAACAAAAACATGGATCATCGACATTACCATTCAGTGGACATTTAAAAACTGCATAAAATGTTCTAAAGAGGGCAGAAATGCTAAAGCCATCAAAAACATTATACATTTTTAGAACTTCCAGCAGTGTGCGCACAATTATGTAAGTCGTATTTTTAATAATTACAACTGCAGTGTTCTTGGTCAATCCAAAAAAACTTTGTAACTGAATTTTTAAGACAGCACTGAGACAAAACTGAGGTGTTGGGGTTCACAAGAGAATATTTGGGTAGAAAATTATTGGGAAACTATTATAGTGCAGAATTTCTTATAATTAAGTGAAAATAATAAACAACTCAAAATTGACAAAAAATAAAAATAAAATGAGACATTTTAAAAAATTGATAAATTAGCAGTAACTAATATAGCTTCCCAGTCAAGTATTCCACTCATGGAGTCTACCATTTTGTTGATTGTTAAAGATCAACTTTTTGAGCAGCAACTCTGTTGTGTCCTGCAGGTGTCTCTGGTATCGCTGACAGCAAATATCCTGGGATACTCAGAACTGGGAGCCATCAAGTCTCTGAGGACTCTGAGGGCTCTGAGGCCCCTGAGGGCATTGTCCCGGTTTGAAGGCATGAGGGTAAGACAGGTACCGATGGACAGATGGACAGGTGTATGGAGGTTTTGTTACTGACCCACTCAACTGTTGGCCTGCAGGTGGTGGTAAATGCTCTGGTTGGAGCAATCCCATCCATCTTCAACGTGCTGCTGGTGTGTCTGATCTTCTGGTTGATCTTTAGCATCATGGGGGTGAACCTGTTTGCAGGAAAGTTTTATTACTGCTTCAACGAGACATCGGAGGAGTTGTTCCCCCCTGAAGAAGTCAACAACAAGACGGAATGCTTTGCTCTGATTGAGGACAACTACACAGAGGTTCACTGGAAGAACAAGAAGATCAACTTTGACAATGTGGGGATGGGCTATCTGTCTCTGCTGCAAGTGGTCAGTCTCAACATGTTTTCTGGTGTCTGACCAGTTGAATCTTTAATGGACCATTGATATAATGGAAAGAAAAACTCACATTCATGATTTTTTTTGTTTTGTTTTGTTTTGTTTTAGGCCACATTTAAAGGGTGGATGGAGATAATGTATGCAGCAGTGGACTCCAGGGAGGTTAGTACTACTAATACTGGCAGTGATACTGGTAATCCTGTCACCAGTAGGGAAACTGTTGCGGGACTTAAACTCAAACTAATGGTGCAGAGTTAACTCAAGGTGTGTTTCCATCACCTTTAAAGTTGCACATTTTGGAATTGTGATGATTCAACTAGATAAAGCCAAGGAGTAGAGGGGGTCAGGAGTTCACCTGGTGGTCATCCTGAGACCATCAGGTCTCTGGGGTTCATCTCTGGTTTTTGTGGATAATGTAGTCCTGTTGGCACCACTGAACCAAAAACTTGATCTCTCTCTGGAGCAGAGTGTGAATCAGTACCTCCAAACCTAAGACCCTGGTCCTGGTCAAAAAGAATGGAATGAGCTCTCCAGGTTTGAGAATGACTGAGCCACCTGTGGTATGAGAGAATAGAGTAGGAGATCTACAGGTGGATGAGCTTCTGCAGTAATGTAGATTCTGTACTGCTCTGCTGTGGTGAAGAGCGAGCTGAGACACTGTTTAGTGGTCTATGTTCCTATCCTCACCTATGGAACTGAAAGAACCAGACAGAGGATGAGATGAGTTTCCTCTGCAGTGTAGCTGGACTTTCCCCTAGAGATAGGGGAAGAAGTTCAGTGATCCAGTAGAGAATCGGAATAGAGTCGCTGCTCCTCCACATCCAGAGAAGACAGTTGAGGTGGTTTATCTGGTTGGGATGTCTCTAAGACCCCTCCCTGGGGAGATGTGTTAAACACCTGTTTCGCACATGTCCACCAGGAGGAGTTCCCGAGGCAGACCCAAGACACGCTGGAGAGGCTATATCCCTCAGCCACTCTGGGGAACACCTCAGCATCTTCCTGGATCATCAGGAGGAGGTGGCTAGAAATCTGAGTTTCTCTGCCCACAACACAAATCCAGATGAGAAGAAATCAGTGAAGGGTGGTTGTGAAAATAAAATGAACTTGCCAAAATGAAAGTGTTTTAAACCTCCATCATTGTTGTTCAAGGAATAACTGATCCGAAGAGAAAACATGACTTTATGCTGAATTTTACCAACATTTGGAACTATAAGTCAAGTTTTACCTGCCATTGATTTTTTTTTTTTTTTAAATAATTGTTTGGATTTCAGGATCTCTGAAAAGTGCCTGGAGACAATTTGTCTCCTAATTGTATGGTTCAGCTGTGAACTATACAAATAAAATTGAATTCAACTGAATTGCAAACTGTGATGGAAATACATCCAGTTCAGCTCAACATTTAATTTGTGTGTGGTTACCATGGTTACCACATTGTGAGTGCAGGTAGAGTCCCAGCCGATGTATGAGGAGAACCTGTACATGTACCTGTACTTCGTTTGCTTCATCATCTTTGGCTCATTCTTCACTCTCAACCTTTTCATTGGAGTCATTATCGACAACTTCAACCAGCAGAAAGCCAAGATAAGTTTTTTTTTCTGGTGGTCTCCATAGTTCTGCTCAGATTAGTGACAATGAAGATTATTTTTTCTGTCAGTTAACATTTTTTCTTTGTGTTTACCTTGGAGGAACAGACATTTTTATGACAGAAGAGCAGAAGAAATATTACAATGCCATGAAGAAACTGGGATCCAAGAAGCCTCAGAAACCTATTCCCCGACCTGAGGTCAGTTTGAGGTCTTCCTGTGTGATATTGTTTAACCAGGCTGAAAAATAGTTTTGAGATATTTGTGCAACTGTATTTCATGCAGTTTTCTGGGGTTTCTGTTGGTTCAGAACAAGTTCCAGGGTGTGGTCTTTGATCTGGTTGGCAAACAGTTCTTTGATATCTTCATCATGGTATTAATCTGCCTCAATATGGTGACCATGATGGTGGAGACGGATGATCAGAGTGAAGAAACAGAAGCCATTTTGTACTGGGTCAACCTGGTCTTCATCATCATCTTCACCACAGAATGTTCTCTAAAGATCATTGCTCTGCGGCACCACTACTTCTCTGTGGGCTGGAACATCTTTGACTTTGTGGTGGTCATTCTGTCTATCGTAGGTGAGTTCCTCCAAAAATTTGCAAAATCTGAGTCCAACAAGAATAAGGAGACAAGTTTTCCAAAACCTAGAGGAAGAATATACAGTCACTCTTTCTCCCTCCTTCTTTGTTCCCTCCCTTCTTCCATGCTATTGTTTCTTTATTCCATACTCATCCCTCCCTCTTTTCCTTCCTTCATTTCTTGCTTCCTTCTTTCATTTATTCCTTAATATGTTCTTCGTCTTTCCTTTATTCTGTCCTCACATCCTTCTTTCTTTCCTTTTTCTCTCTCACACGCTCTTACTGCCCCATCCCTCCCTTCCCTCCATCATCCCTCCTCTCAATCATAGGTCTTCTTCTTGCTGACATCATCGAGAAATACTTTGTCTCACCAACACTGTTCCGTGTGATCCGATTGGCTCGTATTGGTCGGATTCTTCGTCTAATTCGTGGAGCAAAGGGGATCCGAACATTGCTCTTTGCTTTGATGATGTCACTTCCTGCCCTGTTCAACATTGGCCTCCTCCTTTTCCTCATCATGTTCATCTTCTCCATTTTTGGCATGTCTAACTTTGCTTATGTAAAGAAGGAAGGCATGATTGATGATATATTTAACTTTGAGAACTTTGGGAACAGTATGATCTGCCTGTTCACGATCACCACATCAGCTGGATGGGATGGTGTGCTGAATCCCATCCTGAACACGCCACCAGACTGTGACCCACATATTGAGAACCCAGGGTCCTCAGTTCGAGGAAATTGTGGCAGCCCAGCAGTCGGTATTATCTTCTTCACCTCCTACATCATTATGTCCTTTCTGGTGGTGGTCAACATGTACATTGCCATCATCCTGGAGAACTTCAATGTGGCCACAGAGGAGAGCAGTGACCCCCTCTGTGAGGACGACTTTGAGATGTTTTATGAAACTTGGGAGAAGTTTGACCCTGATGCCTCACAGTTTATACAATACAGGTGAGTTGTGAATGTGCTTCACCACCTCTGAGTGTCATCTGAACTTACTGAACTTAATATCACTGATGTGGTCCACAGTGAGCTGTCAGATTTCTGTGATGCTCTTCAAGATCCTTTGAGGATTCCCAAACCCAATACCATCAAGTTGATCAATATGGATCTCCCTCTGGTTCCAGGAGACAAGATCCACTGTCTGGACATCTTGCTGGCCCTCACTGCAGAAGTACCCCTACTCAAAACATATTATATTATATTATATTATATTATATTATATTATATTATATTATATTATATTATATTATATTATATTATATTGTTTGAAGGTTTTGGGTGATACAGGTGCGATGGACACTCTAAAGGCCAGCATGGAGGAAAAATTTATGGCCAACAACCCCTCGAAGGTATTATTTTCTTTATTCTATTCAATTTCAAAGTAGGATGATCTTTAATTGTACTATGTGTCATATATCTGTAGAATCTCAGAACAACATATAATTAAGTCAAAGAGAAAAATGTTGTGTGGGCAGTCCTAGGTACCCCCTTAAAGGTTCCATAGGATTTCAGAGGAGACGCTTCAGCCAGGGGCTGCTGGTCATCTGCAGGCATGCTAAAATCTATAAACGCAAATGTCTGGCAGATTGCTTCTCAGCGGTATTCAGATATGCCATTACACAGCATTTCAGAAGAAAAACCTCATGGAGAAGTGATGGTTTGGAATGTGGACTCCTTGCAGTCACTGAGTGGATCATGAACTCCTCTGTTTATCAGCATATTGTGAGAACATCTTTCTGAATATGCTTGTGAGGGGTTCTTTGGGATTATAGAGGTGCTGGAGTCCCTTATACAGACTGTTCGGTCCATCTACACCAAGTGTCAGTTTGGTCCCATTTTCTGCTGTAAGTCGAACACGTTTCCCTTGAGGGTTGGACTCCGCCAGGGCTGATCTTTGTCACCGATTCTGTTCATTACTTTTATGGACAGAATTTCTAGGTGC
>JAOWBL010000023.1:60229-70722 GCA_028564865.1 Zenarchopterus dispar
CAGGACCTGGTGGGGTCTCCAGCACCCACCTCCAGGACCTGGTGGGGTCTCCAGGACCTGGTGGGGTCTCCAGGACCCACCTCCAGGATCTGGTGGGGTCTCCAGGACCTGGTGGGGTCTCCAGCACCCACCTCCAGGACCTGGTGGGGTCTCCAGGACCTGGTGGGGTCTCCAGGACCTCCTCCAGGACCTGCTGGGGTCTCCAGGACCTGGTGGGGTCTCCAGGACCTGGTGGGGTCTCCAGGACCAACTCCAGGACCTGGTGGGGTCTCCAGGACCCACCTCCAGGACCTGGTGGGGTCTCCAGGACCTGGTGGGGTCTCCAGGACCTCCTCCAGGACCTGGTGGGGTCAGATGAACAGGCTCCTCTGGAGGCAGCAGAGAATCAGCTGTATTCTGAGTTTCTCCTGGACCACTGAACTTATTCTTCCATCGTTGAAGGAGGTCCAAACACTGATCACTGAACTCCAGCAACAGTTTCTTCTCTAATCCCACCGCTGATGTCATTCCCTCCTTGACTTCTCCAAACCACTGGAACATCTGTGTCCTAGAGGTCTTCACATCTGCGGCGGGTTAGCAGATCCAGCGGGAGCAGTAAGGAGGTACTTGTGGTCACGTTTTGGTGAAGTGAGGATCAGGTTTGGATCGGAGCTTCATCAGGGAGGTGGTGATCCAGCTCACCCCTCCGGACGTGGTCCTCCATGTTCTGGTGAAGTTCTGGTGGTCCGGTTTCGGTCGGTGATGGTGGGTTTACTGGACCGTCCGGCTGCAGCCAACGCGGTGTTATTGGTTGGTGATGTCATCGCTCGCCTGTTTCATGTTGTCTGTTTAAATGACACTTAAAGGAATAAAAGTTTTTCTTTTATTGACACCATCAACAACTCGAAAGACGGTTAAACACAGGTGTTTTTGTGAGTTTCAGGTAGTTGACGCCACATATTTCCCAGCATGCTCTCTGTCTGCTGGTGGGTGTGTCTGACCTGTGTTTTGTGAGGTCATCGGGGCAGAAAGCTAAACACGTTGGCCTTGTTTGTTTGTTTGTTTGTTTGAGATTAAGACCCGGATGTCTCAGGAAATCCTCTCCGGACCTGAAGGTGCTGCTGGTCCCGCGTACGTTTCCCGCCGTACGTTCCCCGCCACGTCTGGTGTGACGCACCTTTGGACAGATGTCGTTTTCTGCTTTCAGAAGCTCTTTAGATGTTGGATTTGCACCGAGTAACGATAGTGAGAGGTTTCCGTTACCGTGATGGTGGACCGGGGCTGGGTGGTCCTGGTCCTGGAGGCCGGTGACCTTCAGGTTCTAGATGTTTCTAATTAAAGGTCGTCGTCATGTCATCCAGGTCTGCAGAAGTTTGGCTTCAGGGTCTGATGGAGCAGGACACGTCTGCAGGACCCCGGCCCTCCAGGACCAGGACTACCCTGGTCCTGGTCTAGACACGCTGGTGGATCTGTGGTACTTCAGAAGTCCTGGAGGCACCGTGGAGACTCGTAAAGCCGCTCAAACCTCCATGTCTCTGTTTTCACCAGAGACATGGAGAAAACAGCGGTTCCCTCCAGGGGTCTCCACAGTAAATCCTCCTCCTCCACCCACCCATCCACCCATCCATCCACTCACCCATCCATCCACCCACCCACCCATCCATCCACCCACCCACCCATCCATCCATCCACCCTTCTCCACCCTCGTCTTCACACCAACCAGCTTCATGTCCTCTTTGACCTCCGCTTGTTTCGGAGTTCTCAGAAACCTTGAGCGGTGTCGAGTTCTGGTTTGGAGGACTCTGATCAGTCCTGTTGGTGACGGTGGTCAGAGACGGGTCCTAACTGGACCTTCGTGTGTTTTCTGGTCTGACGAGCCGAAGTTCCTTCATCACACCAGTTAAATAAATCCTTTTCAGTGTTTTCTTGTTGTTTGGGACGCGCCGTAAACAAGCAGGTACTTTTAAAACTTAACAGCTAATTAAATGGGCTCAGTTCTTATCTACCTGGTAATCTGATTACTTGATGGATGGATTAATGGACTGTGAAGGTGGTGGTTGGTTGGAGCCGTACTGGACCGGCTTTGGCTGGAGTCGGTTCCGCCTCCTCGAGTCTCGGGTCGTCCAGAGTGACAGGTGGGTGGTGAGTGATGCCACGCCTCTTTCTTTCCTCGTTTAGCGCGAGGTGGGCGTGTTCCAAGTGGACGCTCGCTAGAACACGCCCATATTTGGTCAGAAATCCAGAGATATTTATTTATTAATCCTGAGGGAGGTTCAAAGGGTCGAGCAGCTTACAAATGTTACAAAAGCAACAGACGCGCTAAAAAAGGGCAAATAAACTAAAACCAGGCGTCAACATCTTCAGAGCCGTGCAGTTGTTTCAGAGCAAAAGGAAGATGTTGGACAAGTCATGTGACATCAGTGACATCAGTGACCTGGTGTCCTGGTGACGCGTTGCCAAGTCATGTGACCCTGAGGTCCTGAAGCTGCCAGTGAAACGGGTCGGAGACAGCGGCCCGGTTTAGCCTCAGGCTGGCACCCTTGGGTCTGAACCGGTCTGAACCCCCTGGGAGGGTGGGGGTTCTGGGGTTTCTGTTCCGATTCAGGTGTTTGCAGCAGGTCAAAACAGGGATCCTTGTAGAGACTCCCAGACTTGGATCCTCGGGTTGATCCTCGTGGATCTTTGCAGGTTTTTCAGTTTTGAAGATCCTCTGTTGGCTTGAACTGGTTCAGGACCATGGGTGCTTGTCTTTGTCGGGTCTGTGATCTGTCCAGTTCTGGTTCTGGTGGTGGCAGGACGGCGAGAACGTGAGTGTTTAAATCCCGGTGTTTTTTAACGAGATGAGCGGTAATCTGCTGCCGGCGCCGTATGAGATGGTTAAAAGTGCCACTTTAATCTGAGAGGAACCGCTGATCCGATTACTGACCGCTCTGAGGACAGAAGAACCCAAATCTGTTGGAAAAAGACGAGTCCACGGTCCTGAACGAGAACATCGCACAGACACAACAGAAAGAACCACACTGTGACCACGTGTGGTTCTGGACGCAAGCTTTATCCTCGTCCTGATGTTGTCGCGGCGGCGTGAAGACCGCATGTACACGTCTTCCTGCCGACGTCACTCGCGTGATCAGATTCAGTCCAGTCCTGGTCTTCGTACCGCTGCTCTGCAGGTGCAACAAAACCCACCAACTTTTGTTTCTCCTAAAATCAGTTTTCTTAGAATCTTAAAATCAGTCCTGATTTTGTCCGTCTATAAAATGCTTAATGGACTTTGTCCTTCTCGTCCGTCAAACACACTCACCTGATACAGTCCGTCCTAACGTAGTTCCATAAAGGCCTTCTGGTGAGCTTCTCTGGAGGTAACTCTCTTCTTCTTTTCTTTTTTGTCTGCAGTGATACCTCATTGGCTGGTGTGGTCCCTGCAGGCCCGCCACCTCCTGAGGCGGGCCTTGATTGGCTGGAGCTAGGCTGACAGAAGAAAATGGCCACCACTCGTAGCTGAAGAACTAAGCACTGCTGATGCCCCACCCCCCACCCCACCCCACCCCCAACATCACTGTTCATTACTATGTCGTGAACCGTGATTTCCCTCCCTCCGCTGCGCTGTAGAGTACTATGGCAATGCATGATATGAGTCGTGCCAAGGGTTTCCCCTGTAAAGAATGTGATATGGTCTGTCCGAGTACTCCAAGCCTTCTAGAGCATATGAAAGCACATTATCAGCAAGAAGAGAGTGGACGTTTCGAGTGTGAACAGTGTGGTCGGATTTACAAGCACGCAGCTAGCCTAGCCAACCATAAGAAGTCTCACGAAGTGGGTTCGTTCCAGTGTCCAGTTTGTACGCGTACACTGCCCAACGCAGTGGCTTTGAAGAACCACCTGCGGATCCATACTCTGTCCCCCAGCAGTGCACAAACAGAGGAGGAGAGCGAGGAGGTGCCGGAGGAGGCGGGCCACGACGAGAGGGACTACGGCCTTGCCCAGGACCTCTCGGACGGGTTTGGGCGCTCCCATTTGAACAATAGTGGTATGGGACATAGTGTCCTGCCAGGTCACGAGACAGACGACAACGGGAAGAAAAGCTCCCCTGAATCTGACGACGCCTGGGACAGGCCGTTCAAGTGCGATCAGTGCGATAGGACCTACCGGCACCACGGTAGTCTGGTGAACCACAAGAAGTGTCACCAACAAGGAACTTTTAAGTGTTCTGTGTGTTTTAAACAATTCAGCAATCTGGCTGCCTTAAACAGCCACGAGAGAACTCACTCGAAGTTCAAAACGCCAGGGGCGACGATGGTGAGCAGCAGCAGTAGCAGCAGCAGCCTCCACGACTCGGAGCGCAGCGCCGGGTCGCAGTCGTCCCAGAGTGACGACACCGGCTCCTGTTTCTGCCATCTGTGTCAGATAGCGCTGCCGAATAAAACTGACTTCCAGGAGCACATCCTGCTCCACAACACTGCCTCGCCTTCCCTCGGCCTGACACGTAGCTTTCCCGGGATCATGCCGCACAACCTGAGCGCTGTCCGGTCGCCGGCATACACCCCAGCCCTGGGGGACCCTCTGCCTCTGCCTCCCTTGCCCACTGAGAAAAGAGGCCCGTATGACCCAATAATGGGGCCTCCAGTAAACAACCCCATCTACACATGTGCATATTGTGGCGCCGGACACCCAGACCTGGAGACTCTGAAAGTCCACTACCTGACCCATGATCCCCACCCGCCCACTCACAGCCAAGATAGCTCCATCTTGAACTCAGACACACTCAGTTCTGGATCGCAGGGCTCGGTGGCATCTCCGTCGGGGGGGCGTGTGCCTCAGGCCAATTCTCCGGATGATGAAGAGCGCCGCTTCAAGTGTGGGGAGTGCGGCAAAAGCTACCGTCATGCAGGAAGCCTGGTCAACCACAAACGCTGCCATCAGACTGGGCACTACCAGTGCACCATCTGCTGTAAGCAGTATCCCCACCTGGCAGCGCTGCACAGCCACCTGCGCAGCCACAAGGGCCGTCCTTCAAACCAACCCATCAACAATGACAGCAGTGACTGGCTGTCTCCCGAGCCGCTCACACTGGACTCCCAGCAGAGCTACGTCCAGGAAGGCAGCGGTGCCACCACGCCAATTTCATTGCCAGGAAACCTCGGAGATGCCGCCCATTTTGTACCAGATGCGGGGCACAGCAGTGGGTTGGACTCTCTGGAGTTCCACGATCGCTTTGACGGCAGCTCGCTCTCCCAGAACAGCTCTGCTCATCGACAGGCTGACCGACACCAGTGCGCCGACTGTGGCGAGATGTACGGAGATGTTTCAGGCATCAAATCGCATATGTGTCCTCGCCGTGGTCAGCAGCAGCCTCAGCAGCAGCAAGGAAACATGTCCAATGGCTTCATGAGTAACATGAGCTACCACAGCTCAGGGGGCACCTCGCTACCTTCTGGAAGTTCAAGCAGTATGAAAGAAAGCAGCAGCCAGAGACAATTCTCCCAGAGCGGAGGCAAGAGGATGGGAAGCAATGACAAAGATGATGACGACGATGGAGAAGTGTATCAGTGCTCAGTGTGTGGCAACCACTACGCTAGTCTCAGAGCTCTCAGGAGCCACCTCCGCAGCCATGCCAATAACCCAACTGCACCAGGACCTTCCAACCTGGAGCAGGACTGGAGAATGATCTGCTCCACCTGTGGCCAGAGCTTTTCCAGGAAACAGGATCTCCTCAATCACCAGTTGATCCATGGCCCCCAGAGGCCAGACAGCCAGCAGCAGGGTATCGCCGGCAGCTCGGCCAATGGCAGCAAAATTGATGGCCGCAACCACATCTGCGTCGACTGTGGCATGTTTTTTACAGACCGCCACCACCTTATCACCCACTTGTGCCCTGGAAAAAGTCAAGGCAACTCCTTGAACAAGCCAGGTCTGAATGGAGCCAAAGGGATGTCTGGAGGGGACGGCATCGGGAGTGGGGTCGGGGGAGGTAGCCGTGATGTTGGTGCTGATGGACGGAGACCAATGGTTGACCAAAGTGACAAGCCCCACAAGTGTGATCAGTGTGGACGAGGTTACAGACATCCCTGCTCGCTCCTCAACCACAAGAAGTCCCATAAAACTGGCGTCTTCCGCTGCCTGGTGTGCCAGAAACGCTACTACAATCTGCTGGCTCTCAAGAACCACCAAAGGACCCACTTTGACCTGAAAAGGTAGATCATGCCCACCTTTTATTTACATAAGTGTTGAAAAGTTGTCATCTCAAGTTATCTTTTTTTCCTTTTCCTTTAACAAGTCCACATTTTGTTATTCTTCTGTTATAATTTTCTTTGCTCTTTAAGTGAATGTGTCCACTAGCAGTCCTCTTTGACAGACTCAAACCTACTTTCTGAAGAGGTGAAACCATGATTCTTCCAGAGAGAATCAGGCACTGATGGGAAACGTGGGGACAGGGAAAGAGACGAGACAGTGATGGGTGCAGTGTGGTGATGGGTGTGATCTGGTGTGATGTGAGTGCGAGGTGGATTACTACATATAACAAAAGGAGAGAGAAGGACAAAAAGCTTTTTTTTAAAAAAAAATAATACTGGAGTTAGTGTGTATCTGTGTGTCTTTGTACTTGTGCATGAGCATGTATTTATATGTGCATGTGTGTGGTGTACATGCATGGAAATCTGTAAACATCTTGACTGTGTCGAGGTTGGGGGATGAGGGGACATCGTGGATAAACATAGATGTAAAATGAACAAAAATATTACAAATACAAGCAGTGATATACAGGCATGCACGTACAGGTGGAAGTACATGTACTTAAAGAGCACACGTACCTGGGCATACATACTCATTTGTCCCAATACGTATACAAATATGTACTACTACTACTCACTAATAACTATAATAGTACTAATAAATAAGTAAATAAATACGGGACATACATCGACATATTTACATACATACACACATCTACAAAGTTTTAGCTAAAATCAATTATTTAGTAGTTTTTCTTCTAAAATCTCCCTGAAACATAAATAATACTACACTAATGGCTTTTTGCATAATTGTTAATGACTTAATGGTGCAGGTAAATGTTACCCCCGGTGATGCCTCAACTCATCTAGGTCCACCTCGCTGACTAATTTCATCTGGCTTCATGGATAGCTCAATCTTATCTACATAAAAAGGAAAGTTTGGGCCAGGTAGGGCTGTTTTATTGCCCTATCAGTAAGCTCCGCCCCTCAAATCCAGACAAACCAATGGTTGCTGAGTATCAGTTTCACAGGGGCCAGAGCTCCGAAATCTGTAGCTTTTATTTCCACAGAAAAACAAATTCACATTCAGTGTTTATTGTCACATGTACAGTAAGGAAACGTGTTTCATTGAAACATTGAAGTTCCTACTTTGACGCGTGTGCAATTATTGAATGTTAAAGTGCCTAACAGTTAACGGTAGCGTCGGTGTTCCTGGGTCTGGTGGTCCTACACTTCACACTTCTGAACCTCCAGCCTGAGGGGAGGAGAGGGAGGAGAGTCTGTGTTGGGGATGGGTGGAGTCCTTGATGATGGAGGCAGTTCTCCTGTGGACCCTGAGGGTAGATGGTCTGCAGAGAGGGTAGGGGAGTCCTGGTGATCTTAGAAGCAGACTTCACAACTCTCTGCAGTGTTTGTGGTCCATGATGGTAGCGCTGCCATACCACGCGGTGGTGCACCTGAAGGTAGACTCAACACCGCGTCTGTAGAAGCTGCTGAGGATCTTTGGCAAACTATCTCAGCCTCCTCAGGAAGTAAGGGTGTAGAGGATGGGTTTGAGGACAGACTCCTGTGGTGTGCCAATGTTTGGGACGATGCTAGCTGAAGTCCTGTTACCTGTCCTGATGGACTGAGGCCTACCAGTCAGAAAGTCCTGGAGCCAGTCTCAGAGGAAGAGGTTTAGTCCCAGGAAACATAGTTATGTGAAACAGTTTATGGGTGAGCTTGTGGTCTGAGTGGAAGATCCTGAACTCTCATCTGTTCTGAGGTTTATGCCAAACGAATGTCAAAGTGATGTATGTGGAGTACTTCAATACTGATTCCATGTATCCAGACAGATGGACAACAGAGTTTATTCCATTTTCTAAATCCAAACTTAAGAGAGCTAAATGAATCCTTCTGGATTAAACGTTTTTTCTTTTTTCTTTATAATCAATCAGCCACAAATTGAAACGTCTAAAATGTGAAAAATAATGGTCCAAGTATTAAGCCCTGTGGAACACCATGGCCAGCTCTGGTTTATGAGACGGAATCCTTATTCACGTGAAAAAAACAGAGCGTATCAGATAAATCCAACTTAAACTAGGATAATGTGGTTCCTTTTTGTCCAAGGAACTCGGGGAAAACTGTCATCTCCATAATGACTTGGACTTCTGAGCACACAGCCTCTTCCACAGGGCGTCGCTTTTTCAGGCTTGAGTCACTCAGTGTGATATTTTTGTGTCTCCTTCACCTCTGACGTTCCCGCTGCAGGCACAAGTGTGAGGAATGCGGCAAAGCCTTTAAAATCCAGAAGCAACTCATCAACCACCTTCGCCTCCACGAGGAGCATCGAGCCAAAGGTTTGGTTCGGACCGGCCCCAATGGTTCCCGCTTCCAGCAGCCGGGCCCGTCTCAGATGCAGAACATGAGGGGAGAGCCTTCGAAAGGCCAGGTGATGGGGGTCAAGTACAGCCATCAGGGCTTCAAGAAGCCCTACTCCTCGGCCGGCACCTCCAGGCCTCAGAAGTTTGACCCCGCTGAAAGTGGGCGGCGGCCTTTTGCCTGTGAGGAATGTGGAAAGACGTACCGCCATGCTGGCAGCCTGGCCAACCACAAGAACCTCCACAAAATCGGGGAGTACCACTGCAATGTTTGCAACTCCACGTACCCCAACAGGCTGGCAATGAAGAACCACCTCCGCCTCCACTTCGCCCAGAAGAAGCACAACTGCCAGGAGTGTGGCAAAGGTTTCCGCACCCAGCGGCAGCTTGCCACCCACACTACAGCCGGCTTGTGCAAGGGCCCACAGGGCCCCGGGGCCCAGATGGATTACGAGTGCGATGGCTGCTGCGAAGGCTTCGCCACATCTGAAGAGCTTGCCGCCCACGACTGCCCAGCCCAGCACCTGCCTTCATCGTCCTCCACAAACAGCTCCACCAACGTCAGCTTGGAGAGGAACTCGGTGGACATGGACTCCGACGAGCGACCGTATGCCTGTGACCTGTGCAGCTGTACCTACAAGCACGCCAGCTCCCTGCTCAACCACAAGCACACCCACAAAACTGGAGACTTCCACTGCAACTTCTGCAACAAGCCCTACACCAACTACATGGCTCTGCGCAACCACATGCGCATCCACACACAGCGGAAGAAGCACATCTGCCACACTTGTGGGAAAGCTTTTCGGCTGGCCAGGTTCCTCCGCAACCACCAGAAGGTGCATGAGGAAGGCGCCACCCCTTTTGGCTGTCCCACCTGCGGAAAAAGTTTCCAGGGAAGGTCCGGCCTGGCCCGGCACCGCTGCGGGGACAACCAGGTAGGCATGGAAGTCAGGAGGAAGACCACTGCACCCACGACAGAGGGAGAAGAGTGTCGGTACACGTGAGTTCTCGTCAGTTGTTTGTGATTCTTCGAAGTTGGAAAAAAAAAAAACAATAGTGAAGATAAATTTAGGTCTCTACATGTCTATTACAGGTATATGATCTCCAATCCGGCTTCCTTGGGACCATACGCGTGCCGGAATTCGGATTTTTCTGAAGTTTGGACAGATTGAATTAGTGGAGAGACCAGATAAGTCAACACCGTTTGCTTTCAGTTAGCATATATCACACACAGTAGTTTTAGGCTACCTTCATTGCACTGTTTCCATGTTGTTTTCTTCTCTGACACAGATCTACGTCGTTCTTTTGTTTCTAGATGACTGTTGATGTTGTGTGTTCCTGCTTTTGTTCTGATTGTGTTTGCTATGACGGCCAGTTAGCAGACTAGAAAGAGGCTGTTGAGGGAAGATCAGGAAGTATTTGGAGCTAGCTGCACTGCACATGTCCAGAGGTTGTCAACATGTTCTTGATCAGAGCGTAGCAGCTGACGCCTCTTAGGCTCTTCGGTGTAGTTTCACGGACTTCTTATCGCCTCTTCTAGGCGTTCTGAACCTCAAGGCTGAGACAGATGCTCAGATGGGACCAAAGCTGTTTGATTTGTGCAGTGCAGGAAGCAGCAGATACCTCCCAGTCCCCTCCCAACTGTTTGTCCAACCCCTTCCCTCCCTTAGTCCTTCCCACTGACTTGTCTACAAACGCCAAATGATACACCACTTTGTAGAAAGCTCTGAGCCGGATTTCAGATCATATACCTGTATGTTCAAAGTTTGAAATGTCTGTAGATTTATAGTCATGTGCAAATGTTAGAACTCCTCTTTGAATCATGTGGGGTTTTTTTGTGAAAACCGAGCGTCTAACTTCAGGTTTAAAGTGAACCTGGAACTAAAAGCAGTTCCTCTACCAGGGTCTGGATCCAGACCTGCGGTTC